>OX422185.1:1534303-2046414 GCA_949130485.1 Agelas oroides
TATATGGAAACTTCAGTCTGCTACACTAACTGGAACTTCCATAAAACAAATTGTCGTCATGATAATCTTAACACCCCTCTCACCTCTAGGGCAAGGTCCATCACAGGGGATACATTGTCCCTCTCTTGAAAAGTGGTTCGCTGGACAGCGAAGTAGACAGTTTCCACCAAGTTCAAACAGACCCACTGGGGAGTGAGGGGGAGAGAGGAGAGGGAGGAAGGGATGCAGGGAGAAATGGAAGAAGAAAGAAGGGACAAAGAAGAGCAAGGAGATAGTGAAGAAGGATGAGGGAGGACGGAAAGAAGGGAGATTGAGAAGAGGGAAGGGGGGGAGAGGGAAGGAGAGGAAGGGAAGGGAGAGAAGTTGGAAGGAGGAACACAGTTAAAGGCAATGATTACTAAAAACATTAGGTGCACACAAACAAGGTGACGGTGAAACATTAACAGGGAAGAAGGCCATTGGAGGGAGATGAACTGAAAGTGAAGGGTAAAACACCAACAATGAATGGTATTACATAGAGTGTTAACAGATGGTATCCTGCAGCAGCAGGAGCTGAGCATTTCCTGCACAGTTACCATCCCCAGGATGCAAACTGACCACAAAGTCACCACCACACACTGACCAATCAGATTACCCTAGAGTGGAAACTGCATGACCAATCACATTGCTCACCTGGGCACTCCAGCACACAGAGGTCTCCAGCAGCCAGACGAAAGTCTGGATTGGGTACAACTCGGAACAAGTTTGGGTCATAGATCCTAGCTGGGGGACACTGGGTCACACATGTGCCGTTGTTTCCAAAGTCATTACAAGCCTGCAGGTGGAAGGAAATTTTTGTATTAGCATGTGCATATTACATTTCTGTAAACAACTCTTGCGGAACTAATCGTAAACATTTGTTTTCACTACAACAACTTACAAGACCTTAACGTAGAGCATGTACAAAGCTTTACTATCTTAATATGGTAGGTAGCCTAGAGCGTATAAGTAAGTCCGGGCCATTGACTACATCCCATTATTTTTCTGTAAACAGTTGCTGTATGAGCTAAATTGTCTACTACCATTCTGTGACGATCAACAATTCTTGTAAGCATTTGTGGTACAGTAGTCTTGTGTAGAAATCAAAGATTACTATCTCACTAAATATTTCACTCGCATTGCTGGATTTGAAGCACTGTAGGAAGGGCTCACACACACATCAGATATTCAACCATCTACAAAGCGTGTGTGAGCCTCGCCCTTATCAGAATCAAATATGGCAATGTGATGGAAATACATGTACATACATTGAGGAACAACTCCATCTCCATACCTTTCCTACTCATCTCCTTCTGATTTTGAAGGATTTGATCAAATTTAGACTAGGTTCCTCTCAGCCTCAGCCTCAGCCTCCGAAACAGCATACCAAAGAGAATAACCGTAAGCATTTCTTGAAAGTAAAATTCCATAACAAAGGCATCGAAATGATCAACTTAAGCGGGATACTCCGTTCCAAGCAAGTTAAGGACACAATCCCAGTGTTTTTTGAGCATAACGAACCCCCAACGGTTTCTTACAAATATACCAAGACTATAGGACCCTCAGTCTTCAACTTTAAAAAAGTTACGGAGAGCATTAACCTATCCAGCAACGACTGCACAACCTGCAAATGCAGTTCATCTGCCTTTCTTTACCAGCCTTCAGGCCATGTGGTCACCGGTGACCTCAGCATCATAACCAATAGGAAACTTAGACACCTCATTAAAAAAGGCCCTAATTTTAGAGAGCAAAATAATATCAACTGGGATCTGTGTCTGAAACTGTGCATGGAGGGAGTACACGATTATAGAAATACGTGGGCTTCTAGAGAGGGAGTAGACCCGTGCACACTCAATGAATGGGCGGGCACGGTGAAACTCCTTATTGAAAAGAACATCAAACGTCTCGAGTCTCGGGGACATAAAACAAGAAAAAGACAAGTTTTGAAAGACACTAGGTGTAGGACAGCCCTCCGGGAACTCCACAACGAAATATGTCCTGGTACCTGCAGATAAAGCTAGCAATAACATAATCATAGTCTGTAAGAAATACTACACTGAGGTGATTAGAAACGAACTAGCTGGAAAGAGTGGGAAAGCATCTACATATGTCCACTGTAGGGATTCTGTAGACCAGATTGTACAAAAACATTTAGCATACATGCATAGCACGAAGGTTAAAGTAGCAGAAGACATGAAGAGATTGCCTGGATTTTACTGGATGCCTAAACTACACAAAAATCCCTATGGACATCGCTTTATAGCAGCTTCTGCCTCCTGCACAACCAAACCTTTATCTAAGCTGCTTACCCACTGTCTCCAGCTGATACTTTAAACATTACAAGGAATATTGCAATGGTATAGAAAGAAGAACCGGGGTAAACTGCTTTTGGGTCATTAACAACTCCACTGAAGTGACTAATACCCTAGAAAAGTTGAGACACGCAAGAGCATTGGATAGCTTTGATTTCAGTACACTCTATACTAACATCCCCCATAGTCAGCTCAAAACACGCATGGAAGAGTTAATTAGAAATGCATACAATACTAGAGATGCCTCCCACATGGCCTTAGGAAAAGATTATGCTTACTGGACTTCCAGACCTGTAGCTAATACCCGTAACTTAACGGTGAACCAGTTAGTTGAGATGTTCAATTTCTTGATAGATAACATATACATCCAGATAGGATCACCTGTCTACCAACAAACAATTGGCATCCCTATGGGTACTGATTGTGCTCCATTAGTTGCGGATCTATTTCTTTTCTCCTATGAATTTGAGTTTATGAAATCCCTAATCCGGACTGACCTCTCTGTAGCAGCTAAATTTAGTAATACTTGCAGATATATTGATGACTTGCTTACACTTAACAACCCTGATTTTCAAGCATGCATAGGCCAAATTTACCCCCCAGAATTAGAGCTTAAGCAAACTACAGAGAGCCATGACAGCTGTTCCTACCTGGATCTTAACATTAATGTCCTGAATGGTAAGTTTTGCACAGACTTGTATGATAAGAGGGATGCCTTCAACTTTTCAATAGTCAATTTTCCACACATGGATAGCAACATACCCTCAAAACCAGCATACGGAGTAGTAATTTCACAGTTAGTTTGATATTTGAGGATATGTTGTAATTACCAAGATTTTGTTTACAGATCTAAACTACTCACAACCAGATTACTTAGACAGGGATACGTATACCAAAAACTCTGTAGCACCTACAAGACCTTTGTGCATCGCTACCCCAGGACTTTACAGAAGTACGGGAGGTGCCTGAAAAACATTATTACTGAATGCATTGCCATAGCTACTGTTTAACGCACCCTGAACATGCAGTTTACTTGGCTTGGCACATTTATGCACACACAGCCTTTAAACACGCACTGTTTGCCTTACACTGTTTGCCTTGTGCCTTATTAACAATACTTCCGGTACCTCCAGTGCCTCTGTATGCGCGCGCGCGCACGCACGCGTCGATAACACGTGACGATCAATCGCTACGTAAGACCTTCGAACGAAAGACAGCTGCACGAAGAACAGCTACACGAAGAGACGGTGCTTTCGAGGAGTCTCTACCGACTTTTGAATAAGGCCAGCCACCTGACTGCATTCTGTGCATGAGATAGCAGTCCCCATCTCCCGGTCACCCCAGCGCAGCTGATGAGGCCTGGTATTGGCCGAAACGCGTCCTGCGCAGTGGGTGACTTTGCATAACATCTAGGCCTATTTTATAAGGGAGATGTGGTTCGTTGATTGTTCATACATACATTAATATGGTGGTACGTCATACATGTACATGACACTTACATGACATTGGTTTGTGCGAGGCCCCACACATCCAGCGGCACAAAGGGGGTTACAACACTGTAGCGTCCCTCCCTCTGTCTGGTAGCAGCGATCCAGTCCACACGAGGGACAGGGGGTCTTGGTCACTGTGGCACCAAGAACAGCACAATGGAAACAAAATGTGTATAGAAGTTTAGGGCAATTTTTGGGGTTCCCTGGGATTTGTTCTCCACACTAGACCACTCAGTAGACAGACTGTATTACACTCACATTCTGTGTAAAGTCTTCACTTCTCTAGGATACTTTGAACATCTGTAACATCAGCAGTATTTAATACAGAGTAGTTGGGGCGAGCCTGAGTGAGCCCCACACTAGCGTGACTGCATTGCGTATGTGCGTGTGTATGCTTGCTTGCTTGTTTGCTTGCTTGGACAAAACAACTCTGTACCATAAATTTCAAATGAGCACATTCACATGTTTCACAAAGATTGAGTGTCCATGTACTTCAGCTAAGCTGTGAGAACGAGAGTGAAAGGCTACTGCCAGACTGTAGTGTCGGCTTACGGTTTGAGTGTGAAGCTTAACCATGTCACCAGAGTAGCTGCTCCAGCTGGATGCATGTGTGTTCACCTACATGTGTACATGTTGGCCTTTTAGCTGTGAAAATAATGTTTTATCAGCTACTTGCTCAGCTGACTCGCCCCAGGATTATGCAGCATCTCTCTAGTATATAGAGTGGTGTACTAAACTAGTCATATGGTCCATGTAGAAACCAATATTTCCACACAAATCAATCAGGAGCTGTGTAGCCTCGTTCCCAAGCTTACTTGCAAGCAGGGGCCTATAGAAACGATGATTCATCGTAATATGAAATTTTTCCACTACACTTCATTTGCAATATTTTATACCTTAACTGCAAAGAATTGCCACATCTTATACGAATGCAATGCAATCAATATCACACAATCCTCACATGTTTGACAGTAGATTGGTTCTGTGCTCCAGCAGTTACCTGAGCTACAACTACTGCAGTCCAGTAAGTCTGGGGGTGAGAAACATGGCAATGACCACCTGAGGCACCAGATCACCGCATTCACACCTACCAAATTGGATAGCCATTCAGTCTTATAAGGAAGTGCTGACATTAATTATTTTCATGTTTAGCTTGTCCCAAGTATGGAGGTCAGCAATTCATAGGCGTAGGAACCGGGGGGCACCGGGGGCATGTGCCCCCCCAAGTTTTCATAAATTGCTATATATGCATGTGTAGTTACAAACTGTCCCCCCCCCCCAATCAAAAAGTCTTTCCTACACCTATGCAATTAGCTGTCATCTGAGTCAGAGCATATACACTTTCATTTGCAAGTTCAATGTTAGGTAACAAATCTCAAGAACTTGGAAACACAACAAAATTGCACCATATAGTGACATGAGCTGTTACCTGGGCAACACATAAAAATATCTCTCGTGTTGCCTAGGTGATAGTTAGGGTATATGTGGTATAATTGGTGTCGGGCACACTCCAAATGTTAACATCCGTTCACAGATATAACAAGCTGGTCCCACTAGCTACTATATATGGTCATTAATGGCTGAAAGTGAAAGTTCTCATAGTTAGCTTTGCTGGCACTTCTATGGCCTTCTACAGTGCCTTGAAGAACCACACAGTCTTTGGACAATGTTGAATGCTTGTTGGACTGTACACGGCTGACCAAGTACACTGTTATTTGTCATTATATTCTGGTATGAGTATTAGCAATCACATCTTTGGATGATTTTGGAGCACTCTGGACTTCTCTAAACCTCTTCTGGGCTCCTCACAGCTATATACAGTTGCTAGTTTATACAACTCACGAGAAAATCCTTTATTTGAGACAAATCATTAAACCTTGAGAAAGCTCACCACCGATGAGCGAAACATCGGGCCCATAAGCAGTGAATAAAATTTTGCCAACCCCCTCCTACTGTCCTCATCAATAAACCTATACCGCAGCGCCGCAGAGATGACGTCATTTTTGAAACTACTGCACTATACTACTCGCACCCACACCCTGAGATACGCACTTCGGTCCAGGGAAATATACACTGAGGAACCGATTGCATCCCCGGAGATACTGTCAGAGCCCCCCCAGACGCAGGATGACAGCATCAACAGCATACAAGAGACTCCGAACAGCCAATTCAGGCTGGTACTCTCGGTAACCCTGTGCATGCCCCGTATAAGTAGTATAGAATCTGTTAACCATAGCCCTCCCCCCTTACTGTTTAGTCCCACCCACCTCAAGCCCAGTCCATGCCCCTACCCCTCACTCCCCCCCAGTACCAGCCACCTCCCCCTCCACTTAGCCCCACTAACAGTCCAACCTCTTTCCATAACACCAGCCCCCAGCATGAAGAATCCCAATCTGAATCCATTGAACTATTCAGCCCCACCCCCAGCATAATCCAGAACAAGTGGCCATCACCCCCCCCCCCCCCCCTCTCCCTCAACGATCTCCACAGGAGAAGACATAATTTACACAATTATACGAGCCTTGCCTCAACAAATGGGAGCTACGATGTGCGTAGCAGTGTTGGCGCTTCCCCACCCAACACCCCAACAACTATACAGGACTAATACGTATAGCTACATACACAGCCATCTACTGTATTGAAGTACATGTTACCCCTTTACCTTCCGGTCTGGGGATGCTACAAGCCAGCTCAAAATCTTTAGGGCGTAATAGACCACTTTGGACCACTCTAAACCACTCTGAAACTTCCTTAATGACTTTTGACTTTTTCAGACAATTTTTGACCTTCAAAATTACAGTTAATAGTTTATTAACAACTACAACTTATGAAGAAAGTCTTTATTGGAGACGAATCATTAAGTAACTGTAAAATTTTACATACACAGCAGACTCCCAACAATATTGATATCATTCCCTCACCTTCCTGACTGGGGGTGTTGCAGGCCGACAACTCAACCAGCTGACCATTATCAATAATATCATCCCAGTTCACTGTTTTGTAGTTGCACATGGAGGAGGTAGTGTTCTGGAACTGGACATCACCTCGTGTCACTTCTGTCAGGTTGGGAAGAACAAGGGCTCCAATACGAGTCTCCAACAGTACCAGGGCAAGGCCACGCCCCTCTGCTGTTGCTATAAGTTCCTCTCCACGAATGATGTGGAGGTTAGGGAGGACAATCCGGTTCACAGTTGGTATATTCTGGAAGCGAACCACACCTGAGATTTCCTCCACATGGTAGAAGAAGTTGAATGAATCTTCTGTGAGGTTGGTGTAGTCATCATGTCCAAACATAGCAATCTGAATGCTCCCAGTGACATGAGTGCAGCAACAGAACTGGTTGTGGAGGTTGGTTAAGATCTCCTCCACTGTGTCTCCAGGTGTAAAGGTGTCAACAGAGTACCCTACACACACAGTGTCTGTGGGAGAAAACTCATTTCAATTAATGATTTCAAAGTCCCTATATAGCTAAGGCAAGGCTAAATATTAATTATAGGGTTGCATACTGGTTGTAGCCAATCAAAAACTGGATGGTGGGAATGTGTACACAAAACCTATTACCTGGAAATGTACAATTCTTCGACTGGATTCACATGACTTTGCTGTTCTGGATAAACCCTATTACCCGGCCTGGGAATGTACAATTACTTGGCTGTTTCAGAACACAAGGGTAGGGCAAAAAGATTGGGCCTGTGAGCGGCCTGCTGTTGATGGTCAAGGGATTCATTCCTAAATACATCTGAAACAGTGCATGGTAGGCTATTGTCCCGGGTTACCTTGGTACCTAACAAATATATCGCCATGCATGGTCTCTAACACATGCTGCTGCTAGTCTAATTCCCAGACCACTTTTTTCGTGCCCACCAGAAAATTTTTTCACACTTGCCAAAAAGTAGTCTGGGTTAACTATCTTGCTGCTGTGTCAAATGGATCAGTGGTATGGAGTTTCACAGGCTTTTCTCTGTTGCTCGCCTAGGTAATTTACTATCCATTGGATACAAGGCTACTGATGGAATCAGACCTCTCAGGTTTGGAGTCTCACATTTTAATCACTCTCTCCTCTGATCTTGACGGCAGACCACGAAGCACGTAAAGTTCTCTGTGACACTAATCACAGCTCCCTTTTCATAATGCTTTCAGATCTATGTTGCGTTGGCTCCTAGAGCTCAGCTTTTCTGTCATCAGCTTTCGAAAACCGAGTGGGAGGGAGATGAAGGGTGATAATTTGTGCAATAGCGACTGAGATGGAGCAGAGGCGTAGTGACTTGCAAATTTTCTTAGAAAGATATATACCAGTTCATACACCTCCATCTCAGTTCTGAACCGGGTAACCTCTGAGTGGTTACACCAGTTTCAGGGTTCACTGAACTCTTGAGTGTACTATGATAGGGTTGAGAACGTGAAAATGAAGATATAGAGTAACACCAACATAAGCATATGGTTGGAATAGTTGTTCATCTACTATTAATAAATGAGCACTCTTTTTGTCCGGAATCTGTACGTTAGTGGAAACGGCTACGACTTCTCCACGACGTTGGAGTCAAATATTTTGGATTACGTAATTTGCTCACGTGCGGAAGCTTCAAGCGAAGCGAGCGATGCTCTTTTGGACTGCGGCAACGTACCAGCAGCGGCCTCACAAGAATAAGACCCATATCAGTTGCAAAACTCTGATTTTCACGTAGATAAGTTAAAAGTGTGCTATTTCGCCGACTCGCTCAAGCTCTGTTTCCAGATATACACGTGAGTTGCAAAGACACTGCACCTTGGTTTATTGTTGCCTTGCTGGTGCCTATCATTGCATGTGGTCACCTTTTGAATTGCTTGTTGAAAGTCACTAGTTTGGAATACCTGTAGCTACTAGGCTCCATAGAAAAGCAGGATGTTGCCCCGCAATCGCCAGTAGGCGTAATGAAATCGATCGCTGCACTTAGAATCATGGAGTTTGCCTTAAGTCAAGTGAGACAACGTGGCTGTTTCCTTGGCTGCTTTTAGAAAGTCACTTGTTCTGAGAGTAAATAGATATTTATGGCAAGCCATAATGCAGTATGACCTGTTTTGTCAAAATCTCAAGACCATGTAGACCTCAAAGATGAATTGGCGTGTGATTCTGTCACATTTGAAGCTGTAGACTTCTAAGATTTATTTTCATGTTCTGTAGCTGGTGATACTGAAATACTTTTATAGTACAATGCTATACTGTGGATACAACATACTTGTATGTGAGGCCCAGGCCCGTAGCCAGGATTTTTAGATGGGGGGTTACATGGATGTCAGATGTGTATGTATGCATGCCATAAGTATGCAAGACTAGGGGGGGTCTGGGGGCATGTTCCCCCAGGAAAATTTTAGAAATTAGATGCTCTGAGATTCCTTCTGAGGCCATTTGGGACAAAACCAGAGCCGTAGTAGCTACATGGCTCGCGGAGTATTGCATCCAATTTTTGGCTGTCCACGTATGCATTTGCTAAGCCAGCTGACTTCAAATTTCCAAGAGAGAAGGTACTAAGGTTGGCAGAACAGCAGGTGGGGTGACATCACTAGAAGACAACTGGTGAACTCTTGGGCGCCTGAAATAGCGATTTATTTACACACGTATTTAGGCGCGTCCTTTCATAGCAGTGGCGTAAACAGCATACGTGCGTGTTCCGCGCTGGTCCTCCATGAACAAACTCGCCTGCAACCAGACTTGTTTCGACGGCGATGATTCTAAATAGCATCGAGACTATATAGTGGACCAATTTCAAACAGTAGGGCACTCAAAATGTATAGTTAAGTGGTGCATATATAATCTTTTGGAGGCCAAAAGGGGGGTTCGAGCGACCCCCCTCGAACCCCCCCTGCCTACGGGCCTGAGGCCATACAATAGCATCTACTAAAGTATTATGACTCAAGCTCGTATATATAAACTCTAAGAAGAGATTATGTTGTTACGACCAAAAATTTGTTATTTTAGCTGCATCAATGAACAGTTGAAATGTGCAGAGTTTTATATTAGCCTTGTTCCTGGTCCTCCACCACAGCTATCATTGCAGTACTTGAAGCATCATGCTTAGCCTGAGATACTTCTGGGAGTTGGTTAAGAATGCCTGTATTCCCTAGACCACTGTAGCTTCTGGGGGACAATTACATATGTGGTATCATCTGTAAATGAATATTTGTAGTCCATGCTCTGGGGATTTTGCATTCAGTAAACATCTTTTATTTTTGTATAATTTTAAATTGGTTGGTGGAGAGGAGAGTCTGAATCAGCTTTCTTTTTTTCTTGATGGAGTGTGCACATTGTCAAACTTCACACTGAGTCCAGGGCTGTTCACAGTAAATGACCCAAAGGATACTATTTCAGTTGTGCATGTGAATAAGATGTTAGCTGCTGTGAGTTAGTGACAAATGTCACTTAGTAACATCTTCCAAACTCCCAAGGCGCAGATGTTTAGTGAATGCAAAATCCCCAGAGCATGGACTACAAATATTCATTTACAGATGATACCACTTATGTATTTGCCCCCCCAAAAGCTACAATGCTCTATGGGAATACAGGAATTCTTAACCAACTCACCGAACTATCTCTGCACATTTCAACTGTTCATTGATGCAACTAAAATAACAAATTTTAGGACAAAACAACATAATCTCTTCTTAGAGTGTATACCCTAACTGTCTCTGCTTGTCACCTTGTAGATTAATGCGCCTTTGGTTTGGTAGAGGTAGTGGGACTAAAAGCAGTATTGCCTAAAAGCATGCAGTATCGTCCGCCTTAGTTATCGTACCATTGTTACTGCCTTGTATTCACATGAAGACTGAGAGAATCAATGCACCTTGAACTGCTGGAGGCTTAGAGGCCCCTGAAATTGTTCATATAAACATGGACTACTTGACTTAGCTGTGTATGTCATTTCAGAGTTAACTGACCAAACATTGCCTGAATCATGCAGCTATGATACTTGACTCACTCTTTTCAGAGATCCAAACCTGACAATGCCTGATAATGGCTTCCAATGACTTTCGGAGTTTGTCCAAGGACTAACGTAGCGGGAAATGTAATTTCATAGCTTGGCCACCAAGCATTGTTTTACTAGGTGCTGTAGACCAATTTTCAGAGAATTTCCTCTAAACCATGGTTTGCAGTGCAGTACAAACACATCCCATTTCCATTGAAATCAACAGATTTTCATCAAACTTTTTGTACAGTGCAAGTCACCATAGGCAAGGTAAAACTATGAGGGTATAAGTGTTCTCTACTTGTGAAGTTTATTTTTCATGTTGACAACCCTACCCTATAGGAGAGAAATGCTGAAATGGTAGCAGCACTCGTATGGCTATTCTCAACATTCGGGTGTAACTAGCAAAATCTTTCGGGCTGGTAATGCAGTTAGCTAGCAATATTATACTTGTTGACATACTAGCCGCAGAGCTATTACTATAGCTACGACGATGACTACAAGAAAACTATGTTGCAACATTATTAGGCCCCAACTCGTTGATTATTAGTTTCTCATCGACCGCCCGCATAGAATTTATCACCATTATTTATACTTGCACATACGAACGAACAATACGCGTCATAAGCATAGCGATGAACGTAATGCTAACGAACGTGTCTGTCTTGTACACAGCATCCAAAAGAATGCTTCTAGAATGGCGGAAAATGAGCGACGATCATGTTGGCATCACGCTTGTCAACTTCTTTCATGAGAAATATCTGTGGGCTGAATGAATGGTAGCTAATACCCGCCCGCCCGCATTGTGTGCAGGAGAAGCACCTGATGAGAAACTAAAAATCAACAAATTGGGGCCTTATTTATATAGGCCTATTCTTCACAATTTTAACATAATAAAATATGATTTTACAACGTCGCACCTTCCATCACCGTACAATCTGGTTCAGTAAGGGCGTCCGCCAACTGCAGTACTGCTGCCAACACGATCACGACTTTCGCCATAACTTTCGTTCGCTCGGATACAGTGCAGGCAAGCATGATAAGTTTCACAGTAGCGAGTTTTTAGCGTTATAAAAATTCATGGTGTGCATGGCCTAGAAAGCCTAACTAACTGGCAAGTAGCTATACACTCCACGGGCAAGTGGAAAAAATTGAAATACGGAAACTGGTTTCTGATGGAAGATTGCGTCTGCTGCAGATTGCAATTGTGTCCGTCCGGCCGGACGCTGTGATCAGCTATATAGCAAGATGTGGTAACATCTTGGCGGACACCATTCCGGTACCCGATAGTATCCGGGCGTATCCACAAGCAGGTAGTGTCCGGACAGCATTTCTGGTGAGGTTTGGCGTCATACACATCTACCACGGAGAGTTGCATGGTTACGGCAAAAATGCCATAGGTGCAGTTTCAGGGTTCATTGAACAGGTGGATAAAGGAATTCCAAAACACAATTAGCTATCTGCATCTGTTGGGTATTATCCATGCAGTTCAGAACCGGATAATAGCCAGCACCACTGTAAACATTGGCTTACTTCAGCCAATTCCATGTCACGACAGGCTTCGCATATAACAGTGTATTTGGCCTGATTCCAATCCGGAATCATGCTCAGCCAGCAAACTTTTCAACACCGCCCATATAACAGTGCGCATGCGCACTAGTACCTTGGCCTCATTTTTTGCTCAGCTGGTAAGTGAAGGAGAGCTTGGCAGCTCTGAGAAATCCGTACAGAAACGGTCGAGAAATACTCAAACGGACAAGTTTACAGACCCTAAAAGTCCAAAAGGAACCGAAGACAACAGAATGGACAGTCCAGAGTCCGAGAACTCGGAGATTTTGAGAGAACACACACCGCAACCACCAGTTACGTCGGCGGCCAGCAGCAGTCAGTCCACGCGACAGTCGAGTATTCAGGGAACACAACCACCGCTAAACACTATAGCGGGTCAGTGGGGAACGTTCCCTAGTGCCACCTTTGGAGGTGTTCAAGGGCAACCTCAGTTCTGGCCATGGCCGTTCCGAGTCACATACGCCGGACCGCCATGTTTCGCGCCCATGCCACCCACGCAGGGACCGAGCGCAAATGTGAGACCAGGGCCCCCTGGCGATCTCAGGAGTGGCAACGCAGTTCAACACCCATTCGTAATGGGCCCTATGGCAGGACTGCCGTACCAACAGCAATATGTAAGTCCACCACAGCGTGGAAGACCTGTTGGTTACAAGGTCACTAAGGGTTTATATAGCAGGTCCATGACCGCTCCCATGTGACTCCTTTATATTCCCCACAGGGTGTGAATGTCAGTGCCCAGAGCACGACTGCACTTAACAGGGGTGACACGATAGCTAGTGCATCAAGCACAGCAGTGTCTCAGGTCAGTGCAACAAGATTGTATCCACAGAGAAGTTGGCAGGTTTTCATACCGCCCTTCCAATTCATATTTTTCTACAGGAAACAAGCCCTTCCCAAAGCTCAGAAACAGGTAGCCGAGCATCTACTTCAAGGGAACAGTCCCTGGTGGACATCCTAAAAGCAGGAAGCCAGGGAGGAGTGCAGGATTTTCTCCCACTCACCATTGACACAAGAGGGGCATACCAAGATGATGAGTCGGACGAAGACCTCCCACCAGCCAAAAGAGCGTGCTTTAGGGAAGAAGACGAGGACGAAGAGGAGGACGAAGAAGGGGATCAAACATTCGAAGTGTTTGACCCTGCTAACTATTTTCAGAGCGAGAAGAAATACGACCCCCCAGAGAATATAACCTCATACATATCCCAAAATTTCCAAAGATGCCTTAATAAAGCGACAAGGAGGAAACTGGCTAGAGAACACCCACAACCATCCATTCCAGCAGTAACACCACCATTGGCAGATGATGTCCTGGTTGATTTTCTTGGCAATAAATTTCCCAAGAAAACAGATGACACACTTAGGTCAATACAGGCAGCAGTCCTAGCAGGAACAATTCCCCTCATCAACCTGTGGGCAGATATGTTACGCAGTGGGTCACTGGACCAGGAAGAACCCACCTTGAATGCAGGGGATGTTCTCCTAGCCATACAGAAGGCACTGGTTCTTTCAGGAAATGCAGCAAGCTACATCTCCAGAATCAGACGAGATCAAATCCTGATGCACTTTGACCCAAATCTCTCCAGTATTCTCAGGAAGCTGCTGCAGACTAAGTATAAGAACCAGTCTGAGGGAGACCAGCTCTTTGGTGATTCAATCATGAGTAAACTAGCCAACAGAGTAGATGCTCTTAACTCCCTCAACAAGTTAGCTCAGAAAGCAAAACCAGCATCTGCACTGAGAAATAAAGAGCAAGGACTACCACATCGACCAAGGGCTCAACTGTTTTTTCGGAACGGCCCTCCCGACAGGCGTGGTGTCAGGCAGGGCAACAGTGGCACACGCAAAGGTGGAACATGGAAACCACAGAAACTCATTCAAGAGCCAAAAAGGAAGCTGGCTCAAAGCCAGAAATTCGGATACAGTCAAAAAGGCAAGAACAGATACTTCAGACCATCCCAACAAGACCACTAAGCCAGTTGATGTTACCAGTATATCCTCCGAATCCAAACCCATCACTGTTGGAACCTCCGACCCAAATTGCAGGAAACCTAAAGCACCACCTGCAAGACTGGCAGAAGATAACCAACGATCCATGGGTACTGGAGGCAATCCTAGGTTACAGGATACAGTTTGCATCCCCACCCATCCAACAGAGAGCCCCAAGACCCCGCTTCATGACACAGGAAGAGGAAAAGGCTCTTCAGCAGGAAGTGGAGAGTCTAATGATAAAAGGGGCCATCAAGGAGACGAGGCTTCAAGGGGGCTTCATCAGCAATATACACATAGTTCCAAAGAAAGAAGGGGGGTGGAGACCCATCATAGATCTCAGGATCTTGAACAGCTTTGTCATTCCCCAACACTTCAAGATGGAGGGACTCCAGATGCTGAAGGAAGTGTTGGAACAAAATCATTGGATGGGAAAAGTCGACTTAAAGGATGCCTATCTTACAGTTCCAATTCACCACAGTCACACGGGTTACCTGAAATTCTTCTGGAAGGGAAAGGCTTACAAGTTTGTATGCCTTCCATTCGGACTAGCGTCAGCTCCCAGAACATTCACAAAGATCCTAAAGCCAGTAGCCAATTTCCTGAGGAGTCAAGGAGTGAAGATGTTGGTAACAGCAGACACAAAAGAAAGTCTCAGGCAACAGTTACGACTAGTGAGTTCAACCCTAACAGCACTAGGGTTTGCTCTAAATACCAAGAAGTGCATACTAGAACCCACTCAACAAATAGAGTTTTTGGGTATGATGATAGA
Organism: Agelas oroides; assembly: GCA_949130485.1. NCBI lineage: Eukaryota > Metazoa > Porifera > Demospongiae > Agelasida > Agelasidae > Agelas > Agelas oroides. Next base: position 1,549,392 of record OX422185.1, read on the forward strand.
CTCAAAGGAGATGATAATCTACCTACCAAAGGTAAAGATAGAGAAAATCAAAAACGAATGCAGGTATGCCCTGCACCACAACCTCACGGTCAGACAGATGTCACATCTAATCGGACTTCTGATATCATCACACCCAGCTGTTCACACAGCACCCCTTCACATCAGAGCTCTACAAAGAGCAAAGATCCAGGCTCTACAACATGGAGCATACAACTCAGAGGTGATTATGGAGTTGGATCAGATGAAAGACCTACGGTGGTGGATACAACAACTGGAAGCAGCTCATGGTCGTCCCATTGTTCCAACTTACCCACAAATAGCCCTCACCTCCGACGCATCCAAAACAGGATGGGGAGCATCATGTCTACCTCAAAGAACAGGGGGAAGATGGACACCAGTGGAATCCAGTCTACATATCAATGTATTGGAACTTACAGCAGCTTGGTTTGCCCTGAAGAGCTTCGAGAGTTTGGTATCCGGCAAGCATGTTCCGATCCAAATGGACAATCGAACTGCGGTGACTTACTTGAACAAGGTGGGAGGTACTCATGCGAAGGACCTGTCAGACTTAGCCCTGCAGATATGGCAGTGGAGTCTGGAGAGAAACATAGTGATAACAGCAGAATACTTACCTGGGAAAGAAAATGTGATAGCAGATCAGGAATCACGCTATCACAGAGATGCCAGCGACTGGAAGCTCGACACACAGATATTCAGTCGCCTAGCACTGAGATGGGGACCATTCAGTGTCGATCTATTTGCAGCGAGACACAACAAACAGATCCCAACATATTTCAGCTGGAAAGCAGATCCAGCAGCAGCAGCAGTGAACACAATGGTACAAGAGTGGGGAGCACTAACCACATATGCTTTTCCCCCATTCATTCTGATTGGCAGAGTGCTGCTGAAAATGAAGCAGGATCAAGTGTCGGAAGCATGTTTGATCACACCATGGTGGAGAGCACAGCCGTGGTTTCCTTTAGTACTGGAAATGTCCATCGATTTCCCAGTGCTGATTCTGATGAAGGAAGACACATTAACGGATCCCGATCAAAATCCCCACTCACTGGTACTCAGTGGTCGTATCCAATTAGTCGCTTGGAGAGTGTCAGGCATACCCTCAAAAGCCAAGGAATTTCAGAGAAGGCTACAAGCATCATTCTCTCCTCATGGAGGAAAGGAACAGAAGCAAGTTACACATCTGCATGGCACCAGTTGAACTGCTGGTGCAATCAAAGGAATTATGATCCCGTTTCAGCACCTGTAGAAGCAGTACTTGAGTTTCTAACAGAAGAATTCCACAAGGGTAAACAGTACAGCACCCTGAATTCTTATCGTTCCTCAATTTCCATGACACACATAGGAGTTAAGGGTATCCCAGTGGGAAAATTACCAATAATGTCTAGATTCATGAAAGGTATTTTCAATCTGAGACCACCCTGTCCACGTTACACTTCGTCATGGGATGTATCAGCTGTTTTAGATTTCATTAGTGCTCAGGGAGAAAATGAATCACTTTCATTAAAGCAGGTTACCCTCAAATTAACCATGCTTATGGCACTGACAAGTGCAGGAAGGTCGAGTGACATTATGGCTTAGATCTTAAGTTTCGGATGTTTACCCCTCAAGGAGTGGAGTTCACAATCGCAAAACTCACAAAGACTAGAAAGTCCGGACCTCCAAAACAAATTCTGTTTCCATCTTTTCAGTCATATAGGGTGTTGTGTCCTGTAGCTTGCCTACGCTACTACGAGAAAATAACAGAAAAATTGAGAGATACACGAATGAACACAAATCCCCTCTTTATTGCCCACTGTAAGCCACACAAGCCGGTTGCATCATCGACAATAGCAAGATGGTTAAAAGAAACCATGAAGGGAGCAGGAATCGACACCAGTATTTTTAAGGCACATTCATGCAGAGGTGCAGCAGCATCAGCTGCAAAGGATCATGGCGTTGCAGTGGCAGATATTATGAAGACTGCTGATTGGTCCCGAGAAACTACTTTTACTCGCTACTATTATAGAGCAGATAAAGAGAACTATTTGGGCGGAACGGTGTTGGGACAGAAGAAGGTACATGTTATAATGTACTATGCTACTTCAAACATACACTGTTATATGTGAAGCCTGTCGTGACATGGAATTGAAAGTCTCACCAGGGCCGTAGGCCTGCCAGTGAGACTATAATTCCATTAGCGACAAGGCAAGCATATAACAGTGCAATCCCACCCAACTACCCGACCCTATTCTGAACAGGAAATTGTTCTTTTGCAGGATACTGAGAGCCAGAAAGATATTTCCAAGTCTCATGCGTAGTCTGATATTGTGATTATTATATGCAACATTTTTAGTAATGTTGACCTTATTATAGTACTGGCAAAAAAGAGGCCAAGGTACTAGTGCGCATGCGCACTGTTATATGGGCAGCGTTGAAAAGTTTGCTGGCTGAGCATGATTCCGGATTGGAATCAGGCCAAATACACTGTTATATGCTTGCCTTGTCGCTAATGGAATTATAGTCTCACTGGCAGGCCTACGGCCCTGGTGAGACTTTCAATTTTTGATCATCTCATTTGATTCCCTTCAATAAGCTAATGGAATTATAGTCTCACTGGCAGGCCTACGGCCCTGGTGAGACTTTCAATTTTTGATCATCTCATTTGATTCCCTTCAATAAGCCTTAGTACATGCAGGCTGAATAAGTGTCACTGAGTTATACTTCAACCACATTTTTAGGTTGTCTCAGTTGCGTCATTGTGATAATTATTGAAGAATGCTACGTACCAAATAGGTTTTCTTGAAAGTCCAGCAACTTTTTAGTTAATTAATTAATGAATTAAATCAGTCCCTTTTTGCTCAGAAGACCTATTTGGCTACATTCCTGGCATTACTATGCAACCAAGGAACTCCTCCAGGTGCATGTAACATCAAGGAAACAACAAACCTCACCTGCTGATTTAGAGGAAAAACCCCATTTGGTAGCATTGTTTGAGACAACCAAAAATATGAGTGACCCAAGTGCTTTTACAGTGGATGTATATCAGAGAGTCGGTAGACTCTCTATGTAGGGATGGCGCCGATGCGCAATACTTAAGCAAAAGTATATATATATATATATGTAGTTGTTATGTTAGTAAAGTATTTGGCTATTACAATTACGTGACTATCCTTACTATGCAAATCATGTGAAATGCAGGGGATGGAAAAGGAGCTGATACTTAAGAAATTTTTAGTATAGTCTCCAACATATCTTTTACAAGTACCAAATTCTTTGAATTAGCGTAGGAAAGACAGTCATGTAATTGAAGGGCTGAGAAGCATAGTGGTCTAACCCAAAATCAAGTATGTTCAAAGTCTTCAGATATATCACTTCATGAAACCATCACTCATGCCAGCTGATAATTGCTTGTGATATGGATGGGTAAATATTAGGCTTGGAGTGATTGCTGTAATGTGTTTTTGGATTCTTAATGAATCTGTTCACAGAATTAACGGTCCATGTATGCATGCAATATGTTTACTCACCTGAAACTCAAATAGCAAATGGATTGTTGAAATGACAATTCCCTTTTTACAATAATATATAGTACAGCGATAGGAGACTTCTATCTTCCTTAGTTACGAAACCGTCAAAAGATTGTAGTGTTACCTAAGTGCCACCTGAAAAGTGGGAGAGGTTGCAGTGTTACATACACTGCAATATAACCCGTTACCTAGGCAACATATAAGAATGTTGCTCATATCTCTTTTCTACAGTGATGTTGCCTAGGTAACACGTTATATAATAGTTAAATCCCTCCCTGGGGTGTGGTCGTTTTACACATTGGTGTCGGGCATAGCCCGACACCAATATGCAAGACCACACCCCAGGGAGGGATTTAACTACTACTTACAGTTTATTTCAGAGGCCTTAGCGATTCTGTCCGCTTCAAACAAAGATCTGTGATACCAACATCATATTATTGATCAATTCCCATAACTGCAGATATACATAGTGATTATGATTGATATTCAATGCTCACAGCATGAACAGCAATAGAGTGCATTAAAGTGCTACTTCTTTGAATCATGGTCTAGGGCAGTCGAGTTGGAGGACAGTAGACTTGTGTCTGCAGCAAAGTTTTCTTTATCTGAAGCACTAAAGATCAAGTAACCAGCGACTGCCTCCATCATGGTTGCGAGAGTGACAACAAGTTGACTGAAATCAGGCCTCTCCTCTGGTTGTCCATCCCAGCATTGTAACAGTAGGGAATAGCTGTAAGGAATGAAGTTGGATTCCATGATCACAAAACTGCTAATTCGTCACAACACAGTTTAAGTTGTTCTACACCAAGTATACTGTATTGTCACACATACAGTAAATAGCCCTGAAAGATTGACTACAGGCGTACAAGCTAACATGTTGCTAGATATAAAATTAATGTAGGGTTGCCAGGGATTTATGATATGAAACACAACCTACATTTCCTGTGAGTTCATAGGGTTCAGAAGGTCCTTGCTGAGATCAATTATCATGTACTCACATTTCATCTGTGCAGGCTGAATTTGGAGGTTTGCTGAGTCGTTCTCCATCACACAGCAGCTGAAGTAGTGCCATTGGACTGATTCCTCCATACGGTATAGTTCCTCCACTGAACACCTCCCAGCATGTGACTCCAAATGACCACTGTATTGAGGTGAGATTAAATACTGGGATCACATTAGTCTTTATTGTATCAAGAGTTCATAACAGTAAGAGTGTGCAACTCCCATATGGTTTCTATACGCCATCTGGATGGGATGACGTGGGCAATCTGCAGTGAATATGCTTAGCAGGTATATACTTAAACATGAAGCCATTCTAGGTGCTAGTATACATTAGCTATTTGAAAGCCCACCTGTTTATTGCTGTGTTTCACAGCTAAGCACATTCACTGCTGATTGCCTAGGTCATCCCATCCAGATGGCGGGTGTTGAAACCATGTGGGTGTTGAAACCATATGGGTGTTGAAACCATATGGGAGTTGCACACTCTTACTGTTATGAACTCTTGATTGTATTGATATACTGGCTCGTGTACATGTATTGTAAGACAATATGTTTCACATGCTACTTAGTGTAGTTGTGGATGAATTTAGACAAAGTACCTTCAACACAAGAAAAAAAGGAGTGCATAAAAATGAGTGCGTGATCGGGATAATAGGTGTATCAACATTCTATATTGCAATACTTTGATAGCCTCGTTCCCAGGCTCTTCCCACGAGCGAATGTACTACAAACAACAAAAAGCTGGGACTGGGGACAAGGTTAATACTTTGATATATCATGACATATCTGTATCTACTGATGTATTTATGCACACTACTTCTTGCTTGTCCACATGTGCCCTCATTCCCAGCCCCTTTCATTGCTTGGAAGTCAGGCCTGCCAACTTTCACTCACTGATTTAATGCGAATCTTGTACAAGTCTCATGGCCACACTAGCTAGCTTCCTCTGAAAACATCTGCAAAATAATATCTAATGGATGCAAGTGCAAGCAAAATCAGTGACACAAGACGTGGCCTCTGACATGACTCCAAATCATGAGTCGCATTTCTACAAAGGATGTAGTTTGCATGACTAAATCAATCCCATAAGGCCACACCTACCTGGGTGATGCAGCATGCAGTGTAGGTATACTAACTCTCAAGGTTTTTTTTTTCAGCTATGAAGGTTAGCAGGCCTGGGGAGTAGCCTCATACCCCTTAATGGCTCCAGTTATGGCATACTGTCAAACACTGTAGCCAGGAAAGATCTGGGAACAAGGCAACTTCAGAGACACTCAGAGGTAGGCTAACATGTAATTCTGTACACACCACATCACTCTTCTCAGTGAACATCCCATCTCGAGTGCTCTCTGGGGACATCCACCTCACAGGGAGCTTCATGTTGGTATCACCCTTCTTCCAGCGGTAGTAGTTAGCAGTGTAGATGTCCTCAGCCAAACCAAAATCTGCCACTTTGATCAATCCATTGGCATCAATCCTACAATGTAGCATGAAGTTTGGCACCACAAGTAAAAATTGTTGTAAATTTAGTACGATAGTGTGTTGAAGCTGCTAGTAGAAAAATTTATGCTTAACATAGAAAGACCCAGTACCCATTATCCTAATCTTCACTAACTGGTTAATGAGTTACGTATATAATCTCCACGTGTTTCAATAATGTAAGTTGAATAAACCTGTTACCACGATGATGGCTACCAAATCCTTGTAGTTGCATAAGCATTACACAGGCGTGATAGTTGCTGCAACTAGCCTGGCTCAAGAACAGAATCTGAAGAACTAGTTTCTTTGGATGCTAACTTTTGAATAAGTAAATTGCTTTAGGGCCTGAGTAACAGTGCAACATACTAAATCATCCCCAGATTTTATATTGCAGCCATTGACAACTATGGCTGCGAAATAAAATCTGGGTGTGGCCTGGGAACAAGACTACCTACTTGCAAGAATCAAATAATAACTGCATGGGACAAACGTACATGCAGTTTCTTGTGGCAAGGTCCCTGTGTACAACTCTCCGATCAGCCAAGTACTCCATTCCCTTGGCAATTTGTAGACACATGCCCAGGAGAACTGACTGAACATGGGAAATCTGTTGTATAATCATACTACAAATTATGTTGGTTAGTAAGGAGTGCTAATAGTCTATGTATGGTGTACATAGTCTCTAACTAACTAAGTGTATTGGAACAAGCAAAAACTTAAGTTGCGACATCGGACCACCAAGACTTCAAATAGATTTTTTCGCTAATGAAGAATATCAAAATTCCCAGATCTACAATCTTCACTGCTTTATTGTTGTACATATTTGACATCTGCTAATTCTTCAAAATGTGATGTTCTTTTGTGTACATACATACATACTTGGTACTAGCTTATAGTAATTTCCTTCTGTGCTCCAGTCACAACATTTCATTGCTAAGTTCTAAATCATTGTTATCACTCGTACCGTATTCTCCTTTGCCTTTTTGTCCAGCACTAGGTTCTTTCTATTCTTCTTGAGATAGTCAAGTACACTGCCATTGGCCATAAATGGCATCACTACAGCAGGTCCCCCGCTGAGATTCTCACACACTCCAATAAGAGACATCACATTGGGATGCTTGAAAGACTGCATCTTTAGGACCTCCTCTTCGAGGTTGTGAATATCATTTGGAGTGACCAGACCTGAGTTTAAAATGGAAAACTTTAATGCTGATATTTTTACTAAATGCATTGGTCACTGAACATTGTTAAAACAAAGAAAGTGGAAAAAACAAACAAACAAAAAAAACCCCGAAAAACATGAGCCAAATGAGCAGCCACTACCAAGATACATTCATTCAGTGAACTTCAACAGTTGAACAAGTATGCAGTACCTTTCATAGTTTTGACAGCAACAACAACAGTTTCAGCACTCCTCTTCTGCTTCAGGTGAGACTTGTATACCGAACCAAACTCTCCTGAAAATGTATACCAAGGCCAGGTTATTAACAGGTCTAATGTAACCCCCACTCTAAGATGAAGTTCCTTAGCTTCAAACTTCAGGATTATATGCAAGACAATAAACAGGTGCTTAGCATTAACAGTGTTTCACACAGAGGAGGGGGTGGCACTGGGATTTTCCCACCCCATGCAGGCAGAGTCCCCCCCCTCCCTCCCCCCAGGAACTTGAAAACCATGATGTCATAATTGCCTCAACAGCTACAATAGGGAGCACAATTATAGACTTAATGTGAATCTGACGTTTCCACTCATGAAAGCTCCATTTGTGGTGAAGATGTACCATGTCTCTAATACCGTATGTATTCAGGGTTAGAGATCCAATGATTTCAATGGCCTGTGTATTATATTACAATATCGTTTTGTGTTTGTTTGTTTTGTTTTTTTTCTCATTTTTTTTCTCCAGATCTTGGGATGTACTTTGTATGTATTCCAACTGACCTTCTCCTATTGTGTTCAGAAGTTGGAGCATGCTACTCGGAATGATCATGTTGCTTGGTAGCATCTCAGTCAATCTGACAAACTTTGGGTCTGAAGAAACAAAATACATTAGAAAGTGGTGGGGGTGGGGCTCCATTGTGATGGAGATGAGGCTAACCTACCAGACAACTCCAAAGGGGGGGCTAAAGTCTCTTCTATCCTTCCCCGCCATATGCACTGTTGATCTTTAAAGTTATGGCACTCTAATCATACATGTAATGTCCAACAGTAGGCGTTTATCATGTGCACAAGTACTAAAGAATTTTGGGTGAATGTTCTAGTCCTATATTCTGGTGCATCAGTCCACATGAAGAGTTTTACTTACGTATATACTTTCCTTCCCAGTGTTAGTACATAACATAAGCATCAAATGCAGAGATGTGAAAACTTTGGTACAACACGAGCTTTGAATGCAGGTTTTCAGTTCTCCAAAAGGTGCCAGAATAGAATGCTTGGGTTCATGGCTAGTATGCAACTATGCCTATACGCATGCAATCAGGAATTGGATAAAATGTCTTTTGAACCTGACAGTGGTACTCTACCATACCTGCTTCCATATACAGTGGGTTTCTTGCCATCATTTCAAATCTGTCCATTGACTTCTCAGTCCTGTTTTGCCTCCTCCTCTTCCTGACATATACGATTGCAATAACTGCAGTAACTATGATCAGCAGTAGAACAGCACAGGCAGGCACAAGTATATTAAGAAGAATAGTCATGAGATTTCTATTCTCAGTTGGTGTTGGTAGTTGCGAAGTGTCTGGACCTACAGTGTTGGTAAAACATAATTTTAGCACCACCCCTATGGAAAAGAGTAAGACGAATGCAGTGCCAAAACATGTCACATACAATGTCACACAATGTACATTATGGGTTACACCCACTGGTACGTAAAATGCCATTATGTAAATGTCTAAGGAAGCACTGAAACAAAAAAGAGTGCATGGGAATATTTCAGTCCTATTTTATTGCTAGTAATCCAGTCCTACTTTATGGCAGTCCTATTTGTCCAGAGATGTAAAAACCTGGGTACAAAGCTAGCCAGGCTCCCATCTCCAAAAGCTGCAAGACAAATCCAAAATAGGAATCTTAGGTTTGAGACTGGTACACAACTATGCATGCAATCAGGTAGAGTAAGTCTTTTGACTGGAAAAGGCATTAATCTATCGAACCTGCTTCTATATGCACATTTCAAAAAATAGAAAACACAAGCACTTTTTACCGAGTGTTAAACAATTATTTATATACCTAGTTAGTGACCAATACTGTTCATACATTTACCCTGGCCTATAGATAAGAGTGTATAAACTGTACTCATACTGGTCCTAGTAATTCACCCAATCAGACGCACTCACATTTCACAACAGACAAATGAAATTTGATATATTTTCTTGCAAATGCACATTTGGCCCTAGCAATGAAAAAACATCATTATTCATGAGCGCCTACTGTCGTTTACAGTAAATAACATCAAGCCTCTGAATACTACAGATTCTCTGCAAGTATGTATTCTTCCTACTTGCTGTAGCTGTAAAGGTATTGTAGAAATGCTGTCTGTTTGGCCCCTTAGATAACAAAAGCAATACCATTCACATTATAAACTGCACCTACTATCAACCGTGTAACTACTCTACGTATATGTAGCTCATACAATTATTTATACCTATACTAATTGTCATACAAGCTGCAGTATTTGCATGGGGAACAAAAGTTACATAACTCATAGAAAAGAGAAAAGAATCTGCTCAATTTTACTGTTAGGAAGAAGGAGTTTCATCATCATATGGAAGCTCAATGAAAAACAAAGTTAATATCCAAATCTACTGAAGCCTATGCTAGTAACATCACGTTACCATCAGAATGAAGAGAGAGACAAGACACTTTCATTGTCAGTAGCAAGACATGATTTCACCTACTTGTGGGCAGCATTGTGTTCAATATCGTTGGAGTCTCTTCAGGTGGAGTCTCTGTGTCTATGCAGGTTCTGTTGACAAGCTGTTGGTTAGAGGAGCAGTTAAAACACTCCAGCAGCTGAGGACCACCACCTGAGTGTTCTGTCTCCACTGGCGTCTGAAATCTGGGGAAAAGGAATGGGCATCAAATGGACATACAGCATACACAGTGAAGCAAGGATGGATTGTCAAGCTTACTGTTCTCAAGTGATCAAAACTCTCTCACTGACAGGTAGTTATTCACATGTACAGCACAGAGACTTTAGTTAAGCTGCATTTCCAGTCATTCAAAAGTCAGTACGGTCAGTACTGCATGCACTCAACAATTAAGGTCCAATCAGGCTGGAACCACGATCGTGCATTAGTAAAATGAAGAATTTGCGCCTGTACTGAGTGACTGGTCAATGACTCAATGTAATAGCAAAGTACCGGAATCTTTTCTACGACTTTTCAGTACGAGTTTGAAGCTATTTAATGTCTTGTGTGACACATGTGATAGAAGAATCTACTGTACTGCCACAGGATTTCACTCAGTCTATCACTCACTCACTATACCACGAGAGTATCATTCAGTATATTACATGATAGAATGTCACCTTGGGTCTCGACAGGCGGTACAGTTGCTGGACCCGGGTCCCACACACTCCTCACACAGAGGATGGCAGTCCTCACACACACCCTCCTCTGATATGTAGTCAGAAAGGCCACAGCCATCACGACAAGTGAATCTGGGGGAGGATGGGGGGAGGGAGAGGACGGAGGGAGGGGGAGAGGAGATAGTGAGGTGAGGGATGAAGGAGGAATGGAAGGGAAAAGGTAAGGAGAAAAAGGGGATGGGATAGAAAGTGGCAGGACGGAAAAGTATATGCTAAAGCTGAAGGGCATACCACATCAAGCCTTTGGCTTTGTGCAACTACTTTATTTACTTGAAGGTGCTCAGAATGTAGGGTGGGTTAGCTTTAAAATGTATGAGTTGAGAGATTGATGTAAATAGTATACTATCAAACAGTCTTGATGTGGATCCTCCTGACAGACGATCCTTAACTGCTGGTACAGTTACAGACATAACTCACGAGGATCTATCATCACTAAATACTTGTACAAAGCCAGGGGTGCACTGCAGACAGTCAGTGGAGGAGGGACCAGTACAACCCTCACAGGTTGGTGCACACGGGAAACAGAAGCGATTAGCCGGTTGAAGGTATTCTGCAAAGACAAGAGACAGATCATTCACTTTTGGTTCCAGAAGGTGTTCATACTTAGTCTCCTAGATGTCTCTCTATGTTTGGTTTGTGATTACAGCCATGTTACATACACACATATTAGTGGAATTGTGGTCCAGACTAGTTTTCTATGTTCCCTAAAAATGGCCTACCCCCTAGATTTTCAAAGACATGTAAACTTCCAACCCAAGCGATTAAAAGCAAAAACTAAACTGCCTAGAGCTAAATTTAAGATTATCATTAATAAGGGGTCCCTGTTCTAGATCTATTGCTGCATACTAAAGGTCCAGCACAAACACCTAGCAGTCTCCTCACCTGAAGTGGCGTTGCAGCTTCTCACACATCGCTCAGGTACACGTGTAGCATATTGACACTTGGTGCAGTTACCCAGTTGTGTGCCAGGCCCTGTACACACCTCACACAGTGGGTGACAGGGAATACATACATCTGTACCAGACACCAAGTCTCTAATTGCAGCAGTAGAGGAGGAGGAATATGTCTCAGGCAGACAGTTGGAGGACAGACACATTACCTGACAGGGGGGGGGATGCTTGTATGTATGTTTGGAGCTTACTTAGTAGTTAATAGATATGGCTGACACTGTTATTAAATATATTTCTACATTGCTGCTCACATGTGTATGTGTATTTCTAGATCAGGTACCTGATTAGTGTGGCATGTATCCTTAATAAAAGTTAGGGGCCAGGGGGAGGAGATTGTTGAGTGTCCTCAATTTGGTAATGTCCTTCATCTACTCCAACTTCGTTTGCATGATGGTTTAAGTGCCCCTCCCCCTTAATTAGTCAGTTGCTTTGAACACCTAACAATTCCCCCCCTCCCCCCATCTGTTTTGATACCACTAGATCCTCTTCTTCCATTTCCCAATAGAGGCTAGGGTTACTATCTAACCTGGTTTCCCTCTCTGTCGAGCTGCACGCGGTCACATTCCAAACAGCCGTGAGTGGTGTTAACATAGGGGAGGGGTCCTGCACATCCCATATCATTCCGACACCCACTATGGCAGGGGACACACTGATTTGAGGAGATGTTCAGGTAGGTGCCGAGGGGGCACGCCTCCACACACACCCTCACCAGTGGACCCACTCCCAGCATCTCCTCAATGTAGTAGTTACGACATTCATTGCAGTGTTCTGGACCCTGTGAGGTGAGGGTGTGAGGAGTGAGGATGTGAAAAGTGAGGATATGAGGTGTGATGGGGGGGTTGGTGGCAAGAGGATGTAGAAAGGTGTGAGGATAAGGTGAGATGAGTGTATCAGGGGAGGAAGAACGCGATCATGTGATAGCGACAATTAACTGACATTCTAAGGCCGACAAGTGTGGATGCAAGCTAAAGAAATGACTCTATGGACCAATTAGCAATGTGCACAATGGGCATGCATGGTCTACGACAAATCTGAAGATGTTTGCCAGTTAAAAATGCCTCCTGTCACTTGTTTGTCTTCAAACTGGGAACTTACAAGCTTAGGCTGCGAAGTGACTCAGAGGTGACTCAGGGTCATAATAACCGATTGGCCAGCTTAGTTGAAAACCCTATGCTCCCATCCTTAGTCCTTAGAGCCATTCTTTTAGCTTGTATCCACGATTCTTGCCCTTGGAATGTCATCAGAGCATACTAATTGACACTACGATGTCCTCGCTCCTCTGGGAGTGTGTGCATAAGCTAAGAGGGGGTATGTGAGAAGGAGGGTGAGGAGTGCGTGGATTAGAGTGTGATGGTGGGTTTTCCTTTGAGCTGATATCTCACCATTCCATTGGTGCAGCCTCCAAGACACTGTGAGTCACATGGCTCACACACACTGGAGTCAGAATTCTGGTACAGCCCACTGCAAAGTAAGTGAGTGTGTGCATGGGTTGTTCCCAGAATGTCTAATCCTAATAGTCAAAATGTCTAATCCCAAAATGTCTAATCCCAAAATGTCTAATGAGGTGCTAATTAGATCAGGATTGACATCAAAGAAAGCTTTGACAGGTCTTAATAATTATTGACAGGTATTGAGTATCTATTTAGTATTTAAAGGATGCTTCTTAGAGTCTGCCTCACATGAGACATGGAGATCATAACAACTCAGAAAGGTGGAGAAGCTCTCATCTGGCAGGGTTACAAGTTTACCCTCAACAGAACCATGGCCAATGGAACTTGAGAAGTACTGGAGGTGCTCCAAGAGGAGTTGCCCAGCTAGGCTCACATCAGAGGGTGATGAAGTTATACAGCAGACCAATGGCCACAATCATGCAATTGATGGTGTTGAAGCTCAAGTGGAGAGAGTGAAGCACAACCTAAGAAGCGGGCTCGAGAAGAGGTCACACCCATTCCGAGTATCTACAATGATGCACTAGTGGACATTGCCACTAGCAGTGAAGAGAATGAAGCACTTGCTGGGAGTCTTCCTACGTTCCCTAGCCTAAAGTCTTCACTTTATCGGTCTCGCAGAAGTAGACTACCACCTCTTCCTCAAAGCCTAGAAGATATTCAAATTGAAGGCAGGTGGCAAAAGACATTATCTGGAGAACAGTTTCTACTGAGACTACAAATGAGAAACTACATTTGCTAGCTAGAGAGGAGAGTATCTATGTTGATGGGACCTTTGAAATATGTCCAAGGTTGTTCTACCAAGTTTTCACCATCATGGTTTGACGTTCAATTTAGACCACGCATGTGGAACTACTATACAGACACTGTGGCCCAAGGATGAACAACCATCTGGAAGGGTGGCACAACCGCATGAAGAGAATATCCCGAAAGGCACACCCTAACCTCTATGAGGTGTTGGAGTTATTTCAGAGGGAACAAGCTGCTTGTGAAGTTACCATCCTACAACTAGAAGCAGGTGGAGCTCGCAGACAAAAGAGGAGAAAGGTGATTGAAAGAGAACAAAAGATAAAAACACTTGCAGATGAGCTGGCTAATGGAGACAGGGACATTGACTCATACATTTCAGCAATTAGACACTGTGTTGTTTCCTTTGATTTTAGCTAATATGTTTCTTATGCTACAATGTACATTTCTTGTATGTGTGTGTGTGTGTGTGTGTGTGTGTGTGTGTGTGTGTGTGTGTGTAGTGTGTGTGTAGTGTGCATAGTAAAACTGATTTGTAAGTGGGTGATTAATTTCTAGTTTGTTTTGTAAGCACTGTACTTTGAAACCATAACTTGCTCACTGTGATGAAAAGTCAAAGCCATCATCTATGTACCTCACCTTGAGTTGGGTGGTAGAGACACAATGGAACAGTTCTGCACGCAGCGTCTGAGGTACCGGAAGTTACGGCAGCCTTCACACTGTGTGTCACTCGGCCCCCAGCAATTGGACATGGAGTCACATTGCCCATGACAGATGAGGGACTCATTAACTGAAATGTAAGGAGATTGGGTAGTGAGAAGTTCAGTATAAGCCTAACCACATAGTCAAAATTATAAGGTTCACGTGATGAAAAGCTTACACACATATGTAGAGCATTAGGCCAAGCAAAGCAGATTCATTGCTTTGTATCAGCCACTTACTCATTTTGGGTATGTGTGGGCAGGCAGTCATTCACTACTAACAAAAGCTGTACATGCCCAGTGAATCTATATACGGTGCTAAATGCATTGAAAGTCAGTGTGTCATTGGTGAAAGGCGACAACAGTTGAGGCACCAAGTCTCATATAAAGCGGGCCTTACTAACAACCATACAGTGTTATAATGAGCAAAAGTTGTACTCCTCAGAATTTGAGTCTAAGCAGCACCCTAGAATGCTGACACGTACAATCTAGGGATAGCACAGTTATGTACATGCAGCTAAAAAGAGTATTAGCTATTTAGTGCTGCATACTTAGCCAAATCTCAAGGCTATCTATCATAACAAGATTCACCCTCAAGTAGGGAGGAGTCAGACATAAACATTGCTGGCTTTCTAATGAAATTAGTGGCCCTTAACAATGTTTCTTATGATGATATTTACATAAACAGTGTAATTTGTAAGAAGTTTTTTGTAGCCTTGTATGATGCATATTTCCACTTGTGCTGCGAGATAGCTCTTGACCCAATTAAGGATTCTTCCATCAACCACTTAATAGCAAATTACATATGCTCAGGGCTCTCTGGCAAGCGAACGCTTCTCCTGACAGAAAACTACCTACAGTGCCAGAAATGGAGAGGTGTTTGTGCTAAAAGGAAGAAAAATGCCCCAGGATTAAGGACTTCTTACAGCCAGCTAAGACAGTCACCATGTGCATGGCACCCTGTGCTGAACCTCTCCCCCCTCCCCCTATCCCACCCATATAGCACAAAACTTGTCTTTAAAAGGTTAATTTGTATTCATTCAAGGGTGTGCTATTGCACTTACAAACATGAACACAGATTGTATGTCAAGTGTCATACCAAGGCTCTTCTGAGAGGAAATGAACTGGGCTATTATACCTCTTGCTTAATTCTTTTGGCCTATGTGTTAACTTATATGTGCAATTTGTCACATCTTTTGGTAATTTCTGTGCATGAATCTCTTATTTTTGTCGTATAACATGAATCTTTTATTTCACATCTTGAAGTGCAAGTGTAATGTGAATTTTTAATCCACATTGAGATGTCCCTTGTATATAGATACAGGCTATGGTTAGCCTCGTTCCCAGGTCTCCCCCATTTTTGTTGTTCTTTGGTTTGCATTCTGTATAATACACGGAGCAGAAGAGCTCCGTGTATTATACTGAACACAAACCAATGAACAACAAAAATGGGGGAGACCTGGGAACGAGGCTAGGCTATGGTGTCTAATTTCTTCTACAATACACAACTAAGGTTGGCGGCACTCACTGCATGTTTCTGGGTCTCTGCGAGGAGGTTGAGTCATGCTGATACATTGGTGCTGTTCTGAGTGGTTCTCCAGGTACATACTGAAGTTTCCAACATAGCAGAGCTGAGGGTTGTTGAAGAAGATGAGCCCCCCACCACTGATAGTCTCCAGCGAGGAAAGATCTATCTGTTGTAGTTGAGGATTGACTGCTACCACCAGACTGTACTCATCTGTATGGAGAGGAATTAACCCCTTAATTAACCAACTAATTACCCACTTAATTAACCCCCTATTTACTACAAGAGGGAATCAGAAAATAGATTTTTTGATAACGTTGATATTAAGATGTTGTGAGTTCCATTAGGGGTATGGGTTTGAGTGAACTGTAAGCAATAATTAATGGGGGTGTGAGAGGCTGGGAACAATGTTTAATGCTCATCTGCACGGGAAAAAGGAACTCCTGTGCTACCAGAGAAATTAGATAAGGGGTAAATTTGATGCAGCGATGCTGTTGCCTCGTTCCCAGGCCTAGGAACGATGCTACAATGCTGTAACAACAGGTTTTGTTGGAGTGAACTCACATTCTATGCCACTACAGTTTCTGTTGAGTGTTGTGCCATTTGGGTGTCCTACTCTCTGCAGGTTACGAAGGTAGGGAAATGTCTGTCCTTGCCATCCCTGGATCCTCAGGGGACCTCGTATCTCAGTAATAGTGGAGAGTAGCTCCAAGCGAGAGAGGCTGAGCAAGAGAGGTATAGCTATCATATACACAACAAAGTTGCTACGCACTCTGAAAGCTGTTTGGCACGAGTGTACTAGCACACACATATGTGTAGCTACAGGAGTTGACTACTAGCGTGCACATGGAGTGTGCATGCAAGTTGACTACTCACTTGAAGGCTGAGTCTGATATGTGTCCTATATAGACACCACCTGTAGTGATGATGTTACATCCTCTGAACTGGTCAATGGTGGTACCATCCACGATACTGTTAGTATCAAGACCCTGACACTCTTGGGGGAGGGAGCAGCAGGAGTTGGGAGAAATGTTTGGTGGGAGAGAGTAGGGTTACAACAAGCTTTACATATAGTTTCCTTTTGTAATAGTCCAATTGTAAGTGCACCTAAATAAAAGTGAGTGGCTATCTGGAACTTTAAAATGGATAAAAAAGTTACTTGCACTAGCCACCAGTAAAACAAGACAATGGGTGTCTCTCTACCCGTGGGGCATGCTCCATCACAAGAGATACACTGTCCCCCTCTTGAAAAGTAGTTATCTGGACAGCGAAGTAGACAGTTACCACTGAGCTCAAACAGACCCTCTAAGAAAGAAGAGAGGAGGAGGAGGGAAAAAGGACAGAGGAGAGTATGAAGAGGAAAAGAGGGATGGAAGGAGGAAAATGAAGAGTGCGTGTAGACAGGTAGCCTAATAGGGTCAAAGTGAACCTTGTGTACAACCTATTGCTCACCTGGGCACTGCAGCACACAGAGGTCACCGGCAGCCAGACGAGCGTTTGGGTTGGGCACTGTTTGGAACAGGTCTGGGTTGTAGACCTCAGCTGGGGGGCACTGGATCACACAGGTGCCATTGTTTTCAAAATTATTACAAGCCTGAAAAATTGAGCAAGTATTGTTTTGTTACGTAGCTATCAGCATGTTTACTGTAAAAAATTGTCACTGAGTTAATTAAATTCTGCTGCTTTTCTAATGGCTAATAAATTAGAAGACTTCACTGCCTGGGTGCCTCATGCGATCTCTTGTATCACACACGTGCCACTGTTTTAGCTGGAGGGTTTTAAAGCAAGTGCTAACTTGTCTGTAATTATGAATCTAGGGAGGGAAAGAAAATACTAAACATGGTGTATATATATGCTTTGCAAAATACCTCACAAGTTTTGGAGATGATGTGGAAACCTACACTGCACGTGTTTACGATTAAGGCAGCCCCTCTACCCATGCACACATATATATAAACACTGACAAGGCTCTCTTTCACATGCTCGCTAACATGCACACATACACACATGCAGACACACACATACTCACACACACACACACACACACACACACACACACACACACACACACACACACACACACACACACACACACACACACACACACACACACACACACACACACACACACACACACCATGTACAATGTGCCCACATTACACTTACGTGACACCGGTCTGCTCTGGGCCCCACACACCCAGCGGCACAGAAGGTGTTACAACACTGCAGTATCCCTGCCTCCGTCTGGTAGCAGCGATCCAGTCCACATGTGGGACAGGGGGTCTTGGTCACTGTGGTGAAGTTTAGAACATGATGCATGTAGATTGAGAGACATAGCTATTGACTAAATGCACAATGTACTTGCAGAAAGCTCACACGTTTGACAGTAGAGAGGTTCTGCACTCCAGCAGTAACCTGAGCTACAAGCAGAGCAGTTCAGTAGGTCTGGAGGAGGATTGGGAGAAAAAAAAAAGAGCTATCGAATATATCAAAAGTTTATATACATCAGCTGATCAGTATATGGTAGACTTGCTCTGTGTGTCGGAAATTTTTGTGCTGGAGTACAAATTTTTGCATAAATCTCTACCAGACCTTTAGGAGAAAGTTTCATTTTTAATTTTTGCATCCACTTGCTTGTGTTTGACACTAGGTGACCGACTTATATAAAACAAGGACTGCCAAGGTGTGAGTAATGATTAAGTTCCAGGCAAAAGATGGCTGCTATAACATGAAGTGGCCAACTATATAAACAGCATATTAACAGAATTAGTAGAGTATTAATTTTGGTTACTATCCTTCCCATGCTAATTCAAAGAATGTAATGCTTGTAAAAGCCTGGTTTTATGGAGTGAAGTTTACTCTAGTTATCCGCTCGCACTAAATTCTTCAAAATTCAATGCTGCTAATTGGTATACACACAACCATAGTAACCACAATTAATTTGTTGAGTTAATAACATTCCAGTTGGATAGGTAGTGCAATGTCATTATGACATCAATATTTGTGGAAGGCATGACTAATAGACAGTTAAGGGATCAACTGCAATATATTTACTCTATATAGATGACATAAACGGTATTTTGTACGTCGGGTATATTTACGCCATGCAGTGGGAAAACTTTGAAAACAGATGTCAGCTTGTAGGTATATCATGCTAGCTTATTAAGCATTTGCAGTCCTGCTCATCACTTCCTTGGTGGCGAGTTTTAAAGGCAAAACAAAGAAAAAGTACCTTATAATTTATACAGTTTTTTCATCATCCTAATTCAGTTGCATGTAGGTTTAGTTAAGCGTCTATGGCAAGCGTCCATGCAGGTTCCAGTCATCCACAAAATAGTCCCCCCACCTTCATGTCTGGAGGTGTTGCAAGCCAGCAACTCATCCAGCCGTCCATTATCAATGATGTCACTCCAGTTCACCGTCTTGTAGTTACACATGGAAGATGTGGTGTTCTGTAAGTGAACGTCTCCTTGTGTCACCTCGGTCAGCTTGGGCAGCACAATGGCTCCAATACGGGTATTCAGTAGCACCAGGGCAAGGCTACGCCCCTCTGGTGTCGGTATACGTTCCTCTCCACGAATGATTCGAAGGTTAGGGAGGACAATGCGGTCCACAGTCAGTATATTCTGGAACCTAAGCACATCAGAGATTTCCTCCACGTGGTAGAGGAAGTTGAATGAGTCTTCTGTGAGATTGGTGTACCTATCAAGGCCAAACATATCAATCTGAATGCTCCCAGTGACATGAGTGCAGCCACAGAACTGGTTGTGGAGGTTGGTTAGGATCTCCTCCACTGTCTCTCCGCGTGCAAAGGTGTCGACAGAATACCCTACACATGGAGCGTCTGCGAGAAATATATCATAAAATAGCTATATATATATATTTTTTTATTTATGAAAATTTTAATGCATAAGGGTATCATATATCATAAAAATACTGCTCATAAAAATACTGCTCATAAAAATAGCTCAAATAGACTATACTTTTAGATTCTGTCTTTAATGCTGAAGAACTAGTGAAGTCCAGCTAAGGTAAGATAATCCAGCTCAATATATATCCTGTGAGCATCTTGAAGTGTAATAACCATTTGTACTTCTTTAGCTAGCTATATGGCATGTAGCTACATAAAATATCTTTTCAACATTAGCATATGACTTTACAACGTCGCACCTTGCTTAACCGCACAGTCTGGCTCAGTGAGGGCGCCCACCAGCTGCAGTACTTGTACTGCCGCAACAGCAGCCAACACGACGACCTTCGCCATATAGCCTAGCTCTCGTCCGCTGAAATCGAGATAGCTATACAGCTACGGTGCAACCAAGCCTAGGCCTGATAAGCTTCACACTAGCGACTGTTAATTTAAGATAGCTGTATAATGTACGGGCAGCGCATAACTAACTAGCAAGTAGTTGCAAGTCAGGTAGTCAGCCTCGGCTCTCCGTCATTCTTGCCTAGTGCTGCACACTTGTATAAACCACGCCCATGGAACGTTTAATCATTATCAGATGCACACAGTGTATAGTACATGTAGTTATAGCTAAAGCAGATGCAAAGGAAAGTGAAGTGCCGGAATCGAGTTACAGGGTACCTGACTTTATCTGCCAGTGCTCTGACCACTGAGCTACGACCACTGGGTAACCACCATGTACGTACAATCCTTAATTGCTGGCATCATAGCTAACAGATAAACACATCTTTAGTTTCAGCAGAGGCAAGATGTGTTAAGGTATACATATGTACAGTGTTGTTGCATCAGTGTTCACATGTAGCTATTATATCCACATACCCACCCACCCTCCTAGCTACTGTGGGAGTGAGGTGGAGTGTGTGGGTGTGTGGGAATATGGTGTATCGTGGGAGCAAGAGAGGAGGGATAGATTGTGGGAATGAGGTGGGAGTTGTGTACGAGACCTCAAACAATGTACACACAGTGAGTAGCTAATGGAGGAAATACATGTTAACCAACTAGTCGGTATGTATACCTCCACTGAGGTATATATGACATAGTATACAACATGCTGAAGTACCACCTGGGGAGGGGTAGAATACTGCAGTAAATGGACCAATGTACAACTTCAAATGCACATGGAGTATAATGGACAAGACAGTGCATGTACTGCGATTGTGCTTGCAACAACTTTATACTTATATCATTTTCATTGTGTAATATCCCGAAATCCCACTAAATAATGATGACTGTGTTAATAATTAGTGTGGTGAAAAGCATGCATTTAAGCATTAATTTTAATCTGAAACATCTTAACACTAGTAGCAATAGCTATACTTATTTAAGCAGTGTACTAAACTAAAGAATGCAAATTTAGGCTTAAAAACTAAGTGCTGAACTAAAAGAGGGCCATAGGATTTGCTTTCACTGTTGACATGGTCAGAGAAGTTTCATTCTCACTGAACATGCTTTCTCGGAGAGTGGTACCAGATAACTGAAGGGCAGCATTGTCAATACTTGCAGACAGGCCAAATCTTAGATCATTGCCAATACCATCAGTCTTCAATGGCTTCCTCGGGACAGTACCTTTTAACAGTTGGGAATTTGGGTGTGCTGATATTGTGGCACCTGCTACCTTCCATCGACAGCAAAGCACTTGCTGCCAGAACGTTTTGGCTTCCTCTCCAAACACGCAGAAGAAGAGGAAGATGAAGAAGCCTTGCAGGGAGTTGAATATGGCAAAGACAAACTGGAAGGCAGTGGAGGCCTCACGAACTGTAAGCGCTCCAAACACCCATGTTAACCCAAAGAGGGACATCACTCCCATGGTGCTGATCATAAGTCTGAAGGCTATCTTTCGATTTGCATGATCTTTAGTGGCATACTTCTTCCGGATCTGCTTGGTAAGCACACTTATCACTATAACAAATATGATGGTATTGAAGAGCAGGACGGCAAAGATGGGTACCAGAAAGGCACCAAAGAACACACCAGTGTTGCCGATAAAGCAACTGTGGAGGAAGGAAGCAAATTATGCATTGTTGAATAAACCAATAACACATAACTGTTTGTTTTTCTTACTATCTAATTGCTTCCGTGTCAGGAGTACTTCTGATGCCAGCAGTACCAGTGCTGTTCATTGTAGGTGATGATGAAAATGTGACCATAAAATCGCGATCTATTACCAGTGGAATAATTACTGGAACAAGAGGTACCACTGCAATGAAAGAATAGTATACTGTTAGAATTTTACAAGAATTTTCCTGGAATCTGCAACTAGAATCTACGTAGGCCCATTCTGGGGTTGATCGCTACTTACACCAGCAGACAAATGAGACAGCAACAATGCATCTGGTGGTGATGTGAAAAAACACAATGACCACCTTCCGGATCATGAACAAGGCCTCTGCCCCCATCCACATCCATGTCACCAGTGTGAAGTAGTGGATAAGAACTGACACAGCCACACAGCCATTATACACTTGTGTTTGCTCAATACCACTCACAAACACTATCAGCAGACAGAAGAGAGCTATGCAGAGTTGGATGTGAAATTTAGAGACATCTCGATCACGAAGCTTTCTGCAGAATGTATATACAGTGCACATCAATATTAACCAAGCAGATTTTCATCCCCATTGACTACTATAGTCTTCTTACTTAAGCAGTAGTATTGTGATGATAGTTACTGCAAGGCCAAACAGAGAGAGAACTGTTCCAGCAATAGTGATACCTGAAAATACCTCTTGAATGATAGGAGGTAGGCTTGGACAGTCGCCAGCAGTCCTTGTACAAATGTCCTACAGATGTGAATCCAAAATGCAATATTGCAAGTGGCATACAATGGTCAAACATGGCCAGTGATCATGTCCAGGCCTGCAGTCAGTATGATTACATCATTCACACAGCACTAATTGCTACCTTGTGCATATCACTATTTACTAGCTTACAATCTCCTCTGATATACAACATAGTTTTCACCAAACCAAGTTTTAGTTTTTAGTATAGCCAAATATGAAATCTGTTTCTGCCTGCATGTGATTTCTTGGTAGATGCTTTAGAAGTGAAGGCCGTCTTAGCATCAAGGATGCATTAACCACCTTCAGCGACTTTAATAACCACATGCATCAAGAGTGTATTACTCAATGGGTTTTAATTAGCAGCTAAATGTCACAAGACTTGGTGTACATTTACATACCACCAGAACACCAAAGTTGGTAAGATGGTTGCAATGACAAATGACAACGTTTCCATCAATTCTGGCAAGTTCACATCCATCAGTGGTCCAGTTACCACGACCACCTAAAGTGAAATATAATACACATGAACATACCCTGGTATGCATTCATTTTAACGTTTACTTAACAATCTACCAGGGCCTAATCACAAGGTAGCTCTCATCACTACACAAAGACAGATAAAATTTACCTGCAGCAGTAAAGTTCCAACTTACACATCGTGGATTTAAGTTCTGTATCAAACAAGTAGACTCGGACTCAACAGCATGTTTTGTATATGCAAGGTAACAAATTAATTCATACTTGGTTTGTCAGGCGAAGAACGATCATAACAGGATCCTGTAGATCAGAGAAGCTCTGACCAGCTACTAAGGCTCCAATCACAGGAGATCCAACGGTGAGGTCAGAAGGAGAGCCCTCAGGCAGAGGAAAGAGTGTTGCATTCTCATAGAATGTAAAGCCCATTCCAACCTTTGTGGTATTCACTAGCTCTAGCTCTGCAAACAGTGAAGGTGGCAGAGAGATGGAAGCATCCTGGCCTTCTCTGGTTGGGCTGTTCTCAGTCGACACTGACACTGAGTGCAGAAAAAACAAGTAACAGTACACATCAGGAGGGGTATGGTTGGCTGGTAAATACATAATTATGTATACCTTGAGGGGTTTCCATGCATGGTTGGCTGCTAAATACATACGTACCTTTACCATCACTTCCACTAGCTCTAAATGTTCTTCCATTAAGTTCTAGGTTCTCTCGATCCACCTACATAGCCAGTAGAGTCATTACAAATGTACACTGTAGCTTAGCTCAGTTTACATACAGAAAGGCTCAATCATATGTATAGCACTCACCCTCTCTACCATTAGTGCCGCATTATCTCCCTCAATCATGAAGTCATCAATGTTCTCTTGTATTATCAAGGCCACCATCATTTCAAATGCTCTAATGATTCTATAAGAGAGACAACCAAATCCTTACAGTAACATCCCGTGCAATCTTGGTCACACTGATGCATATATAGCTCGTAAGTTCAGACCTGGAAGAGGCAGCATTGGTTACACTATCTGGCCACATTGAAATGCTGTCAATAATCTGCAACACATTCATAGTAATCTGCAATCAGATGAGAAAATCATACACATATAATTTAACCTCGTTCCTGGAAAAAAAGCCATTAGTCTATATTAATCATGCATGAACAATCAATGAACCACATCTCCCTAAAACAATAGGCCTAGGTGTTATGGAAAGTCACCCACTGTATAGGACATGTTTTGTCCATTTACCAGGCCTCATCAGCTGCATTTGGGTGATTGGGATACGGTATGCACACAATTTTTAACAAGCCTGAAAGTTGAATTGCTGCTAGAGATTTTGAGTTGCAGTTCTACATGCAGCTAGTACCAATAGCTACCAGTATGCGTACATTAACTTGTTGTTGAAGAACAATGGGAGTGGTCCCTCCAGTCTGTGCCACTATTGCACTTGTGTTCACTATCACTTCGGTAATTGCAGCAAGGTTCATGGCTGTTTGGTCATTTTCATCAGCCAGTTCTACAACCATGGTCAGATTGTTGATAATTTCCTGGGCATTCTCACTGTTCACTTCAGTCTAAACAATGGATGTGAAAAACAGCAAATTTGTGACTTTTGCTTGAAAACTGAGAAAGTACAAAAACCTTACCTCACCAATCCTTTGAATAACCCTAGTGACTGCAGTGAAGCATTCATCCACAGGAGGGCTTCCCAGGATTTCATTACACAAAATTGCTGCATTTGATATACCAAAGACTGAATGATATGTAGTTTCTGCTTACGATAAAATTTTGTACAGAAACAAGAGGTAAAAACCACTTATCTTTCATATATTACAAGAAAAGATATCAGGACTATGCAGTTTACTGATTGCTCTAAGTATTCTTGGAATGTCTGTATGTCTATATACCGGAACAAAAAAAAAAGTTTAGTGCTTTGTCATTAGTGTAGAAATAAACCATTTTGCAACCATATTTGTATGGTGAAATGGAAGCATAATGACCTGCAAGCATGCATGTATACACACTCTAGCCTACATAGTACATGCACTATGCACTTGCTTATGAAAATTTTTCAGTAAGTGTTTATATTTATTAACTAACAGACCTTCAGTTCCAGCCTCTGTGTCTACGCAGGTTCTGTTGATCAGCTGTTGGCTGGCGGTGCAGTTAAAACACTCCAGTAGCTGAAGACCATCACCCGACACTTCTGTCTCCACTGGTGCCTGGAACCTGAGATGAAAGGAAGAGTGCAGTGGAATTGTAGACACTCAGCACAGATCCATTGTGGTGTATTGTCAACTATGATATAAGAAGAGTGATGGTCATCATTTAGAGCTACTAGTAAGCTCTGTATAAATGAATTGTATAAAACTTTCGACTTTAGCAGCACATTAATTTCATTCAAATTTGGATGGTACAAATCATTCAAATTTGTATGATTTTATCCACTTTTCAGTTCTATATTATCCAAGTTTGGATGATGCATCATAATATTGACAAATATATCCCACCTACTATACTTCATGCATAGGCCAGAGTGGACTTTAACTGTCATAATTTGTCTCCTCAAGGCTACAAGGGAAATTATGGCTCATAATTCCCTCTCCATGTATTTTTAGTTTACAGTCTACTACATTGTCAGACTGTAGTACAGATTTTACATCATTTTTCTGTGACAGTAAATAAGATTGAAGTTACTGTAAACACTTGCACATGTACAGATGTGTTTACAATAATAACAACAAAGGGCCAATCAGGTGGGATATATAATAATTATAGCACAGGTGGCCAGGGATTTATGGCTGTAGTAAACAAACCTCGTCCTCGGGCTACGCTCTCGGACTCGGTCTGTTTACTGCCATAAATCCCTGGCACCTGTGCTATAACTATTACATATTCACATTTGGATGGTTTGCGTGGATCACAAATTAAAACATTTTTGGAGTCTGACCTTACCTGCTTATCGACACTGCTTTGTATATTCTCACCATTGTCACAGGAAAAGTTTTTGGATTACTAGGCTTGTAAAATGCTGGAACTTCATTGTATTTTAGGTCAGAATACATCAATTTTACCATAAAGAAAATACATCAAGTTTGTACCATTGCAATGGTCGTAAAATGAGGTGGTATCACAATGTATGCAAAACTGTTGTAAAAGAAATGCTTTGTTTACATCATTTATACTTCACTTATACAACCTGTTTTGCTGCATAGTACACCAGTTAAGCCACACCTCTCCAGGAGCTCAGGCTGGCCCCTCCCCATACAACCACACCCATCAACTCCAGATTTGGCCCCTCCCTATGCAACCACACCCACCAACTCCAGATTTGGCCCCTCCCATCTGCTATGCATCCCACTTGAGGCATGTTTATTCATAACATTAAATGTAAAATAGACAAAGGGATAACTTGTACAGCAATGCAGATAACTTAAAGGAGGTTAACATCTTGCTTTGAAAGTCCAGCTTTCTTAGAAAGGCAAACAAGTTCATTCTTTACTAGTTCATTGCCCAAGTGGATGAGGGCCGTTCTAAAATTAGCACTTTTCTTTACAGCTGGTAGCCCCAAATCTTCAATTTCCTTGGAAATGTCATCCACTGTAGCTCTCACTCCTGTCCCTAAATGAGCATCCAGCCATTTCCTAGCCACTATTGTGGCATCTCCTTCCTCAAGAATTTGAGATGTCTAAGAACAAAAAAAGGGGAAGGAGAGACACACGTGATACCAGACATCATGGCATGATCTGGGCCTGTCTACACCAGCATTTCAGTTCTTTGATTACAGTCAGCACTCTATTCAGCTAGCATAGTGTCTATAATGCTGAGGCCAGATTTCAATCAGCAAAGATTCTATCCTCAACCTTGTCATGCAGTAACGATTTACTGGCCTACTCATTGCATGTCTCTGAGGTCAATCTATACCATATTAGTGAACTGTTGCAGACATTTATCTCAGATGTACTCAACTGGAAATACTTATATATTATTGTGACAATTACAGCACTAGAAATAGCCTTGAAACCTTTCAAAATTTTCTGCAGGAACATGTTATAGAGGTAATCCTGTACAGAACTGTCCATTTCGTACCAATGCTGGGCCTGGGTGACTTTGAGTTTCTAGCTACACCTACTGAGATATGTATTAACTCACCAATCCACAATCAAATAGAAATTTGCGATTTTCTTGAACTCGCTTTGCCCGTTCAAGTTCATAGGTAGATCTTGCCTCAGGATAAGCGTTTTCTTTATCCTAGTAGTAAAAACAATGTTTGCCCCTTAAACTATTTTCAGGAAGTACATACATAAATAATATGCACTCAGGAACTTCCCAGAGGGGTCCAGGACATTGCATGTATTCATTATGCTACATAAAAGAAATGAAAACTGTGGAACTGTCAGGTTTACTTACTTCATCTCTAGTTCTCTTTTTCACCTTGCGCGAAGGAGCTGGACTTTTAGTGGAACAGTCACGAGGCTGAGTCGGTAGATCATCTTCCTGCAGTGACAAGAGGAGGAAAGAGCATAAACACTAAACTACACATGCATATAATTATTGCACATCGACAATCCGCCTATGCTCAATTAAGTCCTCTCTACCTTCTCTCTACCCTCTACATCACTCACGTGATAAATTATTCCAGGCCCTCTCCCGCTTTTCCGTACTGCAAGTGACGGAAAGCTGGGTGGGGCCTGGGAACGAGGCTAACAAAATGATGCTCTCTATAAATTTCTTGTTTACTGAACACGTAAGAGGACATAACATAAAATCATGTTAGTCTGGGATCGATTTATGGTTTACAATAAGCACCCTTTGTCCTTGGCTCCACCCTTGGAGTCAGGTGGTTATTGAACGTAAACTTCAGGCAAACACGCAGTACCTATTACATACACATGAAACGTGAAATGCATAACCACAAGACATTCAGAAACTGAAAGTGTGATATCAGGGATCAGAGGATTCAAATGTAGAATGCACATAGCATGTACTGAGGGAGTTTTTTTTAAACCGATTTACTTACTTCATCTCTAGTTCTCTTTTTCACCTTGCGCGAAGGAGCTGGACTTTTAGCGGAAATGTCACGAGGCTGAGTCGGTAGATCATCTTCCTGCAGTGACAAGAGGAGGAGAGAGCATAAACACTAAACTACACAGTCATGCATATAATTATTTCACTAGTGCTTTGCTTCAAATCATGTGTTCTAATGTCCTACAAAATATAGCACAAGCTCTATACCATAAACAATAAACATATTTGAGCAATCTGTCATCAAAAGGATGCTTTCCGGATTGCAAAAGAAAAATATATCATACACAAGACAGTGAAAGAAGTAAGGAATGCATAACAAGAAGATATTGAGAAAGTGACGGGTAATTTCAGACGCTGCAATGGGTTACTTAAGTATGGGGTTTCGCAGTTCCTTGTTCGAAACACTAGTAGACCAGCACTACAATAGCACATATTGTAAGAAAACAGTTTTCATGCTATTGAATGGTGGAAAAACCAAGGCAATCGGCCTACATGCATGGTCACAAATGTGGACGGTACTTGACAAGAAAACTAGCAACATCAAGGTCATTGTTCTCAAGGTAATTATAAGCCAAGCAAGGTCCAGAGAAATAATTGGCTAAACATTTTGTACGTGTACTCTTACTTTATCTCTTTTTACCTGGTGCAGAGGAGCTGGACTTTTGGAGGAACAGTGTTGAGGCAGAATCAGCAGATCACCCCCCTGTAGTAACAAATGTAGGAAAGAGCAGCGTAGTGAGAAAATGCAACTTTGGAGCTTGTACACAACAGCTAGTGCTGTCATTAACTATGCAGGAACATACTCAGGTATAAGAGTGAGTGCCTACAATACTCTGATATTTTGGAGGGGTCTGGGTTTGAGAGTATAAGATACCTTGACAGATTGCACTGAGCCTCTTTTTCGATTGTTCAGTACTGTCCGAACATGATCTGCTGCTTTTAAGTGATCAAGGGTGAGTTTGCCATCCTTGTCTTCTAGGACAAACACATCATAGTAGGCTTTCACTTCTTCCATGTCCGTAATCATCTTACGGATAGAGTGGTTCCTTCACACTTTGATAGCCCTCCTGACCCATGAAACTGAGAAATAAAAGCAAAGACACTATACTAATGCAGTTGTACACAGCCATATACCAAAAGTTATTCAGGGCCACACAAAAGGTTTTAAAGTTGTTCACAGTTTGCTTGTGAAGTTATGGGTGTAATTTTGTGAGTATCATTAAGCCTTTCATCTATTACCGCTCTATTCTGGCTCTGCAATAAATTGTTCTAGTTCAGTTTATGACACCTAGCCCTTTCTACAGTCACGGAAAACTTCAGTTAGTTGAACCTAGTCTCACAAGCCAGGCCCACTTCTACAAAAGAAGAGAAGGGTCTGATGAACTGCATATACAAGCCGTGTACCACTGGAATGCAATTAGCTAGACTGTGTAACCATATTCCAAATAATGCACTCTTGAATTACCTGTTGCTGAGAAATATAGTCGAGGTGTGTTTTTGCAAATCTTGCAGTAGCGGAAAAGATGCCCTAGCACACTTTCAGCAATTTCAAGACAGCAATGCTATTGCTACCCAAACAGTGATGTAATTCATCATGTGACAAAATACTGCAATGTGATTGGACTGCACTGTATAGTGCGGAGGGACAAGGCTTGTATATGCAGTTCATCAGACCGTTCCCTTTCTTGTGGAAGTGGGCCTGCCTTGCGAGACTAGGTTGAACTTATATCACCCAAACATCTTACTTGCCTATACCATACCTGCATGTTGTTGACAATCCCTCTAATTGTGGTATTCATTCTGTTCCACTGTGACAGGGCCCTCCTTGCTACGAGTGACTTTTCAGCCTTCGATTGAAGTTGCTTTTTCGTCAACTCTGCTGTCAGACTACACGACTTTATTATCTCCTGCTTAACAACTGCACCTAAGAGATAACAAAAAAGACAACTATACACAACTTCTGTGCAGTATTAAATACTTAACATCATCTTAACATTAGCCTTGTACTCAGGCTGTTGTGTGTGGGAAGCGAACCTAGTACAATCTGTCGTAATGTGCAGTTTCAGTTACACCAAAATAATAAGCTCTTTCTTGATTCTATGTATGTTCCCTACAAGGCAGGTCAATTCTTGCAAGTGAGAATACTCTGATGTGAAACTACACAATTTTTGCTGTTGACTTATACCACTATATATATATGAATTAGGGAAACTTACACGTCGGGGAGGCCTCTTCCTTCACACGTTGGGTCACAGCTGCGGGAGTTGTTACAGCACACGCATCAGCTTTTCTGCTAACGTGGTAGAGTCGTAATCCCCAGCCATCCTTTGGTGGTAGAAACTCGCCGTTGGCTACCTTCACAAACCTGAAGTTACCGGTTGTTTCGTTTTTGAAACGTAAGCTTGTCACGTTGCATCCAACAACCGCTTCCAGGGAAGTTAGTATAAAGCTCCCATCTTCGTCGCATTCAAACTCAATGGGTTCTTCGCCATCAAGAGTAACAAGAATGTAGTCAATATTGTACATGTCAATCTGTGTCGGCTTCTGAAGTGTACAGTCTACAAAATTATGCGACTTTCACACGTCCAGCGTTTTGGGGCGCTAGAGTGCTAGATGGGTGTGGTCAACGAGCAACATGCGCATGCGCATGCATACCCTTTGAACCTCAAGTGCGTCTCTCTGAGTGAACACATACCTACAAGCAAACAGTTCTATTTGTGATGCTTCCAAGTACAATATTGACCACATTTCAGAGCCACCCATTCTTCTGTGTGCAAAGACAGCTTCGGATGCCGTTGAACTAAAAGAGTATCTCCTCACAATTGAAGAGCTACCTGAAGATGCCCGCACATGCTACGAACTTGGTATTGTTGTGGGAGCAGGAAAGATTATTTCACTCAATGACAGGCAGATGGCCGATATCAAGTTCTGGCTTGAGAAAGACCACCTTACTGACTCGGATGAAGAACTTCCTCAAGTAGCACAAACCTTCCGCCGCATCTTCAAGCCTAATGACTATGATTTGGGTGTCATGTACCGAGTTGGAGAATTTGTAGTCCTGCAAGACTCACTTTCTGAGAGAAGGGAATGGGTTATGGAGATTTCTAGCATTATTGTTTATGGGCCCATTGCAAACAAATATAAAACATTTGTAGACGGAAACTACTTTGCTGCAAAGACCTTCCCAAATAGTGGTGAGCTAGATATTGACAAGTGGAGTGGCCAGCCCAAAATGGTGCATCGGGAATTTCGTCGTCTTTGCGTTCAACCGACAAAGTTTATTGAGAGAAAGATAATGCTGTATCCAGTAAACAACTCTCGAGGTTCGCTGTCACACTACCTCATAATTGATCCAGACCACCCTGTCATTTGTGAAAATGTCACTGTCCCACATTATCCAGAAGTAGGTGATGTTGTCAGGCTGAATTCTCCAGACGAGATTAAACTAGTATCATCTGTCGATGCGGATAATAAGTGTTGCTGTTGCCACCCCATGCGTAAAGTGGGTGGGCGTAACTCTCGTTGGACAGTAAATCGTTCTATTCAACGAACTGTCCCTTTTTTAGATATTTTATGTAATATTCCCTATCGTACTAACGGGGGTTGCTATTATTTGACAATGTGATCTTCTATTGTGTCATTAATTTGTGTGCACAAACTTTGCCTACAAGGCAGGTCAATTCTTGCAAGTACATCATTCTAAATATTGCACATCAAGAAAGGTTGTGATTTTGGTATATCCCACCTAGCTAGTATAGTTTTACCACAAGTGGGGCTTAAAAATAATAACAACAAAGGAGCAACAAGGTGGGATATATAATTAAATACTTATAGCACATTCATGCCTGTTAGTAAACAAACCTCCTCCTCCAGCTACGCTATAACATACGTATCGGTTACTTGTAGTGAGTGGTCCTATAGGTATGTTTGCGATTTTACCACTTGTACGTATCGATTACTTGTAACTAACCATTTCAACCCTCAAACAGGCAATGCTTGACCAAAGTAGACAAAATGGGTATCAAACAGTTCCATTTGGTGTGTACATTCATAATCTGGTGTTTGTTTCCCATTTGGAGTAAGTGATCTGAAAATAGTCTAGGTATGTTTGCGATTTTACCACTTGTACGTATCGGTTACTTGTAACTAACCATTTCAACCCTCAAACATGCAATGCTTGACCAAAGTAGACAAAATGGGTATCAAACAGTTCCATTTGGTGTGTACATTCATAATCTGGTGTTTGTTTTCATTTTGTAGTGAGTGGTCCAAAAAGAGTCTAGGTATGTTTGCGATTTTACCACTTGTACGTATCGGTTACTTGTAACTAACCATTTCAA
This sequence comes from Agelas oroides, assembly GCA_949130485.1. Taxonomy (NCBI): domain Eukaryota; kingdom Metazoa; phylum Porifera; class Demospongiae; order Agelasida; family Agelasidae; genus Agelas; species Agelas oroides. Next base: position 1,581,945 of record OX422185.1, read on the forward strand.
CCCTCAAACAGGCAATACTTGACCAAAGTAGACAAAATGGGTATCAAACAGTTCCATTTGGTGTGTACATTCATAATCTGGTGTTTGTTTCCCATTTGGAGTAAGTGATCTGAAAATAGTCTAGGTATGTTTGCGATTTTACCACTTGTACGTATCGGTTACTTGTAACTAACCATTTCAACCCTCAAACAGGCAATGCTTGACCAAAGTAGACAAAATGGGTATCAAACAGTTCCATTTGGTGTGTACATTCATAATCTGGTGTTTGTTTTCATTTTGTAGTGAGTGGTCCAAAAAGAGTCTAGGTATGTTTGCGATTTTACCACTTGTACGTATCGGTTACTTGTAACTAACCATTTCAACCCTCAAACATGCAATACTTGACCAAAGTAGACAAAATGGGTATCAAACAGTTTCATTTGGTGTGTACATTCATAATCTGGTGTTTGTTTCCCATTTGGAGTAAGTGATCTGAAAATAGTCTAGGTATGTTTGCGATTTTACCACTTGTACGTATCGGTTACTTGTAACTAACCATTTCAACCCTCAAACAGGCAATGCTTGACCAAAGTAGACAAAATGGGTATCAAACAGTTCCATTTGGTGTGTACATTCATAATCTGGTGTTTGTTTTCATTTTGTAGTGAGTGGTCCAAAAAGAGTCTAGGTATGTTTGCGATTTTACCACTTGTACGTATCGGTTACTTGTAACTAACCATTTCAACCCTCAAACAGGCAATACTTGACCAAAGTAGACAAAATGGGTATCAAACAGTTTCATTTGGTGTGTACATTCATAATCTGGTGTTTGTTTTCATTTTGTAGTGAGTGGTCCGAAAAGAGTCTAGGTATGTTTGCGATTTTACCACTTGTACGTATCGGTTACTTGTAACTAACCATTTCAACCCTCAAACAGGCAATACTTGACCAAAGTAGACAAAATGGGTATCAAACAGTTTCATTTGGTGTGTACATTCATAATCTGATGTTTGTTTTCATTTTGTAGTGAGTGGTCCGAAAAGAGTCTAGGTATGTTTGCGATTTTACCACTTGTACGTATCGGTTACTTGTAACTAACCATTTCAACCCTCAAACAGGCAAATGCTTGACCAAAGTAGACAAAATGGGTATCAAACAGTTCCATTTGGTGTGTACATTCCTAATCTGATGTTTGTTTTCATTTTGTAGTGAGTGGTCCGAAAAGAGTCTAGGTATGTTTGCGATTTTACCACTTGTACGTATCGGTTACTTGTAACTAACCATTTCAACCCTCAAACAGGCAATACTTGACCAAAGTAGACAAAATGGGTATCAAACAGTTCCATTTGGTGTGTACATTCATGATCTGGTGTTTGTTTCCCATTTGGAGTAAGTGATCTGAAAATAGTCTAGGTATGTTTGCGATTTTACCACTTGTACGTATCGGTTACTTGTAACTAACCATTTCAACCCTCAAAAAGGCAATGCTTGACCAAAGTAGACAAAATGGGTATCAAACAGTTCCATTTGGTGTGTACATTCATAATCTGGTGTTTGTTTTCATTTTGTAGTGAGTGGTCCAAAAAGAGTCTAGGTATGTTTGCGATTTTACCACTTGTACGTATCGGTTACTTGTAACTAACCATTTCAACCCTCAAACAGGCAATACTTGACCAAAGTAGACAAAATGGGTATCAAACAGTTTCATTTGGTGTGTACATTCATAATCTGGTGTTTGTTTTCATTTTGTAGTGAGTGGTCCGAAAAGAGTCTAGGTATGTTTGCGATTTTACCACTTGTACGTATCGGTTACTTGTAACTAACCATTTCAACCCTCAAACAGGCAAATGCTTGACCAAAGTAGACAAAATGGGTATCAAACAGTTCCATTTGGTGTGTACATTCCTAATCTGATGTTTGTTTTCATTTTGTAGTGAGTGGTCCGAAAAGAGTCTAGGTATGTTTGCGATTTTACCACTTGTACGTATCGGTTACTTGTAACTAACCATTTCAACCCTCAAACAGGCAATACTTGACCAAAGTAGACAAAATGGGTATCAAACAGTTCCATTTGGTGTGTACATTCATGATCTGGTGTTTGTTTCCCATTTGGAGTAAGTGATCTGAAAATAGTCTAGGTATGTTTGCGATTTTACCACTTGTACGTATCGGTTACTTGTAACTAACCATTTCAACCCTCAAAAAGGCAATGCTTGACCAAAGTAGACAAAATGGGTATCAAACAGTTCCATTTGGTGTGTACATTCATAATCTGATGTTTGTTTTCATTTTGTAGTGAGTGGTCCGAAAAGAGTCTAGGTATGTTTACGATTTTACCACTTGTACATATCGGTTAGTTGTAACTATAACGTTTCCATTTCTGAGAAGACCAAAAGTATAATACACTTTCATTTCTATCAGTATTATAGTAACATCCCACAAAATGAACTGCAAAATTATAGTGAGTTGTTGCTACGATACATACCCTAATTTTAACAGTGTACTAGCAATATGAGGTGAATGTTGTATCCTCACTATTGTGACCATACAGATTCAAAGTCTTAAAATGAAAGCAGCTTAGAACAAAGTGAGGCTATCAACCTTCCTCATACCACTGTACTCTGAGGTGTCACCCACACCTCTCAGAAAGTAGAATTGACATTTGAAAATTTATCTAGTTACAATCGTTGTAAAATTCATCTTATCTGTATGTTGTAAAAAGATTGCAATAACAAAAATGCACTAGTTATGTAACAAGTATACCATCTCCATTTCATGATGTTGCAAAAAGTATGCATTTTATTCTATCCTTCATTCAGACCATGTGAAATTGTGGTATTGGTACATACATGGATTGTAAACATGATGTAAATACAGAGAATACAATGATTGTATTTGACATTTTTTTTCCTGTGTGTGTGCATGGTCTAACTACAACATATACATATCACTGAATATACTTATCACTCAGTAAATCATGACATCACCTAGGGTCTCGGCAGGAGGTACAGTTGCTTGTCCCAGGTCCTACACACTGTCCACACAGAGGATGACAGTCCTCACACACCCCCTCCTCTGATATGTAGTCTCCCGGGTCACATTGATCACGACAAGTGAACCTGGTAGTTGGTACAAATGGGTAGTGACGAAAGGAACAGGGACAGAAGGGGTAGGGACAGAAGGGGTAGGGACAGAAGAAGTATGGATAGAAAGAGTATGGACAGAAGGGGTAGGGAAAGGGACAGAAGGGGAATTGTGTAGACTGCAGCCAAAGGAAAGTATCTGTGTACTATAGCCATATCAACTGTAGTACTAATCTAACCAAGCCTTAAGTATATAATTCCCCACCTTCACATTTTGAGTATGCAAAAATCCGTGTTAAATCTTACCATGGTACAAGCTATAACATCACAGGTTCTGGACACAGAGTCTTATGCAGATTTACGTTGACAGCTATAAAGTAGCTAAACATGTTTCAACAGGAGGCCAAATTCACTATATCCACTGTAACTGCAAAAGATCAACCATAACACATGCATTTTTCAACTCCAAGAACACTGTCTTTTTGCTACACGTTTGTACTCCCGGAATTCCATTCTCGATATACGATCTAACATCTGTGCTGCAAATCATTAAACCGCATGGTAAGATTCACCACCCTCTGTATTTGCATGGTGGAAAATATTACAAACTGGAGGTGGGAAAGGGTTGGGAACAATGATAAGCTGACCAGGCAGGGATAGTTCATTGTAATTGGGGGAACTTGGGAATTCATATGGTGCAAATGTTCATTCCGATAGGAGAGCTTACAAGGATCTGTCATCATTGAATTCTTGAGCAAAACCTGGGACACACTGTAGGCAGTCAGTGGAGGAAGGGCCAGTACAACCAAGGCAAGAGTCCACACACGGGAAACAGGAGCGATTGGCTGGAACATAGTATTCTGCACGTGAGAAACACACACAAGTTTTATGAACTTGTTTATCTTCTGATTACAGCACACCATTCTACATGCAGGTGTAATATATACCGATTGTGAACCTAAAATTGCCACTAAGACCACTGAGAAGGGTTCCAGATCTTCCTACTCCCCCATCTAAATAATCATTGCATACAAATTGTATATAAACAGAGTTTTTTGATGGAGAGTGGTTCCTCAATAAAATAATCCCCACTGCAAAAGATCTGTGCACGTCAAAGTCTTCTCACCTGTGGTGTTATTACAGCTCTCCACACACCCCTCCGAAATGCGTGTAGCATACCGACACAGATGACACTCAGTTGGCCATTGTGTGCCTGGCCCTGTACACAACTCACACAGTGGGTGACAGGGGACACACACATCAGAACCTAACCTCAAGTCTCCAATGGCAGTAGTGGAGACTGAGGAATATGTCCCAGGCAGGCAGTCAGAAGACAGACAGGTCACCTGTTGAGCAAGAAGGGAACGCATGGGGCAAGTACCAAAGCAATGCAGTTGTAAATACTGCAGGTAAAGGATAGATATGTGACGATCAGAGCCTCAACTGATGTATGATAATTTACTTTTTCATGTGCCGCAGAGCGGGTGTCACAGGTACCATCTACATACCATACACAGTACACATATACTCTAACCTGTCTCCCCTCTCTGTCTAGCTGCACATGGTCACACTCCAGACAACCGTGAGTTCTGTTAACGTAGGGGAGGGGCCCAGCACAGCCTGTTCCATTCTGACACCCACTGTAGCAGGGGACACACTGATGTGTGGAAGTGTTGAGGTAGGTGCCGAGGGGACATACCTCCACACACACCCTCACCAGTGACCTAACCCCCAGCATCTCCTCAACATAGCAGTTACGACATGTGTTGCAGTGCTCTGGGCCCTGTGGGAGTGTCAGTGTGGAAGAGGGTGTGGGATCAAAATAAGAGTGTCAATGAGAGAAGGTTTAGGGAGAAAACAATTTTATCTATGAATAACTAGCTAGCTAGCCTCATTCTCAGGTGCTCAGCTTTTTGTTGCTCTTCAAAGTTGCTTTTCTGTACTGTAAGCAATGCAAATCTGAGGAACATGGCTAATAACTATGGAGGTGTGAGGGTCGTAGAGACTAGCACATCAAAAACTTTTTTCTGAGCTATTATGTATAGTTGGGTTAGTTCTTTGAGAGCCATGTTACGACACCAAGGTACAATTGAATGAGAGAATAGTACAGAGTGTCCAGCACTGTATGTCTGAAGAAGGTCCTACGGGACCAAAACGTTGGATAAGTTATGAAGTTGTGTGCACTCAAAGATTGATTTGACTATTCATTCACGAATACCCTTGTATAAAGTAGCTAACCACACAATCTTTGACCGAGAGATCAGTTGTTCAAGATTCAGACTACTATAAACTAATTGGTGTGTAACTAATCACATTTTGGCAATCTTCATCTTAAACTGGCACTCTGATGTCATCAACCCTTTGGTCGCAAGTAGTTGAATGTCACTGTTCTGCAGTACATGTTTTAAGTGTGAGTATGCTTGCTTTGTTAGATTTGCTTTTTATAGGTCAGAGTCTTACTGTGCCTCCAGTGCACCCTCCAAGACACTGTGCATCACACGGCTCACACACACGGGAGTCATGATTCTGGTACAAGCCACTGTGAGGTGTTTGTGTGTGTGTGTGTAAGGAGGGGGGGGGGGGGGGGAAGTGAAGGGATGAGGAATGTATGGTAGAGATGGCTATGGTACTGTAGAGAACGCTGTCTTCCTCGCAAATATTATTTGATGACCATACACCAGCCACACACATATAATTTTACCTTGTGTTGGTTGGTAGAGACACAACTGAACAATTCTGCACACAGCGTCTGAGGTACCGGAAGTTACGGCAGCCATCACACTGTGTATCACTCGGTCCCCAGCAGTTGGACATGGAGTCACATTCCTCATGACAGATGAGGGACTCATTAACTAAAGAGTAGTATGTATTACAAATTATGGTGCATAATATTGCACATACATGAAGTCATATATATTCATGAAGCAAAATCTAGACTGTATCTGATGTATAAGTTGTAGTCAGTGGTTATAGATGCTGGATGCTGAATGTTTTATAACATGTCATGTCAACACATCTAAGATTAAATGTGCCACATAAAGTTATGTTATTATTCTGTCAATTTTTGTATGTACATAAGGTAATTTAAACTGACTGTGTGATGATTAATTGCACACTCACAGCATGTCTGCGGATCTTTACGAAATGGGGAGACGACACACTGGTGCTGGGCAGTCGGGTTGTCAAGGTATGTACTAAAGTTGCCAACATAGCAGAGCCGAGGATTGTTGAAGTAGAAGAGTCCCCCACCACTGATAGTCTCCAGAGAAGAAAGGTCTAACTGCCGCAGTTGAGGGTTGAGTGCTACAACCAGACTGTAGTCATCTGCATAAGAAAGATCATAAGCATAATAACTTAATTGGAGGTGAAAGGGAAGAGGGACTGAACTCACAACGTTGGCCATCGTTGCACCCCAGGTTAAGTGTTGTGCCATTTGGGTGCCCTACTCTGCGTAGATTACGGAGGTAGGGAAATGTCTGATTTGGCCATCCCTGGATCCGTAGGGGACCTCGTATTTCTGTAATAGTGGAGAGTATCTCCAGGCGAGAGGAGCTGGAAAGGGATGGTAAAAGAAAGGGGTCAGGAAGATGAAGTGACATAGTTTGAAGCTGGTACATGTAGTACATATTAATTTAGTAGCCATGTACATAAGGTGATCGCTCACTTGAGGTTTGCTACACCTCCTATATAGACTCCACCACTGACGATGATGTTGCAGTTGTTGAACCGTTCAAGTGTCATGTCATTCACAATCTCAGAAGCATCCAGACCATCACATTCTGGGAGGGAAAGGAGAGGAGAGAAAGAGGATACGTTGTATTTGATATTACATTTCTTGTGTTCTATAAAATGGTGTAAGGGGAGGATAGAATGAAGATGAGGGAAGGGAGTGCAGGAAACAAAGGAGGGAAAGGTGTGCTGTGCATTATGTAATCTAATGTGATTGTGGTGTGCTTGCATATCACATCAACAAACGAGAATATTATGACACTTGCATGCATCAGTGCAACAACTATTTTTCAATGGACAGCTGCATGAAGAGATGCTAATTTCCAGATGCTTCTACTTAACATTAAGAATAAGGAAATTATACCCGACTGCATTTTCTGCATGAGCTAGCAGTCCCCAGTCGCCTCAGCATAGCTGATGTAAACCTGATATTGGCCGAAACACGTCCTGTGTCTTTGTATAACATCAGGTCTTGCCTTTTTTCAGGAAGATGTGGTCATTGATTATTCATGTTAATGTGTCTCTCACGTCTTCCTGATGGTACCGAAAAGGCAACTGCATACACCTTTAAAACCCCCACTCAAAGTGAAATGGGCTATACATTACTACATTGGATCAAGCCACAATGAAATGCTTCTGCCTCGTCCACGCAGGAGACAGAAGCCACGAGCTTCTGCCTCGTCCACGCAGGAAAAAGAGGACACGAGCTTCTGCCTCATCCACACAGGAGACAGAAGCCACGAGCTTCTGCCTCGTCCACGCAGGAAAAAGAGGACACAAGCTTCTGCCTCATCCACACAGGAGACAGAAGACACGAGCCTCTGCCTCATCCACACAGGAGACAAAAGACACGAGCCTCTGCCTCATCCACACAGGAGACAGAAGACACGAACAACCATGATGAAGAGCAGGAAGAGAAGGGGTCGACAAGACAATTTCCAGGAGAAAATTTAGCTTACAAATGTCCTCCTACTAATATACCATACAGCAGGAAACTTTCGAGGGAGAAAACTTTCGCGAATTTCAAGGTTTTGTAGCTATTCGCGAAAGTTTTCTCTGCGAAATTGGGGGACATGGCATCTTTTGGCTGCGACACCAGTGAGCAATCTGCAAAGGTTTTCTCCTCGAAGATCTTATTTTTCGCCAATTCGCGAAAGTTTTCTCCCTCGAAAGTTTCCCGCTATACGGTACTGCACGATTATTGTTGTATAGCTATTGCTATGCTTGACAACAAGCCAAGAACTGAAGACCAGTAACTAGCTTTGCTTTGTATTTATGTTTTGACAAAACCTTTATCTCTTCGTATCAGCATGATATATGCAAAAACGTAATGGGCGGATCTAATTTACTGCATGCCCACTCCAAATTTTAAGTTGCTTGCATTCCATCAGAATAAGTACGCCAATAATCTGTACCACCTTAACAAGTGTCTTTCCTACCTGTGGGGCATGGTCCATCACAGGGGATGCACTGTCCGTCTCTTGAAAAGTAGTTTTCTGGACAGCGAAGTAGACAGTTACCACTGTGCTCAAACAGACCCTCTGTGTGAATGAGGAGATGACGGCCAGAAGAAATGAGGGGAAGGGAGAAAGGAAAAGGGAGAAAAAGGGAGGCGAGGGAAGGAGTCAGCAAGGAAGAGAAGGAGAAGCAGAAAAGAGGAGAGAGTAGGAAGCAAGAGGGAAGGAGAAGGGATGAGAGAGGGGATGGAACAGAACAGAAGGATCGAGGGTAAGGGAAGGAGAGGAAGAGTGTGTGTGTGTGTGCGTGTGTGTGTATGTGTGGTGATTGACCAATCAGGTTGCTCACCTGGGCACTGCAGCACACAGAGGTCTCCAGCAGCCAGACGGGCATTTGGGTTAGGCACCACCCGGAACAAGGTGGGGTCATAGATCCTAGCTGGGGGACACTGGGTCACACAAGTACCGTTGTTTTCAAAATTTTTGCAAGCCTGGGAATTAAATGAGTATGTATTAGCATGTGTTCATAAAGCTATGCTAATCAGTTGTGCCAATGATTGACAGACATACCTCTAGTGGGCATGATCCCTATTTACTGGGCAGTGTGGCCCAGGATAGCTATACCACTGCTGGAAATATGAAGTTTGGTTCAAATCTCAAAAAGATCCACAATTCGATCTTGTTAATCATCAAGTCACAGAAAAAAAGCACCAATCTCCATGTTTCTGATCAGAAAAACACTTTATTAAGCTGAACCAAATAATTATTTCCTGGGAGTAATAATAGTGTCTTTTCTTGCATTCTACAAACAAAGTTGTAACATGCATGTCACCACATTTTGAGTGACAACTACCCAAAAGTATTCACCCCATTTTAACCTGAAGGCATACTCGAACACATAACATGGAATGATGTTATTCCACGCACCATATAATAATAATAATGAGTGGTAATTACTAACTGAGTCAAACAAAACAGTAAACTGTGTACCACATACATGACACTGGTTTGCTTTGGGCCCCACACACCCAGCGGCACACAAGGGGTTACAACACTGCAATGTCCCACCCTCCATCTGGTAGCAGCGATCCAGTCCACATGAGAAGCAGGGGGTCTTGGTCACTGTGACACCAAAATTGATAAAGTGAAATTCCAAACAAAATGTAATTAAATGAAGGGATGTTGAGATGAAATAGCTGCAAAAGGCTAACATCGCTCACATGTTTGACAGTAGACAGGTTCTGTGCTCCAGCAGTGACCTGAGCTACAAGCCGAGCAGTTCAGTAAGTCTGGGGGAAGAGAAAGATGACCTACCTGATCTAAATTGTCTGACCACTCCATCACAATCATAACAATGAGTGGACTCATAATATAGTTGACAGACTGATGCCACACAAATCTGGTCTGCACTACCATAGTGACTAGCATAAAGATCATGCCAAGGTGTGAGATACAATGTTTTAGGAATAAAACTAAGGAAAGGTGACTACCTTGAAGAAGTAACAGGTTCACTGTAATGTATAGTGGTATGCTGTTTATATTTTGTTAACTACAATTGCATGTGCAACTATCAAAGTTGAGTTTATGGGAGTAGAATTCTCTCTCTAAATTCTTCGAACTTTAATGCCATAAGTAGTAACCAAAATTGGAAGCAAAAACTTAATTACGATATTAGTTCTGTAGTTTAGTAACACTATATCATTCATGACTCTAATATGGCTGGAAGCTTATTAAGCTCATTGAGAGATCAACAGTGATGTCTTACAAATTTTCTATGCATTTTGTATGTCAAAAAAGCTGCATGGTGATGACAAAGAAGTAGCATGTAGGCATTATATTCATTACGTTAGCGTATGAGTTAGCTATGCACTTTCAGACTATCAGTACTTCATAACAGCTATATTATGTAGGTGCATGTAGACCTATGCAAGCATCCATTAAACTGTATGGAAATATAAGACATGTTGCAGTCCCTCACCTTCATGTCTGGAGGTATTGCAAGCCAGCAACTCATCCAGCCGCCCATTATCAATGATGTCATTCCAGTTCACTGTCCTGTAGTTGCACATGGAGGAGGAAGTGTTCTGGAATCTGACATCACCTCGTGTTACCTCTGTCAGCTTCGGCAGTACAATCGCTCCAATGCGGGTATTCAGTAGCACCAGGGCAAGGCCACGCCCCTCTACTGTCTCTATAAGCTCCTCTCCCCGAATGATGCGAAGGTTAGGGAGGACAATGCGGTCCACAGTTGGTATATTCTGGAACCGAAGCACTCCAGAGATCTCCTCTACATGGTAGAGGAAGTTGAACGAGTCCTCGGTGAGATTGGTGTAGTTGTCATTACCAAACATGTCAATCTGAATACTCCCAGTGACGTGAGTGCAGCCACAAAACTGGTTGTGGAGGCTGTTTAGGATCTCCTCCACTGTCTCTCCAGGTGCAAAGGTGTCAACAGAATACCCTACACATGGAGTGTCTGTGAGAAATATATCATGAAATCCATATAGTGAGTGTGACTTAATACCCAAAACAGATAAATATAAAACTATGAAGTCCATAGCTAAGATGCTCTAGCTCACTACATATCTTTTCAGCAGCTTGGTTTGCAGATTCACTTGGTAACACCCATTGCCATATTGTATTATATTAGTAATGAATGCAATATATGATTGCCAGCAGGCCAAAGAAGGTACTACCAGAAGGAACGCACTATACTGCAGATGCATTTTCATTACTGTAAGCTAACATGCTTGGGAAGTGTGCTATACAACAAAAGTTAATCAATCATGACTCGCAGACAATCCCAAGGTTTACTTTTTTCCCCGCAAAATCCTTTTTGAGTGCAGTTTTAGTAGGTGCTGATAATCTGCATCAGAGCCAATAAGACATATTTTGGAAGATTGCAATCAGTGTGCTACACCAATTACTGTAACACGTTTTGTACTGCTTTACACGTCATGTGAAATAATATGTTTCAGCATAGATAGTAGAGTGACTATCTATGGTTTCAGCCTGGCAATATTTACTCTTCTCAGAATGATTTTACCATAGATACCTTTACAACGTCTCACCTTGCATCACCCGGCAGTTGGGCTCGGTGAGGGCGTACACCAGTTGTAGTACTGCTACCGTTGTGGCCAACACGATGACCTTCGCCATATTAACTCTCGGTATACGTACACAGTGCAGACAAACCCGATTATCTTCACAGTAGCAAATTTGCATGCTAGTACAGCAATGATGCATAACTAGCTAACTGGGAAATAAATATATATACTGCTACATTTGCAGTCAACCACGTCCATCTTTTCCTTTGGCGCAAAACCACACCCATGCACTGTTCAGCTAATACACATGACCATATTCGATCGACTAGCTACACGGCATGAAATTGCATGGTAACCACTCGGTATTTGGCTTTACCGTAAATAGTAATCCAGGTGGAAGTTACGTAGCCACAACAGAGCAATAGTGAAACAGAGAATGTGTGTGTGTGGTAATTAGCCACGCATGCCTGTGTATGTATGCATCCTGTAATTAGCTATGTACGTGCATGGTATGTTTGTGGATTTTTTTAGTTAGATAATTGTGCATGCCAGTGTAACCCGTTTCGCCAGCGACAGGAAGTGCAATAGGAGTTGTCATTTTTGGCGTAAACACGATTACGTCATGGACTCGACGACCACATGGCAGACTCCATTTGGAGCGCTTCGTTTGAGTGTGCCTGGCGTCGAGCGTGTACCTTCCCTCTGCAGTTGATCGTATCTTGCAGGAAGAATTCCATTCTGCCAATCTCAGCATTTCCTAGCTTGATGTTTCCAATCTGAGCATTTCTAATTTGAACATTTCCAATTTGAGCATTTCCAATCTGAATTTGAATATTTCCAATTTGAACATTTTCAATCTGGATATGATATGCCCGGCGCGAAAAGTGCGAAGCTTGCCGTCCAGTGAAATTGTCGAGCGGTTTCATCGACTGGCTCCACCGGCAAAAGTTAATATACGAGACACTCTGCTGACAAGATGCTGCAAAAATGCTGCAATCGGCGGTAGACATCAACGTGCAGCTGCAGTCTGCCTAGTCTCATTCCCAAACCACAGATTGTATGCGTTATGAGGAAATGAGAAAATGGTATATAGCTTCCACCCACATAGTCCTGCAGCTTACCTACTGCATTCGTTGACGTGAATTACCGGGATTCACTTTGTTCACCGACTCTGAGGACAGAAGGCACATGATTACCACGTGACAGAATATGCTGCGATGATGCGCGCATTCGCGCGCCGAACTGAACGTATGCTGGCACTGGCAGTGTACAGGCTACGCATGCCAATATGTAGGGTTTGGCTTTGCAGAATGAAGTCTTCATGCAAGCTAAAACAAATGGAAATCACAGCCAATGTAGAAGAAAAGTACTAAACTCTCTGATAAAGTAAAATATACACAAGGTTCACTGAAATGAAATCTGAAGATGAGAACAGTGACACAAGCAATGCGCTACTGTGTCTGCAAATTTGGTAGAGATCTGTGACTGTCTCGGAACTTGGATCTTTGTGTTTTGCATCTAAAGAGAACAATGGGAATAGTAAACATCACATTAATGGATTAGAATGAAATTCCTAGCATTCACCAATGACATAATACGCACCGCCACACTGGCCCATGGTGATCATGTGGCATTGACAATGTGCTGTACGATATTCCAAGGGCAACAACCATGAATACAAGCTACAACTAGTGCTCTATGGACGAAACCGATGTGGGCACATGGATTTTTCAACAAAACTGAAGCCGCCTGGCTAGTCAAAATTGCTTCTCATGAACAACTGACCATTAAACTAGCAATGTACAGGTCTAGCCTGTCAGATGGCTTCAGCACAGTTGAAAACTGAATGCACTCATCCTGACTTCATTCATAGAACCACTCTTGTTTGTAGCACTAATTCACAATTCTTGGAATGTCATCACAGCATATTAATTGCCACTATGATGTGACGTCATGTCTCCCTCCTGTTCACAGATAAAGGTCTGGTGACTTGATGAACATTCGTGTGTTGAGTGCGGCCAATCAGACAGATGGCTGTAAATCACTCAGCTACTTAATTTTGTTGTCTACCAGTCTCATGCCCAAACCCAACCAACAGAGAAAGGGTCTTGTGACAAAAGCCAGAATCCTTGTGCTGAAGCTTTGTAATTTTAGATGAAGGATAAATAAATGCTTTGTGTTGAAGAATCGCAAGTTTTTAGCAGCACAATTGAAGTACTTTTACTTGCTCCTGCATTATATTTAAGCCAGACCTACTTCCGCAAAAGGGAAGGGTCTGGTGAAATGCGTATACAAGCTGTGTCCCACTGCACTGTACAGTGTGGTACAATCACATTGCAGTATTTTGTCAAATGATGCATTACATGACTGTTTGAGTAGCAATAGCAGTCTTGAAAATGGTGAAAGAGAGCTAGGGCATCTTTTCCGCTACTGCAGAAGCTGTACAAAACACTTCGACTATACTTCTCGAGGAGCATGCTTACTCCGCAACAGGTAAATTCAAGAGTGCATTATTTGATATCTGGTTACATCATCCAGCTAATTGCATTCCAGTGGGACATGGCTTGTATACGCAGTTCACCAGACCCTTCCCTTCTTTTGCGGAAGTGGGTCGGGCCTGCGAGACTCCATTACATTACTGATTATAAATCTGGAGTAAGCCCAATTAGGTATTTGGCTTGTGTCAGCAGACACTTTTTGGTGAGAGGGTGGGTTTAACTTAGCCTCGTTCCCAGGCCTCCACCCGTATTTTGTTCTTCAGTTTGCGTTCAGTATCGCTCTTTCGCTTCCGTGTATTATACTGAACGCAACCGAAGAACAAAAAATGGGTGGAGGCCTGGGAACGAGGCTAGGTTTAACTAAAGAGTGCGCAGGTACCAATTTTAAACTTGAATTCTCTTTCAAAAGCTAGCAATCAGCTTTTCCTCTGAGTGCATTCCACAAACACACAAACCCTCTGAGAAGCCACCTGACTCTTCCCTGTGCATGACACTGAACACAATCTGTGCTGTGGTTGGTTTGGTCTGGCTTACGTGATCATCAGCCAAGGCATAAAGTTAATGACACCCACCATGGAGTTATTCTACCTCCTTGGGGAGAAAATGGCAATCCCAACAAACTCTGCATAATGCAGAGTTTGTTGGGGTTGCCATTTTCTGCTGATAAACAATTTGGTAGCTTTCATGTAGCTTCTTCTGATCTAAACTAAGGCCATACTTCATTCGAACATCATCCCAAACAGCGATAAATGGTAAAATTACTTCAATTCTGCTGATCTGCTGTCATCAGAGTTTGCATGGCCAAGATGTTTGAGCACTTCAAGCTGGGGTGTCATCAAGAGTATGTAGCCTGCCAGTGGCACACGTTACTTTGTTACTTACATAAATCATTGTACATACATGTGTGCCACTGGCAGGCACAGATCCCATATTTCTACCTCAACTATCAGACTATCACTTTGCAGGGGCATTTTAGACTAGCTTTACAAATTTCGCCCTCACCTTGCTTTTCTGTGTTTCGGACACGCCAACTTTCCCCTCTTACATACACTCGAGTAATGCATTACGTAATCACAGCGCACGTGCCTGACCTCAGAATCGGTGAACAAAGTGAATCCCTGAATTACCGTTCCCCGATCAGATTGCTGTGTAAATATTAGCGATCTGGGAAAGTGAATGCAGTGCAGCAAAACAAAAATTATGTCCACATCAGATTGGAAACGACAAGAATGGAAATGCTGTGATTGGCAGAATGGAATGGCCCTTCTTAGATATGGCTATAGATGCCGTTGACAATCTAACACAGACATTTCGAGTGTCATTTGTGCACTTTTAAATTATGTGGCCGCCATTGCTCGTGTAAAACTATATCATGGCGTACGGTAGTACGCCATATGTAGGGATGACCCCGAAAAAAAATGGCCGCCACATTAAAAGTGCACAAATAACAAGCTCGAAATGTCTTCGTTAGATTAGTCCAAGGCCTGTATGAGCCATATCAGGCTTTATCGAGTGTTTTCATGAGCAAAAAGACTGTTAAGTTTGCTGGAAAGTATCGCTAAGCACCAGACCGGCAAGTCGCCAAAACGGACAAATCGTCTATCTTCTGACTTTCTTTCTTCTTCTTCTTCTTCTTCTTCTGCCTCTCACCGCGATAGCACGATAACGGCTGGAGCTTTTACAACGATTCAAACGCAAAACAACAGGATAAATCACTAGGTATTGCACCTGCTACTTATCGGTCTAAAAGAAAGAACTCAATCTTGTCGGCGATTCTCAGGTAATCTCACACTTACGCTAGCTGCTACACGCCATTTTGCTCGAATTAAATATTACTCATAATTACATCACCAGGGTTCAACTGAGCACGTGGTTCAGTACTTCGTAGATATAGAGAAGGTGAGAATTGAGCGTTGCAGTTTGCAAATCTGATTTCGTGGATCAGTTGACGTGGTTGTGCTGCACTTTACATCGAACGCAATATGCGTAATGTCCGCAAGAAACGAGCGCAGGACAAGCAGAACTACCTGCGAAACAAAAGAAAAATAAGGCAAGCGTCCCGTAATAATTACTGGAAGGACCCGGAGAAACACGGGGCATCTTCCCGGGCGTCCTCCCATGCCTGATATTGGAAGGACCCTGAGACGAAAAGGGCGTCCTCCCATACCCGTTATTGGGAGGACCCTGAGACCAAAAGGGCATCTTCCAGGGCATCCTCCCATACCCGTTATTGGGAGGACCCTGAGAAAGGAAGGGCAGCTTCCCACGTATCCTCCCATACCCGCTATTGGGAGGACCCTGAGAAAGGAAGGGCAGCTTCCCACGTATCCTCCCATAGTAGTTATTGGAGGAACCCTGACAAAAAAGGGCAGCAGCTCGTATGGCTAATTTGAAGGCTGCAAAGCCAAGCTCAAGTGGTATAGACGGTACTATGCCAGCTAGTGTTTTAACCATCAAGTACTTCATATGACTTAGAACACTAGCCACTGATATTCAATTTTTTATTGTCAACTTTCACATTTCAAATTTGCTTGTTATAGTCATTTACATGCATATAGTACACATACAATGTTTACTGCGAGTTGATGGTAGCACTTTGGCTGGTGTCTTCTTAACATCCTCCTTTTGTGTTGTGCTTGAGTCTTCATATTCCTCCAACGAAGCAAGTGGCAGCCTATTGGTAGCTTGGTATACTCAAACTCTAGTAGCACTGAGTCAACAGTGCATGGCTTCATTCCAAACTTCTGCACTAGAGGTGGCCACAGAACTGGCGGTTGTTCAGCTCCACAGACCCCTATGCGTTCGTTTCAAACCGATTTAGACTATAGCTACTCACCATCAAACAGTTCTGTAATGGGGTCTTACGACTCAATACTCTGGTGACAGTCTATGGAGAGTTTTTCGGTGAACCCATTAGTAGTCCACGTGAAATGAGCACAGGATTTATAAGCTTGCATGCAAAGCCTTATTAAACTCATCTGCTTTTCACTTGGTTTTTATGAGGCTTTGCTTGGACTGTACTTCTAAACCCCCCGAAGTTTGATGTTTGGATTGACGATTTCACTTCAAAGCGTTTGAATTTATGACAATTCTTAGCTCTTTCTACTATCATACTGTACACACCATGCATCTTCCCCTCGGCCTACCCTCCCATGTCACTTCTCTCTTACCATTCCTAAAAAGCAATACAAAAAAAAAAGAGCAGGAACAAGTCACAAAAAAGTTTTCTGAATGAAAACAAGTGCATGTAGGGATGGAACCCTCAAAAACCAACCAAACTAGATGGGAATGACACCACAACAATTTCACACCATCCCTACACCTTGTGCCATTTTGCCAACTATGCACACCATGCAGTAAACTCTCTAGCCTATTCACACCCACTAAATGAATACTAGCTGTAGTTAGCGCTGCTCACTCCACAGCCTTTTACATAAAGACAATCCATATCTGCCATGTTCAGCAGCAATAAAATTTCACAACATAACTTACTCCAACAGACCCAGCTCATGCTCTCGACAGTTTCTGCATTCAAGACTAGTCTCACAAGCCAGACCCTTTCCGTTCCACAGTGCAGATTGCTTTCAGTATCAGCACGCAGAGGAAGGCACTAAGAATCGTCATAAATGCTTTGAAGTGAAATTGTAAATCCAAACATCAAACTTCTTCCCTCTGTGTGCCGCATACTGAAAGCGATCGGTGCTGCGCAGAAAGGGTCTGGCTTGCAAGACTAATTCAAGACAGACCATACCTGCCATTCCCAGCATAGCAACTACATCACAGCCACCCACAACATAACTCACCCCCCATGCACATCAACATGCACTCCACACCCAGCACTACCCATCCCACTGCCTTCCACAACCCTCCTATGAACACAACTAACAAACACAAAGCATAGTTGGCAAAATGGCACAAGATGTAGGGATGGTGTGAAATTGTTGTGGTGTCATTCCCATCTAGTTTGGTTGGTTTTTGAGGGTTCCATCCCTACATGCACTTGTTTTCATTCAGAAAACTTTTTTGTGACTTGTATATCAGCATGTCATTTGTCATTACAGCCATATGTGGGGATGACCCTGAACAATTGTAGTTGTGAAGTATAGTAGTATATAAGGTAATAATAATTACGCTTTCTTACGCAGTTAACACTGTACACCATCCCTGCGACACATGATGTTTATACTTTTTTGAGTGGCTATATAGCTACTCTATAATTACACTGGCATAATTTGTCGAGTCTTGTACAGTGTAGTATCTCTGGTGCTGAACTGCGTCCTGTACTTCAAGCAACTGGCTGTTAACCATACGATCAACTTCATATGTTGCTATGCAAATTAAACCTCTAAAAATAACAGTCAAGCCTGTACTTTCATGGCTTTGTGGTGACTTCATAATATTACTGTATAGACAGAAACTAAGGCTCCCACTTAGAGCCAATTTCTTGCTGAAAATGGAGGGATCCTTTTCCAATTGGATTCCACTTTTCCTTCACCCTGCACAGTCGCTCATAGTTCACGCCATAATACTCCTGTGCCCAGTTGCTAAGGTGGCGGTCCATGTAGTTAACGTAGCTACCCACAGCACAGCCCAAACCCTTCACAGCATTATAGGTCGACGTTGCAAATCTGAACACTTCCTCCTTATGGGATGAGTCCAGGAACCTGCCATATGTATAAAAACTATACTGGGCTGACCGCGCAGGAAAGGCAGTAGAAGTCGGAGAGTGAAGCTGAATGTCACCACCCATGTGTACAAACTCGATCAGGCACTCGGGTGGGATCTCAAGTTTAGCAAAGTACTTGGCAAGGGAGGCCGGCAGAGAATCAATCATGGCTCCCTTGATGTAGACTGGTTCAACCTCGTAATGGACAAAACCGTGGCGCTTGCTATAATTTGTGGTGAAGTCAAGGTATGATGTGTAAGATAATTCATGGGATGTATTCGAGGGGTGAAGACATTTGAGGGCTTCCTGCACGATCTCTTCGTGATGGTCAGAGTAAACAGCATCCAGGGTTAACAGCTTCTTGCCGGAGAAGCCATGGAGGGCCATATCCAAATTAAGTTCTTTGGGAAACAAGGCTAAATTTTCACCAACAGCAGTCAATCCCATCTCACTACTTTCTGTGGTATCATACATAAGGCGTGACCATTTGAACTGGCGAGGACTCTCACAAAGCTGCAATGTAACATCGATCAGCACGCCAAAATTGCCCCCTCCTCCACCTCTAAGGGCCCAGAACAAGTCTTGGTTAACCTCATCCGAGGTCTTCACCACTTCTTCTCCATCAGCTGTTACCATTGTATAGGATTCCACGTTATCACAAGCTAGGCCCCCGTTTCCACGTGATAGCATACTATAGCCACCACCAAGAATGTACCCTCCAATGCCCACTGCTGGAACACAGCCTCCCACGACGACATACCCAGAGCCATCTACAGCAGAATACACATCACCCCAATTTGCTCCAGCTTGTACAGTGATGCATTTATCATTATAGTTGAGCGTTACGTTTCTCATGCCCTGTAGTGAAACCACAAACCCCTTGCTGTCAATGGTCGAATAGCCTGCAAAGCAGTGACCCCCAGACTTGATGGCCACTGGAGTGTCGGTAGAGTTTGCGACCCTCAGACAGCGTTTCACATCGTCTACGTTTCGTGGTAGGGCCACGAAGGCAGGGTGTTCATAGCTGTAGGTTGGGTTGTAGATTTTCACTGCATTCGTGTAAGACGGTTGTTGATCGGGCGATACAGCGATGTCTTGGAGTTCTTGCAATGCCTGTTGCACGCCACCGTGAGCCAGCCGAGCGTGCGTCTTTGGCGTTGCCCTGAGAGCTCGGGTATGATACCACTGCCATGGCGACATGGGAAGCCGGTGACGAGTTATGAGTCCAGCCAGTCGAGTCGGCATAGTTTACTGCTGATGTGGGTGGCTCAGACGACTCCTACCGCGTTTTCTGTTAGTCTGGGTCGTGTGTGATTCACAGCGAGCAAGTTACTTTAATAGCTAGGATACTGCAATCGAGCTCGAGACGGGCAAACTCAAAGAAATGTTATAGCTCCGGATAATTAGAATTCTGTAGTTTAACCCTGTATACAGCCGGTCACTGAGGAAGCATGCTCTGACTCTACAGCGTTTCAAAGCTCTAATCTGATTGGTTGGGTTAGGGTTAATTGGGGTGAACCTGATTTCTCTTTCTGAAGTTCCATCTCTCTCTTTTCAAGTTGTTTCTCTTTTCTAGCTCTCTTTCTCTGCAGTCTTGAGCCACTTTAGGCCTGTGTGAATGAATTTCCCAATCTTTGGCATCCAGCCACTCTTCTGCACTGCTATCACCCATCCTCCACAGTATTAATTGCAGTGCTCAGGTTGGTATAGCACAAGAGTTACGAGAACGGTAACAAATGAAACGTGGACCAACTGCCAACGACTTAACACGATTGCAATGTACCAGTGAGAAACTTTTCAATAGAACATTTTATTTTTGATGCATACCCATGACCAGCAAATGCTGTGACCAACTGATAACAAGTACAAACACATCTTCATTGAACAAAATATACCCCAGTTGCAACATACAAGCAAACATTGATGTTGCAGTGTACAAACTACTTACTAAACCACTGTTTCCAAGTTGAGAATTGTCTGACCTATAGACTTCAGTCACACCAACATTTCAACATTCAGCGCCAGGTAGCTAATTGCTTAAGTCACCTAGCTGTATATATCCATCCATTACTTGTCTGACCTAGACAAAGTCACACCACCATTACAGTATACAGCACCATAGGAGGTCCGACACAGTCACATGTACTACCATTAACATTCCAAGCATAGAAACAGTCTGCATGTGAGTTGGAAATGCCTTATTGCCAGATCATGATAGATTTTCACGATACTGAAAGCGTCTCAACAGTCAGAAGTAACTTTGCACACTTTTGTGGCTTCCAAATGGCATTTATGTGGCTGATGAGAGCTGAATGGCAGTGATTGATCTCGAACTAATAGACAGCTTCAGTATGGTTGAAAATACCCTCCAATCTAAGTGAACCTGGGACGCTAGAAGCTTCTGATGCCCAGAGTGTGTGAGGTTGGACGAAAAGTGCACGCACCCCTGGGGACAAGGCTAGTTGCATTTGATCCCGGTGCATGCACTTTTCATCCAACCTCCCACACGCACTTCCACATCAACACTAATCATTCGAATTTCTGACAGGAAGCGACGAAATTCAAATGTAACACACTCGATTCACACATCAAAGCTTGAATGTTGCAGGTATCAACCCATTATTTTACACAAAAAAATTGAAAATTGACTGTTGCCGTCAATAATCAAATCTTCAAGTACAATAAATTGAAAATTGAAAGTTGCATTCAACAATCAATTCTTCAAACTGTAAAAAATTGAATGTTGCAACCTCAAACCATTATTTGACACAAACAAATTGAAAATTGAACGTTTCAATCAATAATCGAATCTTTAACAGATATAAATTGAAAGTTGAAGGTTACATTTCAGTGGAGTAGGAACCAATTTTGGATTGGGGGGGCCAAGGTGTATTGGGAGGGGTGCGGTTAGGGTTATATAATAATCAGCATGATATAGTATATTATATACTATAACATGGAGCCTGATTATTGGGGGGGCCAGTGGCCCCCCCCCCCCCCCGGTTCCTACTCCACTGCTTTAATAATCAGTTCTTTGCAACTAACAAATTGAAAATTCAACGTTGCAATTATTATCATTTGTTCAAAATGAAGTCTTTAAAAAGTGAATTGATTTCCGAAAAATTGTCATTTTTTCAAACCTAGCATCCTCAGTTGATTCCTTTAACTAGAACATTGAATGTATTATCATGTTACACAGCAGATATGGATGCTCTGAGAATACTCAGTCTGAATAAATGAATTCATGCAGGTCAAAGGTCACTGAAGTAGTGATGACATCATGCAACGCACAGTTGTGCTTTGATTTCTGCTATTTAGTGATCATCTAGCAACTTTCCCTGTGTCAGCTCCATGCATTATCCTACGGACGTGCACGGAAGGTCTAAAAAGATCTTGTCACATGCAGTGCTATCATGTAGCGTTAGGTAAGTGGTGCCTGACCATCATTAGCCTTGTACCCCTACAAACGGCCTGGGTATGAGGCCAGACCATCATCAGTGCAAGTGTATATACTAAGCAATGATCTGTAGTGGCATATTGCCCATTCAGGACAACTCTAGCTCTTCAATTGCCTTTAACCCTTTTTTCCCCCATGCATGCTGAGTATCATTGATAGTTAGGCTTAGCTTAGTTGCTAACAAACCTGCTTTACTCAGGTTGTAGTCAGAAGACCTGCTGGTAAAGTCTGAAGAAGCTACAAGTTATAGTTATTAACCGCTCACGAGGGCTTTAGTAGATATATATATAAGCACACCGCCCGAGGGTGCAGCCCGAGGGCGGTGTTGCTTATATATCAACTAAAGCCCGAGGGTGCGGTTAATAACTGGCTTCTAGCCCGTTTGCGCATGCGCTTCAATGTGTTGCTATGTCAGCGGTGTGTTTATTTGTGAACGCAGCTGTTTTTCGAAGGTTGCACTAGTACACAGCCAAAAATGTTCTGACCCGATACGGTTCCGTTGCCAAAAAGTTCTGTTACGGGCGTATTTTCGGAACTGAACCAGTACCGCAGTAGCATCAGGACAGTATCATATCAGTCCCCACATATCTGTATCAGACCAGTACGAATAGCATATCTTAGGGCTGTTTTTGCTGAACTGATACAGAGCTGCAGAACTGACACAGGTCCGATTTACAGTTTGGTATCAGACCCGTTGCCAAAAAGTTCCGTTGCGTTTCTGGGTACAGATCTGGATCAGATTGGTTCCAGTTCTGATTCAAAACGTACGATTTTGCTGTGTAGTCTAGCTAGCTTACAGGTACGGTAGTACTCAGTTACTTGTAGTAACAACCATTTTTGTCGTAGCTGCGACTTTGAAACCGTTCAACACTGCGATGGGCGACGACAGCCAGTCCGGAAACGGGCCCGAGTGGCGAAGCCTTATGAGAATTGACGGCTATGCCGTGATGCTTTCTGCTGTTTTCCAACAGCGCTGTTGACAAATTATGTTTCTCAAGGCATCCTATGTCCACGAAACAAGCCTCAAAGCTAGCTTCGTAGCCACCGTGAGCACAGAGCGTTACAGGTTTGATTTTCGTCTCTTTTGGCCCGTTGGGGCTTGTCCGCGCGGCTTGTTCTCGGACTGGCCATCGCTGTCGTCGACCCATTCTGTGTTATCGCAATGCTGAGCGGTTGAGAATGCACATAAAAATATGTATATTTCTGCGTAACTCCAGGCAAATAAAGTTACCTGTACGGGATAAAACTACAAGGCTTTATCTGAAATATAACGCACTCTATTACATAGCAACCACATAGTAACGGGCTAGAACGGTAGTTAACGCAGGTACCCGCTGTGTACCTGAAAATGACCGATAATACACGGCAAAAGTTGGCTGACAGTTTCAGCGAAGGTACCCAGATCGAAACCCAAAATGATAACAGTGATCCTCTTACTCGTGTCTTCGAAGCCGAGGTAGTCGGTGCTTGGTGCACACACTATAAAGGTTGTACCTCGTGCTAAACGAAACTTGAAGGCCAGGATGGTAGCTATTCTAGCAGAATGTCGCAATTGTGGCATGGTGAAGTTTTCAACGTGCCCTAAATAAATATTGCACTTCCAAAATCCGTGTCGTCGAAAGCAACGGAATCCAGACAGATTTGACCATTTTTAATGACATTCTTGGCACCATTGTTGAAGCATGTGACACCCAAGACGAATCAGCCATCAATACTAGGCTGTTACTCCTGCCAGGAAAATTACACTTCTGCATACAAAAATTAATAAACACATTGTTTTGTCTGTTTCAAAGTTGTAACTAAGTGTTTTCTGCATCTATGTTAACTTGTAATTACAGCATGCATACAATGTTTTCCTACAATATACATTATTCTCGACAGTTGAGCTTCTAGTATATAGACCCTTTCTGAGCATTCCATTCCCATGGTATCACGTCAGTGAGAAGTTCAGTAAAAAATGTAAATAACTTGCGCGTACACTGCTCTCTGTCTGGCTTTTCCAAACATTGCTGTACAATGCATGTTCATGTCACCCACATCAGCATGAGTACTGACCTCTATAGTTAGTAATCAACCTCCAATATGATTCATACGGAATGATAAAAGTGGAAGCAGGGAAGGCCTGTGAACAAGATTAGCAATTTTCACAGTAGTCTCTCAGCCAGAATCTCATAGAGGAGAATTCAAATTCCACCAGAAGTTGGTATTCATGAAGAGGAGCTAGCTGACTAGTCTGTGCCCAGACCAACAGTATGGTAAAGGAATTTTAACTCACCATCCCTCCAGCCAGAAGTTGAATTTTGAGGAGATGATAAAAGTTTTATGTGTACACTAGTCAAACTAGTTGGTGTGTAGGTCTCTATGATAATAGTATAGCACATGCTGAAGCACCATCTGCCGGGGGTTAGAATATACAGTATGTACTTCTGCAGTAAATGGACTGAAAGTGCAACTTCAAATGCACACAGGCTATAACGAACAAGTGTAGTGCAAATTGTGCTTGCAACAACTTTACTTGTAGCTGGTATCTTCATTGTGACCAAAGTGTATTATAATATTACACACATTTGTATACATGGTGATCATAACAATTATAGATAATGTCAATCTGCACCTCACTGATGTATTGAGATCTCAACTAAGGAGATTGAAAAGTTTGACAATTTCTCTGCACTCAGGTGAACCATGTATTATGGTGTGACTCTCTTCCAATGCTTTCTGCAATCAAACTTACTAAACACAATAATCTGAAACATCAAACACTAGCATCACTGGATAATACACTACTATACTAAAGAATGCCAATCTTAGTCTTAATTACTAACGATTAAAAGCAAAGTGCTGAACTAAGAGAGATCTTTAGGATCTGCCTGTTGGTATGTCCAGAGGAGTTTCATTCTCGCTGAACACACTTGGTTGGGGAGAAGTACCCAAGACCTGAAGGAGTGCATTGTCATTACTTGCAGGCAGGTCAGATCTTGCGGTACCACTACTATCACTCTCCAATGGCTTCCTTGGGACAGTACTTTTTAATAGTTGGGCATTTGTGTGTGCTGATATTGTGGCACTTGCTAGCTTCCATCGACAGTGAAGCACTTGTAGCCAGAATGTTTTGGCTTCCTTTCCAAACACGCAGAAGAAGAGGAAGATGAAGAACCCTTGCAACGAGTTGAATATGGCAAAGAGAAACTGGAAGGCAGTGGAGGCCTCACGAACAGTAAGCGCTCCAAACACCCATGTTAACCCAAAGAGGGATATCACCCCCATGGTGCTGATCATGAGTCTAATGGCTATCTTTCGATTTGCATGATCTTTAGTGGCATACTTCTTGCGAATCTGCTTGGTAAGCACACTTATCACTATAACAAATATGATGGTATTGAAGAGCAGGATGGCAAAGATGGGTCCCAAGAAGGCCCCTAAGAATACACCTGTGTTGCCAATGAAGCAGCTGGAGGAAGGAAGAAAATTAAGTATGCATTGTTGAATAAACCAATAGCACATGAATGTTTTTCTTACTATCTAATTGCCTCCATTTCAGGAGTACTTCTGATGCCAGCAGTACCAGTGCTGTTCATTGTAGGTGCTGATGAAAATGTGACCATAAAATCACGATCTATTGCCAGTGGAATAATTACGGGAACAATAGGTACCACTGCAATGAAAGAATAGTATAATGCTACCTAATTGCCTCCATGTCAGGACTACTACATTGTAGTTTGCTGTCAGGAATTTGCCCAGAATCAGCAGAATCTGGGCCCATTCTGTGGTTGATCGCTACTTACACCAGCAGATGAATGATACAGCAACAATGAATCTGGTGGTGATGCGAAAAAACACAATGACCACCTTCTGGAACATGACCATGGCCTCTGCCCCCATCCACATCCATGTCACCAGTGTGAAGTAGTGGATCAGAACTGACACAGCTACACAGCCATTATACACTTGTGTTCGCTCAATACCACTCACAAACACCATCAGCAGACAGAAGAGAGCTATGCAGAGTTGGATGTGAAATTTAGAGACATCTCGATCACGAAGCTTTCTGCAGAATGTATATACAGTGCACATCATTATTAACCAATCAGATTTCATCACCATTGACTACTATAGTCTGCTTACTTAAGCAGTAGTATTGTGATGATAGTTACTGCAAGGCCAAACAGAGAGAGAACTGTTCCAGCAATAGTGATGCCAGAAAGTGTCTCCTGAATGATAGGAGATGGGCTTGGACAGTCACCACCAGTCCTTGTACAAATATCCTACAGATGTGAATCCAAAATATACAAATATAATAACAACATCGCAAGTGGCATGCAATGATCAGACATGGCCAAAAGTCTCAGCGATCATGTCCCAGCCTGCACCCAGCTGCAAGTTACAAATTCTGCAGGGGTATAGCTACCCACTCACTATAGCTAGATGCATTGAATGTACATTACATGAATTTGCAAGCGTTTGATTGGATGATCAGAGAAGTATAACGGGTCATAAGTACTCTGTTATGTACAACATGTACAATTACGGTTCACATAAAACTTGCATGACGTAACAGCATAGTTTTCACCAAACTGAGTTTTACTATAGCCAAATATGGCATGACTATGAAACCTGTTTCTACCTGTGATTTCTTGGCACGTTCTAATAAAAGTGAAGGCCGTCTTAGCATATTGACCACCTTCAGCGGCTTGATAAGCCCTAGCATCAAAAGTGTATTACTCAATTAGCAATAAATATCACAGGACTTTGTCTGCTTTACATACCACCAGAACACCAAAGTTGGTAAGATGGTTGCAACGACAGATGATGTTTCCATCAATTCTAGTAGCGAGTTCACATCCATCAGTGGTCCAGTTACCACGACCACCTAAAGTGGAATATAATATACATGAACGTATACCCTGGTATGTATATTGGCATGGAGAAAAGATGAATGCTTACTTTGATCCATCACAAGTAGGACTTGGTAGATGATGCTCGATTTAATACCCATTACTATATTCTTTTATTCTCATAATATATACAAAATGACAATAATCCAAAAGTGGTTACAGTTAGGATTCTCGCCTTTCTCGTTGTATTCTAGCATTACTGAAAGCTGGATGTTATCCTCCAAAGAAGACTATTGCTGTGAAGGAAGGTGTTAATGAGAGTGTGGCTACAGCATACTCGGTCAAACGATATTGCAAGTTTGCAATGTTTTTGCCGATCAGGAAAGTTCACCTATTATGCCAGCATAATTGTTGATGCTCAGAAGCACCTGTTATTTCCAAAAATTATGTGGCATAATCTACCATGGCCTAATCACAAGCTAACTCTCATCACTACACAACGACAGATAAAATTTACCTGCAGCAGTGAAGTTCCAACTTGCACATCGTGGATTTAAGCTCTGTATCAAACAAGTACATTCAGATTCAACTGCAAGCTTTGTATATGCACAGTAACAAATCGATACATACTTGGTTTGTCAGCGGAAGAAAGATCATAATAGGATCCTGCAGATCAGAGACACTCTGACCGGCTACTAAGGCTCCAATCACAGGAGATCCAATGGTGAGGTCGGATGGAGAGCCCTCGGGCAGAGGAAAGAGTGTTGCCGTCTCATAGAATGTAAACCCCATTCCAACCTTTGTGGTATTCACTAGCTCTAGCTTTGCAAAGAGTGAAGGTGGCAAAGAGATGGAAGCATCCTGGCCTTCTGTGGTTGGGCTGTTCTCAGTCGACACTGATACTGAGTGCAGAAAAAGCAAGTAACAGTACACATCAGGAGGGGTTTCCATGCATGGTTGACTGCTAAATACATATGTACCTTGAGGGGTTTCCATGCAAGGTTGACTGCTAAATACATACGTACCTTTACCGTCATCACTTCCACTAGCTCTAAATGTTCTTCCATTAAGTTCTAGGTTCTCTCGATCCACCTACATAGCCAGTAGAGTCATTACAGATGTACACTGTAGCTTAGCTCAGTTTATATACAGAAACGCTCAATCATATGTATAGCACTCACCCTCTCTACCATTAGTGCCACATTATCTCCCTCAATCATGAAGTCATCAATGTTCTCTTGTATTATCAAGGCCACCATCACTTCAAATGCTCTAATGATTCTATAAGAGAGACAACCAAATCCTTACAGTAACATCCCGTGCAATCTTGGTCACACTGATGCATATATAGCTCGTAAGTTCAGACCTGGAAGAGGCAGCATTGGTTACACTATCTGGCCACATTGAAATGCTGTCAATAATCTGCAACACATTCATAGTGATCTGCAATCAGATGAGAAAATCATTTTTTAATACGTATAATTTAACCTTGTTCCTGGAAAAAAAGGCTTAATTAATGCCATTAGTCTATATTAATCATGTATGAACAATCAACAAACCACATCTCCCTAAAACAATAGGCCTAGGGGTTATGGAAAGTCACCCACTGTATAGGACACGTTTTGTCCATTTACCAGGTCTCATCAGCTGCATTTGGGTGTTTGGGATATGGCATGCACACAATTTTTAACAAGCCTGGAAGTTGAATTGCTGCTAGAGTTATAATCCTGAGTTCCAGTTAGTAACGATAGCTACCAGTATATGTACATTAACTTGTTGTTGAAGAGGAATGGCAGTGGTCCCTCCAGTCTGTGCCACCATTGCACTTGTGTTCACTATCACTTCAGTAATCACAGCAAGGTTCATTGGTGTTTGGTCATCTTCATCAGCCAGTTCTACAACCATGGTCAGATTGTTGATAATTTCCTGGGCATTCTCACTGTTCACTTCAGTCTAAACAATGGATGTGAAAAGCAGCAAAACTGTGACTTTTGATTGAAAACTGAGAAAGTACAAAAACCTTACCTCACCAATCCTTTGAATAACCCTAGTGACTGCAGTAAAGCATTCATCCAGAGGAGGGCTTCCCAGGATTTCATTACACAAAATTGCTACATTTGATAGACCAATGATGCAGGTGATGCAAGGGAAGTTATTTCATGTAGCAGGGCAGTTTCTGCTTGAGGAAAAACTACGCTAAAATCTTGCACAGAAACAAGAAGGAAACCACCAGCTTATCTTCCTATACATAGTGGTGTTTCCTATTTGTACAAAACCAGTTTCGTACATTACAAGATTACAGGACCATGCGTTATAAGCTTACATATATCCCACCTACTATACTTCATGCATAGGCCAGAGTGGACTTTAACTGTCATAATTTGTCCCCTCAAGGCTACAAGGGAAATTATGGCTCATAATTCCCTCTCCATGTATTTTTAGTTTACAGTCTACTACATTGTCAGACTATAGTACAGATTTTACATCATTTTTCTGTGACAGTAAATAATATTGAAGTTACTGTAAACACTTGCACATGTACAGATGTGTTTACAATAATAACAACAAAGGGCCAATCAGGTGGGATATATAATAATTATAGCACAAGTGGCCAGGGATTTATGGCTGTAGTAAACAAACCTCATCCTCGGGCTACGCCCTCGGACTCGGTCTGTTTACTGCCATAAATCCCTGGCACCTATGCTATAACTATTACTTATTTATCTATTGCTCTAAGTATATTCTTGTAATGTCTACATACCAGAAAAAATTTTTTTTACTGCTTTGTCACTAGCGTAAGATTAAACCATTTTGTAACTATATTGGTATTGTGAAATTGAGGCATAATTATGTGTATGCACACTTTAGGTTACATACGTAGCACATGTGTGACACTATGAACTTGCTTATAAATGTTTCTCTCCAGGTGTTTATATTTGAGTAACAGACCTTCAGTTCGAGCCTCTGTGTCTACGCAGGTTCTGTTGATCAGCTGTTGGCTGGCGGTGCAGTTAAAACACTCCAGTAGCTGAGCACCACCACCTGAGTCTTCTGTCTCCACTGGCACCTGGAACCTGAGATGAAAGGAAGAGTGCAGCAGAACTGTAGATACAAAGCACAGATCCATTGTGGTGCATACACTGTCAACTGTCATATAAGGAGAGTGATGGCTATCAACCTTTAATGTAGTTACTGCATTAGTAGTGATATTAAATATTGCAAGAGAACAACCAAGGACGCATGCATGGTTCCCTAAGAGATAGTATATAGGAAAGTAAGCAATGAATTTTGAAGTTCTTTATGCAAATTGACCCTATATCTTTGAAAGCCCAAATTTGTCTGCTCATTACTTTGGAATTGATCTCCTTAATCAGTTCTGGTGGTAGACATACAGTGAGTAGCCTTTTTAAGTGGTCCATGCGTCCATGCCTATGAAAGCGATCCGCATCACACAAATATGCTGAAGTTCTCTTCACAAGCAGTACACATGAAGGCAACAGGTATTATAAGAAGTTGACAAGAGAATCTGGTTTTAAAGATCTGGAAGTGGTGCTTGGGTGATTCTGCAGCACTGCAAACCCAAACATGCCCCATGCTCACAGTGTGCATGCCTGGAAGGAGTGTTGAGTAGAATAAAATGTACAGTTGTAGTGGATTGTACAACCCATCCACTTTTTCATCCACAGTTAATGTACATCACTGAGTATACTTATCACTCAGTAAATCATGTTATAGAAGGTTCACAAGACGTCACCTTGGGTCTCGGCAGGATGTACAGTTGCTGGACCCGGGTCCCACACACTGTTCACACAGAGGATGGCAGTCCTCACACACACCCTCCTCTGATATGTAGTGTCCTGGGTCACATTCATCGCGACAAGTGAACCTTGGAGTTGGAGAAATGAGTGGAAGAGATGTAAACGATAGGGACAAAAGGAGTAGGGAAAGAAGACGTAGGGACAGAAGGGGTAGGGACAAAAGGAGTAGGGACAGAAGGGGTAGGGAAAAAAGGGAAAGGGACAGAGGGGAGTTGTGTAGACTGCAGCAAAAGGACAATACACTGAAGTATCCCTGTGCTGTAGCTACATCAACTGTGGTGCTAACCAAACCAGGCCTTCCCCACCTCCAGATTTCGATTGCTTGCAGTATGCAAAAATGGAGAGAAAAGGTGTTAAATCTTACAATGTGATCATGGTATGTCTTACGCACATTTATGTTGACGGCTATAAAGAAGCTAAACATCTCTTTCAGCAGAGAGGAGGGCACAACCTCTATATCCAGTGTAAGTGCAAAAGGTTGACCATCAACTCAAAGAACACCATCCTTTTGCTAAACTTTTGTACTGCTGGAATTCCATGCATGTTGGCTTGTCAGTAACCCTTCAGATTTATGCCCTATCACTACTGATTTGTACAGTCGATTTATTTTAATCTATCACTGCTCACTGCTGATTTGTACAGAGCTAAAGATTGGCTTTCTTCATGACTATAGACGACAAACCGTACATCAGAAATGAAAAGTGTGTGTCTAATGATTGTGGAATTGCAAGTTCAGCTGGAATTGCTATCTTTTGGTACGGTGCACATTAATGAGAGTGTGTTTTATGTCTTGGTAACAAAGAGGTCAGCATGTTGCAAAAAGAGGGGCATGTCTTGCTTTTCATGTTAAAGTGCTAAGTAAATTTGGCTGGCTTCCCCTGAGTGTTGAAAGCCTTGTAGCTACTAGCTAGGTAGCATGAAACATTTCTAGCAACATTTATTGCATTCTTTTATTAACTGAAATGTTTTATTTATCCCCGAAGCTGTAGACATATCACAATATTTAACCTCAATTGTGCAGCTACCATTGGAGGGTGGCGACTATTCAAAGGTGGCATCTATTCAAAGAAATACAGTAAATGCCAATATATATGGCATCTGTGCTGCAAACCAGTCAACCACATGATAAGATTCACTAGCACTCTCCCTCTGTTTTTGCATGGTGCAAACAATCACAAACAATCGGTTAGGGAAGGCTCAGAAACAATGATATGCTGCATGACCAGGCAGAGTAATAGGGAGAAGGAATTCATATGGTACAAATACTGTACAGCGGGAAATTTTCGCAAGCATAAATTTTCGCGAATCACCAACAAACACACCGCAAAAAAACATTTAGCGATTTTTAATTTCGTGACACGGTCATGACATTAGCCCACCCCTCACCAAAATTTCCCACATTACAAAACGTGACCATGTAGGACACTCAGCGTGTATTTCAACGTCGAAACGATACTAAGAGGATACCAAGTTTATCAAAGCGTGTAGGTCACTGTCGGCAAAGAATTGCCAAGCCAAACGGAGCGAACTAAGTCGGAGGATCCAGTCGCAGTTGCGGTGACGACAGGCGAGTTGATCGTAGGTCGCGGAAAATTTTCGCAGTTTGTTCGATGCTTCTATGACCAAATAGGTCAATTTTCTGTCGAGTTATTGGATCTGCAGCTCAAACACATTGTACTTGGTTTCCTGAACTCATCGTCAGCAAGAAAAACTTTAGGAGGAAGAAAGTTTTACGGGAACTAATTTTCGCGAGCGAAAATTTCCCGCTATACAGTATTCATTCCGATAGGAGAGCTTACAAGGATCTGTCATCATTGAATTCCTGAGCAAAACCTGGGACACACTGCAGGCAGTCAGTGGAGGCAGGGCCAGTACAACCAAGGCAAGAGTCCACACATGGAAAACAGGAGCGATTGGCTGGAACGTAGTATTCTGCACATAAGAGACACACACCAGTTTTATGGACTTGTTTATCTTATTACAGCACACCATTCTACATGCATGATTGTGTAATCTATATACCTGAACTCATTATGGACCCAGAATTGCCTTTGAAGTGCTCGATGAGCATTGAGAAGGGTCCCAGATTTCCTTATTTCCCCATCTAATTAATCATTGCATACAATCCATGTATGCCCAATATAAGAGATAGTGTTTGGATGGAGAGGGTTCCTCAATCAAATAATCCCACTGCAAAAGATCTGTGCATGTCAAAGTCTTCTTACCTGTGGTGTTATTACAGCTCTCCGCACATCGTTCGGAGGTACGTGTAGCATACCGACACAAATGGCAGTCAGTTGGCCATTGTGTGCCTGGACTGGTACACACCTCACACAGTGGGTGACAAGGGACACACACATCAGAACCTAACCTCAAGTCTCCAATGGCAGTAGTGGAGACTGAGGAGTATGTCCCAGGCATGCAGTCAGAAGACAGACAGGTTTCCTGTTGAGCAAGAAGGGAACACATGGGGCAAATACCAAAGCAATGCAGTTGTAGATACTGCAGGTAAAGGATAGATGTGACAATCTGTTTTTGAATAGTGCAAACAATCACAAATCAGGTGTGATTTTGGTTATCTATGTCATTGCTACAGTTGTCTCACCAGTCAAGTGGCTAGCCAGTGTACTTAACTCCAGCAGAGCGGGTGTCACAGCTAGCTACCATCCACATAGCTGATACACAGTACACACACTCTAACCTGTCTCCCCTCTCTGTCTAGCTGCACATGGTCACACTCCAAACAACCATGGGTTCTGTTAACGTAGGTAAGAGGCCCAGCACACCCTGTTCCATTCCGACACCCACTATGGCAGGGGACACACTGACGTGAGGAGGTGTTCAGGTAGGTGCCGATGGGACACGCCTCCACACACACCCTCACCAGTGACCCCACCCCCAGCATCTCCTTAGTGTAGTAGTTACGACATTCATTGCAGTGCTCTGGGCCCTGTGGGAGCGTCAGTGCAGAATGGGGGTGGGAAAAAGGAGAGGGTTGGCAAGAGAACTGTTAGAAAGCAAGTAGCTGAACATTGCTGTTGCAGTACATCTTTTAATTGTGAGCATGCTTTGCTTTGTTAAATTCGCTCTCAGCCATATTGTGTAAAGGTTAGCTGATGTGTCATTCTTACTGTTCCGCCATTGCACCCTTCGACACACTGTGCATCACATGGTTCACACACACGGGAGTCAGGATTCTGATACAACCCACTGTGAGGTGTGTGTGTGTGTGTGAGGAAGGGGTGAGTTAATGAATGGATGAGAGATGTAATGTATAAAATCTATGGTACTGTGGAGAACACTGTGTCTGTTTTATATTAAAATTAATATTTATGACTATACATCAGCACACACACACACATGATCTCACCTTGTGTTTGCTGGTGGAGACACAACTGAACAGTTCTGTACACAGCGTCTGAAGTAGCGGAAGTTACGACATCCATCACACTGTGTAACACTCGGTCCCCAGCAGTTGGACATGGAGTCACATTGCTCATGACAGATGAGGGACTCATTAACTAGAGAGTAGTACATATAACAAATCAGATAGTAGCTTTGTTACATATGGCACATACATGAAGTTTATTCTACATATATTCATGAAGCAAATCTAGAGTGTATCTGATGTAAGTTGTATATAGTCAGTCAGGACATAATAATACATTGAGTGGTGAATGTACCCACTTGTAAGCTGAATCAGTCATAACATGTCAAGTCCAAGATTAAATGTGCCATATACAGTTATGTGGTTATTCTATGTCAAAATTTGTATATACAGGGTAACTGATTGTGTGATGATTAATTGTATACTCACAGCATGTCTGCGGGTCTCTACGAAATGGGGAGACGACACACTGGTGCTGTGCAGTCAGGTTGTCAAGGTATGTGCTAAAGTTGCCAACATAGCAGAGCTGAGGATTGTTGAAGAAGAAGAGCCCTCCACCAATGATAGCCTCCAGAGAAGAAAGGTCTAACTGCCGCAGTTGAGGATTGAGTGCTACTACTAGGCTGTACTCGTCTGCATAAGAAAATAAATAACTAAAAATTCCAATAAGCACAGTAATTAGCTATTTTGGGAGGGGGGACTGAACTTACAACGTTGGCCATCATTACAAGACAGATCTAATGTGGTGCCATTTGGGTGCCCCACCCTACGTAGGTTATGGAGGTAGGGAAATGTCTGTCCTGGCCAACTCTGTATCCTCAGGGGACCTCGTATTTCTGTAATAGTAGAGAGTATCTCCAGGCGAGAGAAGCTGGAGAGGGATGGTAGAAGAAAATGGAGGAAGTTGAAGTGACATAATTTGAAGCTGGTACATGTAGTACAGTAGCGATGTACATAGGGTGACTGCTCACTTGAGGTTTGCTACACTTCCTATATAGATTCCACCACTGACAATGATGTTGCAGTTGTTGAACCGTTCAAGTGTCATGTCATTCACGATCTCAGTAGCATCCAGACCATCACATTCTGGGAGGGAAAGGGGAGGAGAGAAAGATGTGCTGTATTTGATATTGCATTTCTTGTGTTAGTAAAAAAAAAGAGTAAGAAGAGGATAGAAAGAAGATGAAAGAAAGGAGAGCAGGGAAAGAAAGGAGGGAAAAGCATGTTGTACATTATGTCATCTAATGTCCTATATACTTGACTTGGTGTAGCTGTTGCTATGCGATCTCACTTCTTGACAACAATCAGAGAACTGAAGACCAGTAACTAGCTTTGCTTTGTATTCAAGTTTTGACAAAAGTTTATCTGGCATGATATATGCAAAAAATTAATGGGTGGATCTAACTTACTGCATGCCCACTCATAATAAGTTGCATTCTTGCATTCCATCAGAATAAGTATGGCAATAATATGTACCACCTTAACAAGTGTCTCTCCTACCTGTGGGGCATGGTCCATCACAGGGGATGCACTGTCCCTCTTTTGAAAAGTAGTTTTCTGGACAGCGAAGTAGACAGTTACCATTGTGCTCAAACATACCCTCTGTGTGAATGAGGAGAGAAGGAAAGGGGAGGGCCAGAAGAAATGAGGGAAGGAAGTGAGGGAAGGAGGAGGCGGGGAGGGTCGGCAAGGAGGGAGAGAAGTAAAACAGAAGAGAGGGGAGAGTAAGAAGGTAGAGGAAGGAGAAGCGATGAGAGAGGGGATAGAAGAGAATAGGAGGGAAAGGAAGGAGAGGAAGTGTGTGTGTGTTGTGTGTGTGTGTGTGTGTGTGTGTGTGTGTGTGTGTGTGTGTGTGTGTGTGTGTGTGCATGTGTGTGTGTGTGTGTGTGTGTGTGTGTGTGTGTGTGTGTGTGTGTGTGTGTGTGTGTGTGTGCATGTGTGTGTGTGTGTGTGTGTGTGTGTGTGTGTGTGTGTGTGTGTGTGTGTGTGTGTGTGTGTGTGTGCATGTGTGTGTGTGTGTGTGTGTGTGTGTGTGTGTGTGTGTGTGTGTGTGTGTGTGTGTGTGTGTGTGTGTGTGTGTGTGTGTGTAGTGTTGGGGGAAGAATTACCACAAACATTCATTCCAAAGTGATTGACCAATCGGGTTGCTCACCTGGGCACTGCAGCACACAGAGGTCTCCAGCAGCCAGACGGGCATTTGGGTTGGGCACCACCCGGAACAAGTTGGGGTCATAGATCATAGCCGGGGGACACTGGGTCACACAAGTACCGTTGTTTTCAAAATTATTGCAAGCCTGGGGAATGAAGTGAGTATGTATTAGCATGTGTTTATAAAGCTGTGCTATAAACAGTTGTGATTGACAGGCACACTTGATTACTGCACTGTAAAAATGTTACTTCAACCACATTGTGGTCACCTTAGTTGCATTCGTTTTGTGTGTGTGACATGTAAAGTTGAAGGTGTGCTTACAATTTGAACCAGAGTGCAGTTGAGAAGATTCTCTCTTTTGTTAAATTAGTATCTCCTTTCAGAAAGCCTATAAATCAGCATTTCTGGTGAGGTTTCTTTTTTTTTTTGATCTTACACATCTGCACCTGGAGGAGTTCCTTGGTTGCATGTTTGTGGTAGAAATGCCAGGAATGTAGCCAAATAGGACTTCTGCTAAAAGAGACTAGCTAATGTGAAAAAGCTCCTCAATGAACTTTCAAGCAAACCTACACTGTAAAAAAATTTGGGTTACTTCAACCATATTTTGGTCGTCTCAGTTGCATGCCTGTTGTGTCTGTGATACATTACAAACTTCAAGCAAGGCTACCAATCTCATTCTGAATCAGAGTGTAGTTGAGAAGCTTCTCCCTTTGTTAAATTAGTATCTCCTTTCAGAAGGCTTATAGCATTTCTGGTGAGGTTGGTGTTTCTTTGATCCTACACTGACATCTGTCCCTGGAGGAGTACCTGGTTGCATGGCTGTGGTAGAAATGCCAGGAGTGTAACCAAATAGCTATAGGCTTTCTGTAAGAAGATCCTAACTGAGGGAGAAGCTTCTCAATTACACTTAAGCTTTGATTCAAATAGGAAGCATCCCTTTGAAGTTTGTAATGTGTCATGCACAACAGGCATGCAACTGAGATGACCAAAATATGGTTGAAGTAACCCAAATGTTTTTACAGTGTATTTGGTAGCATTCCTTGGTCATACTGATGCAACTGAGACAACCTAAAAATGCATGTGGTTGAAGTAACCCAAGTGTTTTTGCAGTGTGGGCAGTGTGGCCCAGCGTGGCTACACAACTGTTGGAAATATCAAAAGATCGACAATTTGGTCTTGTTAATCATCAAGCCACTTAAAAAAGCACTCAGAAAAACACTTTATTAATCTCAAACAAATAATTATTTCCATTTCAAACTCCATTTTGCTGGTGTTTTTTCTTGCATTCCACAAGCAAAGATGTAAACAATACAACATACATGTCACCAAATTTCTTACATTTTGAATGACAACTACTCAAAAGTACATTCCACATTCTCCTGAAGGCATACTCAAACACATACAATTTGAATTATGTAGTGTTATTCAATGCACCATATTTCAGAATGATTAATGGTAATTTCTACTAACCGAGTAAAACAAAATGAAATAGAGTGGGCCACAGTTTTAAGGCAGTTCCCACTTTAATAATCCATAGCTAATAACAAGAATTTGGAACAATATATACCTCACCACTAACAAGACACACAAACATTTTATTGTGGCTTATGCACTCACATGACACTGGTTTGCTTTGGGCCCCACACACCCAGCGGCACACAAGGGGTTACAACACTGCAATGTCCCACCCTCCATCTGGTAGCAGCGATCCAGTCCACATGAGGAGAAGCAGGGGGTCTTGGTCACTGCGGCACCAAAATTGATAAAGTGAAATTCCAAACAATAAATGAAGGGATGTTGAGAGGAAATGTGGAACATAGCTGCAGAAGTCTAACGTCGCTCACATGTTTGACAGTAGAGTGGTTCTGTGCTCCAGCAGTGACCTGAGCTACAAGCAGAACAGTTCAGTAGGTCTGGAGGAGGATTGGGAGAAACATGAGCTACCAAATATGTCAAAGGCTCAGACAA
Source organism: Agelas oroides (assembly GCA_949130485.1). Taxonomy (NCBI): domain Eukaryota; kingdom Metazoa; phylum Porifera; class Demospongiae; order Agelasida; family Agelasidae; genus Agelas; species Agelas oroides. Next base: position 1,620,019 of record OX422185.1, read on the forward strand.
CAAGTTGATTAATCTAAATTGTCTGACCACTCCATCACCCAGTATAAGCAATGAGTGGACTCATAATATAGCTGACAGACTGATGCCAGACAAATCTGGTCTGCACTACCACAGTGACTAGCATAAAAATCATGGGAGACACACTGTTTTATTATCCAGTTGATATTTCTACAACAGTATTTTCCTATTCCATTGCTGTGCAATATCACACAATATTGCACGGGTGTTATTGCATTGGCCCTGGGGCTAAGTGGTATCCTAGCAACCACAATGTGTTTTTATTTAGAACCGGTGCATTCAAATGGCAAGTTACTCGGTACTTTGTGTGAGAAGAGACACAACGCTGTTGCGGTAATGGATAATAAAATATTTTATTACACTCCTTAGCGTGCATATTGCTAGTTATTACACGAGCATGGTATTTTCACGAGCCGAAGTGTAACAAGGTATATGTATGAATAAATGCTTGGGTCTTGACTACTTTACACTTTACAGAAGTGACCAATCAAAACAGGTTAATTATTGCATGTGTGACCATTTTCCCATGCTAATTCAAAGAATGCAGTGCTTGTAAAAGCTGACTTTATGGCAGTGGGATTTACTCAAGTATTTGTTCTCCCTAAATTCCAAAATTTACTACTGTAAGCTGGTAGTGTTAGTAACCAAAATTTAATTAGGATAATTACTAGTTCTATAATTGAATAAATAACGCTGTATCATTCATGACTCTAATATGGCTGGAAGGCACATGGAGCTAAATAAGTTTGTTGGGAGATCAACAGTGATGTCTTATAGTTTTTCTATGTGACATAAACTGCATTTTGTATGTCAACACAAGCTAGTGATGACAAAGAAGGCAGCATTTAGTCATTATGCTAGCGCATGAGTTAGCTTAAGCACTTGCAGACTATCAGTACAATTATACTTATTCATTTTTTCTTCCCTTAATAACAGCTTTTTTTTGTACTATTGAAATAGGTGCATGTAGACCTACGCAAGCATCCATTAAACTAGACGGGAACATAAGACACGTTCCAGTCCCTTCACCTTCATATCTGGAGGTGTTGCAAGCCAGCAACTCGTTCAGCTGCCCATTATCAATGATGTCATTCCAGTTCACTGTCCTGTAGTTGCACATGGAGGAGGTAGTGTTCTGGAATCGGACATCTCCCTGTGTCACCTCTGTCAAATTTGGCAGTACAATGGCTCCAATGCGGGTATTCAGTAGCACCAGGGCAAGGCCACGCCCCTCTGCTGTCTCTATAAGGTCATGTCCACGAATGATGCAGAGGTTAGGAAGGACAATGTGGTTCACAGTTGGTATATTCTGGAACCGAAGCACACCAGAGATCTCTTCCACGTGGTAGAGGAAGTTGAAGGAATCTTCTGTGAGATTGGTGTAGTTGTCATTACCAAACATGTCAATCTGAATGCTCCCAGCGATGTGAGTGCAGCCGCACAACTGGTTGTGGTGGTTAGTTAGGATCTCCTCCACTGTCTCTCCAGATGCAAAGGTGTCAATAGAATACCCTACACACACAGTGTCTGCAAGAAATAAATCATGAAATCTATATAGCGAGTGTCACTGAATATGCAAATAGATCATTAGATTCGATCTTCAATGCAGCAGAGTCCATAGCTAAGATGCTTTGGCTAACTGCACATCCTGCGAGCATCTTAGTGTGCAGTTTCGCTTGATAACACTCAGACACTGCCATATTCTACTATAATAATGAATTGCCAGCTGGTAAAAGAAATTAGGGAAAGGACATCTAGATTTTCGTCACCCTAGCTATAACACCAACAAGCTTGGGAATTGCACTATACATTTTTTAGTTTACCAAGACTTGCAGAAAATCCCTTTTCTGGGTATATATATTTTTTTGCAAAGCCCTTTTTGAGTGCATATTGCCAGTTTGTTTTAGTAGGTAGCTATATACTGATAATCAGCTGCAGAGCTAGTAAGACTTTTATTTAGGAGGACAACCAGTGAGTTATATACCAGGTTTGTACTGCTTTACACGTCATGTGAAAAATATGTTTCAACATTGATTTACCCTTCTGTTACCTTGCATCACCCGGCAGTTGGGCTCGGTGAGGGCGCGCACCAGCTGCAGTACTGCTACCGTTGTGGCCAACACGATGACGTTCGCCATATTAACTCGCACCCGCTGAAATTGATACACAGTACACAGACAAGCCCGATCATATACGTATCTTCCGACTAGCACATTTACATGCTAGTACAGCAATGATGCATAACTAGCTAACTGGGAAGTATATAGCTGCATTCATAGTCAACCCCGATTTTCAGTTCATCTTTCCTTTGGCACAAACCACACCCATGCAGTGCCGCGTCGGATAATTAACCACTGTCTTTGGATACCGGAAATCCTTTCTTTTTTGGTTCTGAATCAGTGTAAAAAGTACGGATAGAAGGCAGGCTAGCGGGATCAAAATAATTTTCCATTCGTGGCATATTTCTTCTCTCAGTTGCGTGCTAAACTGCACAAGAGTCGCTTTGGCTAGCCACAAGTAGCTAATTTTGCAAGCATGCTCCTAAGAAAGCTAGCGAGAAGTTTACACCCTGAGAACTATACTAAGTGTGAATCAACCCCAATGTAATGGCTGCACTACAAGAATAACTCATTTAAAATAGCCTTGTGCACATTCATTCTAGTTTCAGTGCATTGGCCCATCTTCTACATAAGTAGCTACACGTCATGTTGTCATAATGGTGGAAGGTTTTACACCATTGCCATATCCACTAAGACCGTGTACAAGAGTGGAGTATTGCAACAATTGTTGGAAATGGTACACAGGCCAACAATAGTTGGCGAGTCTTACAGTTCACGTGACTAAGACCGTGTACAAGAGTGGAGAACTGTAATTTCGTCAAAGATAATTTGCAGTTGACAAGAAAACCAATGCCTTTTTGGTTTGTATACAGTTCCATAAGCTTCCCTGTTGTTGTAACATATTCATGCATGTGCTTTGTATTTGCCCATGCAATGCTGGCTGTCACAAAGGTAATATACACTCAAACAAAAGATGCTTTAACCACTGTCTTTCCCATCTGGAGCTTGGAGTATTGACAAGGAAGAAGAAACAATGCCTATTGTGTTACCTTGGTGTAAGTAAACTTCCCAGTCTACCGTTTTAGCAAATTCATTTGTTGTGCCTCAAACATGTGCTTTGCATTTGACCATAGTTGGCTGTCACGAGGAAGCCTTTGCCATCTCGAGTTACTGCAACAATTAAAGTTGCTATAAGGGCTGGGAAATTTACATACTGCATGCATGGAGGCCAAAGATGGTGAGTGTTGCAATGACGAGGAAAAGAAACATTGTGTAATACTCACCAGTTAAATAAACCTAGTTAAATAAACCCTGAAACTGGAGTAACCATACAAGGGTTTTGCAGTATGACTTGCTGTATATATAGGTATGCTGAGAATGCTAGTTTCTGTAAAAATTTATCATGCAAGTTTAGGCCATTCCAAGTGGTATTCCTGTTTCTGGTTCTGCACGTACCTGCATCAATTGTTGATCACTAAATTTCAGAGGCGAGGGAAGCATTTTCTAAGCCTGTTCGTGCAAAGGAGAAGAGAAGTGACCCACATAGTACTGACCAAGAGCTTAATTCTACAGCCAAGTACAATGACCACCGACGTGCCTCTCACCTTGCCTATAAAACCGCCCACCTCCCCTCGTCCCATTCTTTCTGCTAGTGCAGCATGTTCCCAAATGCATTTTGCAGAACACACTTGTGTAAAAGACTGGTTGAACACTGGACTATTTATTTTGGTTGTTGAGTTATGTAACCTGTTAGTAGTATAGCAGGCCGTTTAAAAGTTATGTAGTTGTGGTTGGATTTTACAGTGGGGGCTGTCCCAGCACACACCCCATTATGCTTTGTGTACTTACGTGTACCCTCTTTGTGTTCTTTGTCTTTATGTACGTAAGTATATATTGGGCTTTTGTGTTAGTTGTGAGGTTCTGCTCGTATTCCATTAAAAGTTGTGTTCGGCTACTGTTACAACTTGTAATCAACATTTCAGCAACTTGACTTTTGCACCACAAACAGGCACACACGTGCTAATGATCAAGAGAGTTGTAAAGTGCTTTTATTATATCACTTTGGCAGTGAACTGCAGTGCTATGTGTTGGATTAAAAACTACCTGATATTCCCCTGGAATACTTGTTGTTTTGGGTGTACAGTACAGTCGGCACATGCTGAGTACTGGTTTGTTAGCCTAAGGTTGCTAATCAGTAAGACTTGAGAACAGCATGAAATTTGGACACAGTGGACCCAAGGGGGAATGCCATTGGAGGCTCTAACATTGCCTATGGCCACAATTAGAGATAAATAGTGTTGTATATCAACACAAAGAAACAATCGTCATTGTGTCACTATGCTGCACTTAATTTCTTACTTTCAAGATGGCTTACATAACAGCCTCTAATACTTATTGTGAGCAGATGAGTATATTCATTATAAAGATAAGACAGATCAAGGATAGATATGACAATTTCTAAGACTACACTGGCTAAATAGACTCACTAGAATGTATGAATGTATCAGCCCTTCAATGCATCTTGTAGCTAGCTAAAGTTTTGGAAATGATATATACATCAGCACCGTGCACCATAACATAACTAAAATTGCACAGCAGTTGGAATCCATTTTTCTCTCTCAATAGCCGTACGAGCCTTACATACCAGTGCCACCGGCCTTGCTGCTTTAATAAAAACAACATTTGCTCCATCCATGGCTTTATGCATGTGTTTGGTGAGAGACAGTGAGAGCAACCTCATAAGAAAAATATATAGTGGTCACTTGCATATGGTGAAAATAGCTGATTGTTGAGGATACATGTGAACTTTCTTAAACTTGAAGAGCGATCCATACAAAGTGCTGACATGGTAGCAAAGTTGAGCAGTTTTCATGTTAGTCTCGTACCCAGACTCCACCCATGAGAGGAGAAGGTCTGGTGACATTTAGTACATCCCTCGAGGCTTCATTAACGTTGATTACTTTAGTTATCGGTTCTCAACTATGCATACAGCAAACTATGAATTTTACAAAGCCGGAGGAATCAGCTGAATGTCACCAGACCCTCTCCTCACAGGTGTGGTCAGGGCAGAGACTATATTTTGCAGCTGTACATAGTCATCTGTTGCCATAGCAACAAGCTAATGATATCAATGATTCACCCAGTGTATCAAAGGCTAACAACTACTATACACAAAAATAAAATCACAACTACATTACACAAAAATTTCATCATAAATTAGGTTGAAGCTCAGTACTACTACATGCCACACTACTAAGTAGAGGCTCACAAAATTGACAACCCAAATGGAGCAAAATGTTATAAGACTAATCAATGGAGCCATAAGTATACACAGGAGTTATTTGCCTTCTCCCAACTTCTGTTGGCTCACCGGTGGCGTGTCCTTGTAGAGTGTGAAATGGTGGTTCATACGCCTCTGGGTTTATCAGGCGGTCTGGAAGGAGGTCATTATCTAGAGGCTCCACTTCTGCTTCAGCTTGATGTCTGATTGGCACTGCTGTGCACTTCATTTGAAGATATTGAGCGATGCCAGTCACATTTGCCAGCTGAAAGACAAGGATTCCAATGAATGTTACAAATGCTATGGAGATGCAGGTATACCCAACTGGAAGCTGATTTCCTCTTGAGTGATAGACATAGGAGGTAGCCCCAACAAGGATGATCAAGTTCAGAGCAAACGAACCTTCCAGTGCATCTAGACACCAGCTCCGGTAAACCCCACCACTGACCCAGGCCCACAAATGAAGCATTCCAGTTCCTACAAGAATTGCTAGCAGGTTAACACTGGGGTCTTGCTGAGGATTCAAAGCAAACACTAGAAGAAGAATGAAGCGAAGCACAAGCAACAGTCCAGGCCAGTAGCGATGTTTTGCTTTGTAGGGGGCATGGTATGCATCCATGAAAGCTTTTAGCCTGGCACTGTTCACCCATGAGAAGAACCTCAGGTGTGATATGGCCTGCAGCCACTGACCAAAGAGAAGCAAGAGAGTGTAAGGAAGAAAGAGGAAGAGGAAAACAAGCACTGCCACTATAAAGAGTGGAATGTACTTGCCACTGAGATAGTCAATGTTTGCATCATACAGCCACACCATTCTGTTGTACGTTGGGTAGTCAAGGTAGGTGAAATAAAACACAGTGATCACCGTACGAAGAATCTTTGCATATGAGAGGAGGATGAGTGTCGCCAAGACAGAAACTGGGTTGTTACCAAGCAGCTTTGCAAATCTGCGTGAGAAATGGCTAACAAGAATTATTAGTCCTACCAATGCCCAGATATACACAGGAAACACAAACTCCAGCCATGTTTTACTGTATGTATGTTTCAATCCCGAAGTCAAGGTTTAGCCATGCAATGAAGACTGACAAACCATCAGTAGACTCCACTGGTAGAAATATGGTACGATTGACTCCAATAATATTAACATAAAACATTAAGCCACTGAGTGTTCCCGTAGCCATGGTCAGTTTGCAGACTAGGAGAAAGAAGACCAGTGCAACTCCCATGACAGCAAAAGGGATGAGCAATGCAAGATAGAAATTGTTGGGACACTTCCAGCATTGAGATGTTCCAAGCACCAGACTGTAACCTTCCCTGCAAGCTCCACACAAGAGGCCTGACCTGTTGTATGCACACTGCTTGTCACTTATGTTAAGGGGAAAGGCCACTGTATGCAAAACACAGTATTTAAAAGGGCAGAGTTTGTGGAGAATTAGCTCATCAGACTGAGATAGATTATCAAACCCAACCCAAAAATGTTTGCCTGAATCACGTGTTATTTGTCCTAATCCATTTGTTATAGTGCAGTTGTTTGTATATTGTGAAAGTCTTGGCTCACAGACACATGATTTTGCTGAATCAGAAAAACTAAATCCAGGTGGGCAGGTTTGATATACGCTCACTGAAATATCTAGTGTAAAGTCAGATAATTTTGAACATGGGCTCTCTGCTGCGTGCAACTGTATGTGCACTTGCTGTATCTGAGATGGTGACAACAAGGTGTAGTTGAGTTTGGTGCAGGTGTTGTTTGCTTGTTGGAGGTTTTGAGAACCTTGAAGGTTAGTTCCTGGGTGATGTATGTTGTCTATAGTACTTATCACTCTGCTAGGAACTGTTCCATCTCTCTGTCCAACTGCAACCACAGAAACTTGAAATGTTTCACCAGGGTATACTGTGTGTGGAAAATTATAGTTAATAGACTCACTACAGTCGGGAAGATTGCTTTCACATGGGCATATTTGAAATGGGTCAGAGGAAATGTTTGAAGTTGTGTTGTGCTCGGAGTCATCTTCAATGTGGAAAATCATATCAAACACTTCGCCAGAGCTGTATGAGTCCGAGCCAGTGAGTTTGCAGTTATCTATTGCACCACCATATAACACACTTCCTGCAGCATCAGCAGAGTTGTTCTTGAAAACAAGTTGGACGTCAATACCATTGGACAGATTCTGACCAGGAAGTTGAAAGAAGCATTCTTGTTTAGGTACAAGAGTACAACTACAGTAACTAATGGGGCTGGCAGCATCATCAACATAGATAGCTCCTCCTAAAGTTGCTTGATTGTTCTCCCAATACACAGTTGTGTTAGGTAAAATGGAGAAGGTGCATCGTATCCCCATATATACTCCTCCACCAACAGTGCCTCCATTCACATCTACACTGCATATATTGTTAGTAAAATTAACAGTTCCACTGAATGACAGTTTACTGTATTTGTCTGCATAGATAGCTCCACCACTGTAGTACGCTGAGTTGTTGATAAAGTTGCTGGTTCCATTGAAGCTAAGTACAGTATTGTAAATGATTGCACCACCATCACTAAGTACAGTACTTCCGAATGTGTAGATTGCCCCACCATCACCTGCTGAGTTGTTGATAAAGTTGCTGGTTCCACTGAAGCAAAGTAAACCCGATGTGTAGATTGCACCACCTAGGGGATGTTGCATCAGATACGCAGTACCAGTGAGTACTGAGTTATTGATAAAGTTGCTGGTTCCACTGAAGTTAAGTACAGTATTGCCTGATGTGTAGATTGCACCACCACCATCACCAACTGCTAAGTTGTGGATGAAGTTGGTGGTTCCACTGAAGCTAATCACAGTATCCTGTACGTAGATTGCACCGCCCCTATTAGTACACAAAAAGTGTCCTACTATTCCTGCACTATTATCGAGGAAGGTTGCATTCCCAGTAAATGTTAGGTTGCTACCAACAGCATAGATAGCGCCTCCTGCCATAAAGTCACCACAGAGCCCGTGGTTATGCTTGAACTCACTGTTCCCAGCCAGAGTAATGTTGGCATTACTCACTACAAGTGCAGTGCCATTGTTGTTATGGAAGGAACAGTTAACTAGCTCAGTATACTGTGTAGAATACAAACCCAGGCCATAGGAAGTGAAAGAGGTAAAAGCCAAAGAATGTATTTTGAGGTCCACCATAGTTCTGAACATGAGAAGACAAGACCCAGTACAAACAACTGTTGCTATGTTGCCTGAGGAAAACTCTCCACGCATGGTCAGGCTGGTTACATTGACAACTATAATACTTGTGTCAAGAATATGGTCACCTGGCAAGAACACCATAGTGGTGTTGGAGGTAAAATATAACTCAACTTCTTGTGCATACTCAGAGAGTGTGGCACAGTGGGTATTGTGAGGGCAGGATGAGCATGAGGAGACAGTGGGTGTGACACAGTACACATTCTCAGCAGAACAGTAGGAGAGGGTGTTAATGAGCAGTGTTGCCACAAGAACAAGTGTGTAGTGAGCCATCATGTGTTGAAATGACTGTAGGAAAACAAGTTCAAAAGTTTGTATTTTGAGGATGAAAAATTTGTGGTGTGGTTTTCGGGCAAGAGATAAGGCATGTAAATGAAAATGGCAAACTCATGCAAAAAATAAATACTGATGAAAATGTATGTTCCGTAATTTCTCGAAAATTGGCCCACCCTCGAAAATAAGCCCACATCCCTTTTATGAATGAAGTTGTTGCAAAGTGAAAGTACACCCACCTATTTGGCTGTAGTACATGCGGTTATGCAAGAAGCAGTACATTGCAAGAGGAGGGACTAACAAATGAAGGCCGGCACCATTTGCTGTTATTGCACAAGCAAATGCATGACAAAATAGGCATTGCAGGATCACTTCATGCGCACACAAATAGAGATAGAATAACTGCGTGTGAGCTGGGTGCATTTTCGAGAGAGATATCACAACTCTCAAAAATAAGCCAACCCCCCTCTGTGAGGAGCCACTTAAGTTCATCACCCATGGGCATACTTTCGAGAGATTACAATCACGTGTGTATTAAGCTTGTGACAACTAGCTTCCAAGATCTACGTAAGTACTTTCTGTGCTCAGAAGTCTAGATATCTCTTTCTGTTCACCCAAAATGTAAAATTCACTGACTGTCAGCAAATTGTCTTCAAAATTGCACAGTATATTTTTCTCTCATTTCCAAGCACAACCACTTTCTCCAACTGTATTGTGGACTGTATTCTTGCCAAGAATACAGTCCACAATACAAGCATAAGAACAGGCGGCTAGAGTAAGAGCATGTAACTCCCACAATCGGGTCAAAATTACTGAACCATACTAAAAATAGAACACCCGGCAGGTATTTAGCAACAATGGCGCGCAGCTGCAAAGTACATGTTACTATTTTTAGTATGGTTCAATAATCCCGACTGATTTCAGATTTATGGAGTTACATGCACTTACTCCGTTCTTATGCCCTCTTGATACAAATTAATTCTCACAGAGCTAGACATTTATGTCGACATCAGCAACTAGAAATCTCAAGCACAGCATGTTTGAGACTGGAGATTGATTTAGAACTGTGTAGTTATAACTGTTCAAGCTAGAATGTGAGTCCCTACTAGTGCAGACTCATACACAAAATGAAGCACTTTACCTTTCTGACTACAGCAGACAGTTGGTCTCTTTGGGGTCAAGTCTGCATGTTCAAAAGCAAATAGAACAAGTAATGAGGTACAGTCAGGCATGCCTCATGACAGTATTCTTCAAGACAAAACTTATGCCTGGCAGTTGCTAATTTTACTCCTGCAGTCAGCTGTTTCTCAAGATGGACTGTACTATGTAAACATGAGTGACCACCACATGATGTCAGTCATATCAGTAATAAACCAGATGTCTTCATGCAGAGAAGACATACCCCACGCAATTTCAGTGTCAGCAAACTGAACTGTTTGTTACACATGAATGCCCATATGTATTGCATACTACACAGATTAAACGTTTGTGGTATGCAGCGTACATCATATTTAATACATAGGGTATCTCTGACACTAAAATATTAAAGGTGGTTGTAAGGATGGAAGATCAAAGGGTTTATATACTTGCCAACTTGAGGTCTACTCTTGTGCCCAGCCAGCCACACCCCTAGCCTCGTACCCAGGCCGTTCATAAAGGCCTGGGTACGATGCCAGCCACACCCCCTGATGGCTGTCAGCAAATACTTGCTGACAAACTTCGAATTCATAGAGTAACTGACCGGCCTCATAAAGTAAATGACCGACCTCATGAAGTAACTGACCGACCTCATCAAGCCCTCGAGTTTGTTTTACACTAATAACACGCCTATTTCACTCACCTGTCAAATGGTACTCTCGTGCATACGTCAAATCAAGTGAATGCGTAGCCTCGTTCCCAGGCCCCCGCCCAGCTTTTTGCAATCGGGGTTCACTAAGTTCACCCAACTCCATGTGGTGACATCACAATTTGTAATGTTTATTCCTTGCGCATTGCGCGCGCGGATCGAAGATGGAACTGGATCCAGTCCCTTGTGAGGTAAACTTTCACTTACAGCTTGCTATAGTTTTACGGGTCGTAGTTTTATACTTACAGTAACTCTGTGAACTAAATTCAGCATAATTTCTGGACCTGAAGAGCTTCAGTACTTTTCTCATGCCTTTTTTGTAGCTTGTGAGTGCAACAGCTAGCTCAGTAACATGCTGTGTGACTTACTAGCCTAGTCTTTCATGCTCAGGTCTAGCTTCACCAGTCTATAGTGATCATGTGCAGATTTTTTATAGTAAGTTCTAGTTTACATGTGATGACCTAAATGTTTACTACAATCTGAGTACAAGAACAAAGTTTTGTGTGAGCATCTTGGGGTACGGTTTCACTTGACCGCATTATTTAAGATACTAAAAATTTGTCCCTCAGCAAGTCATGCAAAACAGTTGCTGGCAGGCATGCAGCAAAACAAAACACCAGAAAAAATCACAGAGTCTGTATTGTGTCCAAAGATGTGCAACATAATTTTTAACAAGAATACTGAACTCTAGCGTACATACACTATTTTCAGAGAAAATTGCTCTTGCAAACTGAATCAAGCACAGTGCAATCTACTCCCAAAGTAGTCTCATTGCCATACTCACAAATGTCTCGTGTTCTGAGGGACATGTCTTGTCAAATGTAATGGTTGCTTACTACACAAAGAATGTCATAATTGCATTTAAAATCTTGATCTCAAAATGCCGACAGTTTAGTGCTGAAGAACATTTACATCTTCTTTAATTTTACCTTGCTCCTCCCTATCACCTATTGCCTCTCTGCCCCCAGTTTCCATGACAATGTTCTCGTTTGGGGTATACAGTGTGTGTCAAAATTGCTCCACAGACGTTTAAACTAGCATAAGCCTTAGCCTCATTCCCAGCCTCCCCTGTTTTTACCTTCCGTTTGCATTCACAATAAAACACGGTAGCAGAAGACCAGCTGGTCTTCCGCTCCCGTGTATTATTGTGAACGCAAATGGAAGGTAAAAATGGTGGGAACGAGGCTACATAAGCCTGATGGTAAGACACTTATCCTGGTTTCTATCCAACTTTAATATGCTGCTTGCAGTTTCTGCTCTGGAAACAGCAAGCAACCAACGATGGGTACATGACTACATGGCCTAACTCATTTCCGGGCTCCACTAATAGGCTTGCAATAAATCAAGTGAGGATACACTGAAGTCTGGGAAGGAGGCTACACTTTGCCATAGTAACCCACAAAAACATGAGGAATCCTGTCTAACTGGGACCTTAGTCTTACAAGGGGTAGTCACTTATATGTCCCATGTAGAAGCATTTGCGACCGGGATCAAAATTGAATCAAGTGATCAAAGCCCTTTTTGGGGGCTGATCAAGGTGACCTCTGAACTGCTCAAATCAATGGATCAAGAACACAGAAGGGAACGATCAAGTAATTAAGCATGCGAATCAAAAACCTTGATCCCAGTCGCAAACGCTTGAACACACGGCATGTGACTACCCCTTGGTCTTAGTAGGAAAGTCTTAGTCTTAGTAGGTAACAGGTTAGCTCACAAGCTAGGGACGAACATGATCACAGTATTCAATATTAAAATACTGACTGAACCTGTTGGGGGTTTTTACACGAGTCCAGTATTAGCTACATAATTTCTTGCTAAATTAAGTTGCACAATCTCTTTGAATACAAATTATACAGACTACCTGATGTCTTGTTCAACTGGTGTTTTGTTGCTGCATGCCCGCCAGCAACTCAAACTCGACTCGAGGATCTAGGAGCTATTTACCCTTTGCAGAGAGGTGTGGCTTGCGAGACTAATGTGCTACATGTCTAGTCTGGATCCAGTTCCATGGCGCTCTAGCTCTGCGCGCGCAATGCGCACATTACAGTTTATGACGTCACCACATGGAGTTGGGTGAACTTAGTGAACCCCTTTTGCAATCCTGGGAACGACGAAGCTGGTGACCGCGAACACGTGCTTGGAGTCCGCATATGCCCGGTCTCCACCGTATCCAAGTGGTTGACCGTATGAAAATGGCCGTCAAAATGTTAAATAGAAAAGAGCTGGAAGTGCACAGGAGTGAACTGTTTTGGTCTCTATATCAGGTACACATACATCATTTTTTTAGACTGCCATGTCCTTGCCGCGTACAGCAATTGTTTAACTCAGTAAATGTGCTGATTTCAAAATTTTGCACCGGACTGACTGACAGAAGGACAAAACCGATTGCTTAACCCCTTCGCGCATGCGCGCGCGGGGTAACCTGTTTGAGGTTAGAGAGGGGGAAATGCACCAGACTTCCACTGCAACACCACAGTCATGATGACTGTTAAACCAGTTACCTGCTGATGTCGGAGGTCACTGGAACCGCTTCTCTCCTCTAACCTCAAACAATTGCCAGATAGTTTATTACTGATATGACTGACATCATGTGGTGGTCACTCATGTTTACATAGTACAGTCCATCTTGAGAAACAGCTGACTGCTAGAGTAAAATTAGCAACTGCCAGGCATAAGTTTTGTCTTGGAGTCCTGAAGAGCACGTTCCAGTTGTCCAATTAGTCCTGAAGAGCATGTCACGGGGGAATATGAACTTCTACTGCAACACCACAGTCATGATGACTGTTAAACCAGTTACCTGCTGTCGTCACATGCGGCCAATTTGGCCGTAACAATGGCCTAATTGGACAATTCAGACGTTTACTGAACGACACTGCTAACACTGAGCCGGCTCTTACATACTGCTATCCCAGTACACCTGCTATTATACTCTATGAATCCTACAGGTTTTCGCTGTAGCTTCTTCTGTTGCCGAGGTTAGCTAACACAAACTTCGCACAAAAAGGGCATTACCAGGATGGATAACAATTTTTCCGCGGACTATTCCGTATACTATCTGCGTTTCCTATCCACCTACATGTACTATATTATCCATGGTTAAACCAGTTACCTGCTGATGTCGGAGGTCACTGGAACGTGCTCTTCAGGACTTCAAGACAAAACTTATGCCTGGCAGTTGCTAATTTTACTCTAGCAGTCAGCTGTTTCTCAAGATGGACTGTACTATGTAAACATGAGTGACCACCACATGATGTCAGTCATATCAGTAATAAACTATCTGGCAATTGTTTGAGGTTAGAGGAGAGAAGGGGGAATATGAACTTCTACTGCAACACCACAGTAATGATGACTGTTAAACCAGTTACCTGCTGATGTCGGAGGTCACTTGGAACATGCCCTTCAGGACTTCAACCCTTGGAAGGTCATAAGACACTCAGAAGTGACAGCTGCAGACCTTAAAACTTTAAAGGTATATATGAATTTGCGAAAATGTCACAAGGGTCTTCTTCACACACTGAAAGGCACACTGTTTACAGACGATGCTGTGTCTGCTTCCAATGATAGCAGTATGGCACAATGTGAAGTGTTCCTGTCAGTTTGCAGACTGGGAGCAACTAGCATTGATACTTATCACAAAGTTTGAGCTATCCAAGACCATGCAATTAAGACCAGATATTCTTTAGGGAATGAGCAAGACAATGTAACATGAAAGCAATGTCAGTGCATGATCTGCTTGTATTTTGAGCAGTAACTAGTCTTGTGTAATCAAAACCAGTTACATTCACATGTGGCATTGTGTATGGTTCCAACTGTTACAGAAATATCAATCCATCTAGCCTTGTACCCAGGTCAAGTGGGAGGAGAGAAACAATAGTGATGAATGATGGTGGTTAAGGAATGGGTGAAATGGTGAATGAGATGGTAGGACGAATGAGATGATTTGTTTCACTATGAGATGGTGGGACACAATGAGATGGTAGGACGAATGAGATGGTAGGACACAATGAGATGATATGAGATGGTGGAACAACTGAGATGGTAGGACACAATGAGATGATATGAGATGGTGGCACGAATGACATGGTGAGTCGAATGAGATTATATGAGATGGTGGGACGAATGAGACGGTGGGGTGAATGATGACTTTGTTTTCACTATGAGATAGTGAGATGGGATGATGAGGTGATATTTTCATTAGGAGATGATGAGATAATTTTTTATGAGATGCTGTCACTGCTCGGTGCAATTCAAAGTTGTCACAGCTGCTGTCAGTAAACGTGAATCCACTCAAGTCATTCTGGTTTTATAAACTTTTAGTTGCTCTGCTTCGAAGTAAGGAGCACTTTGGTTACATTGTCAGTCACAGGTAAGACCCATAATGACTCACAGACGGTGAGAAATATTGGATACTAATACAAACAAAGAGGTACAGTGAATTTAGCATCACACAAAAGTGTCAAGCACTAAGCATAGTGATAACAATCTTGATTGTACACTAAATGAAGCCATGCAACTGCCCACAAATTGCATTAGGGCACACAACGCACTACACTTTGCGCTTCCGGCAGCAATGCTGAGTCCACAAGCAAATCAAGTCTGTGAGGTGACAGTGAACCCACCAGCCTTATTTTGAAGCAAGCCTGTGTTGCATCACTATACACATGCTTCATGTACTGAGCCTTTGTTAGTCTTTAGAATTATATATCGTTAGCTTTTCAAAGACGAGGTCGAGGGGTCTGACACCGTTCCAATGTCAAAATTACACTGTATGCAGAAATAAGAAATCAACCTAAAAATCAGTTGGTTAAGTCTGCTCATGCCGAGTTTATAAACTGTCAGTAACATTAAGAAATTAGCAGCAGAATCTCCAGAAATTTTGTTTGTTTGTATGTATACTTCAGCAGTTCATGTTGTAACCCTCGTAATTATGTTGCACAGCAGGTGTTCTACCACTGCACAGCACCAATTCCTGAGTTCCCAGAGACAGCCGCAGTAACATTTTGAAAACATGTCTCCATTGTTTGTTGTGAGCATTGTCGCAAAAGTTTATTTTAAAGATCCAAAAAAATGACAAAACCAACAGTTCTCATCAACAGATAAGAACATTCAAAATTATTTTTCCGTCTTGTTAATTGGGCCACATTTCTATTTAAAAATCTACAGGTAGCTATGCTATTATAACTGGTGTGCCATGGCAGCGGACAAAACTAGACTATTTTCTAAAGAGATTTTCTCTCAGTTCTGCCTGATGCAGGCTTTTAAGCATCGTATAAAATCTTTTACATGCATGCAGTAATACACCAGAACTCCAGCCAGAGCTCAAACTAGGAGTGCAACAGTGCCAATCAGCGCAGCTGTAATCCCCACAGCAGCACCTGTACGGAGGGCAGTACCTGAAAAAAGGAGAAAATGATGTCGTTGTAAACCAACAGATCACACACTATTTACCTATACCAGACAAATTGTGCAAATCATGATTTTAACAGCACAAAACTACCCTCGCAAATAATATCCTGTCATCAAACTCACATGAATGTACGGGAGTTAATGGGGAACACTTATAGATATGTAAGATCCCATAATACGCAAGCAAGAATCAACCATTGTACTATGAGTCTGTGTGAAGTGTATTATTATCAGTGACTGTGGTAAAAAAAGAGTTGACCAGGACTGTGAGGCTGAAGTCCTCTTATTTGGCTGAATCTATCCTGTGGAAAATATGCGCCTATCAATGTTACACCCCACTACCCCCTGTACAGGCTATAGTGGGGCAAGGTGGGGATTCGACTAACAATTGCCCCAATATGCGGGACATACCCTATAATCAAATCCCCTTGCAGAAGGTGGGGGATTACTGGGGATTTGACACACGCAGTGTAACTGTGCAGTATACGGAGACCATTGCCTTTGGTCAAAATCCCTATATTGCCCGCCATCTGCCCGTACGGGGGGTAGTGGGGCATAATATTGATAGGCGCATTAGACTCTAGCTAACCCACTTGAATATTGTACTGGAAAAAATCATCATCACCTACCTACTCTCTCCACCTTGGCCAGAAAGGTGTTAGTACTACAAGTCTTGTGAGTATTTGTATCAGCAGATAAGGTTTCATATGATTGAATGATTTGTCAACAGTGTGATTGAGCTATTCCGAAGTAGTTTTCAAAGCTCTAACCCCCCATTGGCCAGTATCATATACACAACTATATGTGTGTATGTGCTGTTGCCCTAACAACACCCTACCTAACCCAACAATCAGATTAGAGCTTTGAAATGCACTTTGGTGCTGTATTTATGCCTGTTTTCTTGTTATAGAGCTACATCAAATTCTAGATTTAATTCAATTTTTGTACCATCCAATTCAGATGAAGTTGAACATGGTGTTATGCATTCCAAAATTGGATCGTTTATACCATCCATGGATTTATGGAGAGTTGTGATCAGTGGATGATTTGTACAATCCAATTTTGGGCAATTAGGTATTCATCATAAATGGAAGATATCTATTATGGATGATTTAGCATCTAGCCTTGCTCCCAGCCCTTCCCAGGCCTTCCCACAATTTTTGATTGCTTATGAACATGTTTAACAGGAGTTAATGCAGTGATAGTATCACAAGAGAACATTTTCTGTTTGTCCAAAAGTGAATTGTACAAAAATCATCCACTTTACTTTATCCACATTCTTTGGTCCTAATGTATTCAATTAAGTGACTTCCTAGTACTGTATTTGGACCTACCAACTCAGGTTAGAAAATCGATTCACTATTGAAACCTGTCGATCTTTCAGTGAAAATATAGTTGGAATGCCCTACCCGCTAGCATTGCTGTATCCAGATTCCCATTGCACTGCCGGATACACTGACTCGAGGAGATGTTATGGTAGGTGCCGGGGGGACACGCCTCCACACACATTCTCACCAGTGACCCCACACCCTCATCAGTGATCTCCTCAATGTAGTTGCCTTGACATGCATTGCAATTCTCCGGACCCTGTCAGGGCATGAGAGTATATGAGGATGGAGGTTGAGGGTGGGATGTTGGTGGATGAGGGAAAGTGCCATAGTGAAGAAATCTTGCTTAGCTACTGTGGCATGACACATAGCTATTAGCTACATAGTGGTGATGGTGTGAGGGGTGCAAGGGTGAGGGTGATAGCTGTGGTACATGAAACATTTTTCATCTGAAGTATGGTCGACAGTCTCACCGTTCCTCCAGTGCAGCCTCCAAGACACTGTGCATCACAAGGCTCACACACACGAGAGACAGGATTCTGGTACAGCCCACTGTGAAGTGTGTGTGGGAGGTGGAGAAGTTTAAAAAGTTAGAGAGAGAGAGAGTGGAAGGGGGGATGGTTTAAGTCTGTTTCTTATATATCAGTTAAGCGTGTGTGCACTACTGAGAGAAAACATAATAGCTACCTTCTCACAGTCACTAATACACCCTTCCCCTCACCTTGAGTTGGCTAATAGAGACACAACTGAACAGTTCTGTACACAGCGTCTGAGGTACTTGAAATTACGGCAGCCATCACACTGTGTGTCATTCGGCCCCCAGCAGTTGGACGTTGAGTCACATTGATCGTGGCAGACATACCCACTATTACCTAAAGTGAATCAAGAAATATAACTACAGTAGGAAGTCACTTATCCCAACACATCAGGATCGGAAGGTGTTACGATAACTGATATGTTTGGGTAAGTGAAACAATACTATTTGTACACAAAATGGGCTACTTTCTATTTAAACACAGCAAAATATCTATGAATATCAACTGAAGATTCAGATAACTGAAGTTTGGATAAGTAACTTCCTACTGTAAAGTGTAAGTTCTGTTTAGTCATGAAATATACCACATATAGTGACAAATGTATTCCAGAAAGTCGTCCACGAGGGGTACAATTCTGATTGTTTACTAGAACTCCTTTTTTTGTGTATTTCCTGATGAAAAACTAGTTATGTAATTAACCTCATCCTTCCCTCCCCCCCTTTGTTACAAAAGTTCTGATGTTATATGTCGAGTACTTAGTACTGGGTGTGCTTCTAGTAAGCCTTAAATTAACAGGTTGCGACACACAATAAATACTCACTGCATGTGTGGGGGTCTTTACGAGAAGAGCTGATACACTGGTGCTGTTGTGAGGGATTGTCTAGGTACTTGCTAAAATTCCCAACATAGCAGAGCTGAGGGTTATCAAAGAAGATGAGCCCTCCACCACTGATAGTCTCTAGCGAGGAAAGATCTAGCTGTTGTAGTTGAGGGTTGACTGCTACCACTAGACTGTACTCATCTGCATGGGGAAGTTGGTGTGTATGAGGGGAAGGGAGAGAGGGGAGGTAGAAGGAGGAACCAGAAGAGGGATTTTTAAGGGGAAGGGGGAAAAATTAGTTACAAACAAGGGTTGTGAGTTGGTTTGAAATGTAAGAACAAATTACAAACAATTGGTTATGCGGTGGTGGTGGGGGGGGGGGGGGGGATGGTGGGGATGAACACTGAACTCACGTTTCTCGCCACCACATGTTATGGTAAGTGATGTGCCATTGGGGTGACCTACTCTCCGCAGGTTACGGAGGTAAGGAAATGTCTGATTTGGAAATCTTTGAATTCTCAATGGACCTCGTATCTCCGTAATGGTAGAGAGCACTTCTAGACGGGAGATGCTGGAAAGAGATGGTGGGAGGGAGGGAAGAATACTGGAGGGTGAAGTGACCTAGTCCAAAGGTACCATATAGCAGGTATTTTCACGTAACCATGATCTATTATATTACAGAAAATTTTCATGGGTTAATTTCTCACGGATCCCACTTGACTGTGAAAAATGTGAAAATTACAAAATAAAAAAAACACACACACACACACACAAAAAACATGCTATACTATAGCTACTTGTAGCATTCTGCATGTTCAGAATTAACAACTCACTTAAAATTTGTTACGCTTCCTATGTAGACTCCACCACTGGTGACAACACCACACCCTCTAAACCGGTCAATAGTGTTTTCATCTACAACCTCATTGGTAGCAAGACCCTCACATTCTGGGAAGGGAGAACCACAAACAAACAGACAAACACAAATGGAACATGTAAATGGAAAGAGACTGGAAACATTGCGACTGAATGCTTCCGGGAGAGAAACCAGACATACAGTTGCCTTCTTGTATTTCCACAAATGAATTTTAGTCAGTACTACTACCTTAGTCTTCCCAAAATAGGCCCACTCTCAGAAGTAAGCCCACACCCTTTCATTAATGAAGTAATTGCAAAGGGTGCTTTTCTTTCCAAAGTATGCCCACCTATTTCTGCTGAAGTACATGCACAAAAAGCACTGAATGAAGGCAGAGACTATTTGCTGCATTGCAGAATCATCACATGTACATCTGTAGAGTAGACTAACTGGACGCATGAGGTAGGCATAAGAAATATCATAACTCTAAAAACGTTCCTCTTTGATGAGCCACTGTAGTTGATCGCCCACGGGTGTATTTTGGGGAGAGTTTAATTATCCACTTAGAAACATAACTGGTCCTTTGAACGCGGAAGTGATCTTATTCATGACGGTTTATTAACGCGGAAGTTGTTCCATATCAACGTTATTGACTCGAACGGTTTTAGTGACAAGCGTGCTAACAAGTCTTTGGCTGTTCTAGTGACTTGATTTGTATAGATAGGGTGCAAATAGGCTGGACAAGTTTATCTAAATGGCTGATAAGTGCGTAGTAAGTCATTTCTACTTGTTTGAAGCCATTTTGTGCTGACTATACATTGTAGCTTCGAGCGGTTGGAAACGGTGCCGATTTTCTCACCTGATACCCCAGCCACGGTAAAATCAGCCGATTTACAAGTTATTTGAAGCTATTACTCCTACCTGAAGTCAAATGTGGAGAACGCTTGCTCCCTGTGGGCGAGAAAAAGCTTTGTGTTTGGCAGCCCTCGGCTCATTGACGATACCCCGCGAATAAGTACCGCCTCTTCCTGTCTTTCAAGCCGATGATGTCAGTCAAAAGGTGTGGCCTAGCCTCATTAGCACTTATCATGGAGGGGCCTACCCTCAAATCTCGTTAAGCTTCTTAGCTTCGCGCGGAAAGCGCACGAACTTATCGTGAGCATGTCAGAGCCCCGCCAGTGGATCTGGTGAGGGTGGAAGCCAGCCTCACATCCACCTGTTGAACAGTTTTCACCTGCCCTAATAAACCATATTGCTTCTGCAGTTTTGTTTTATATATATAATATTATATATTCTTAACCCTAACAAGTCCTTCCTCGTATTGTATATATAAAAAGATTTTTGGTTTTCGGGAAAAAAACAAAAAAAACAAAAAAACAAAAACAAATCGTGAGCATATATATATGGTCGCCACGACGACCGGAAGTTTAATGTGACCATATATATATGGTCACCGCGTTCAGAGGAAATGTGGATACCATGGGAACAAAGGACTCTCTCACCTGTGGGGCATGGTCCATCACAAGCAATACACTGTCCTTCTCTTGAAAAGTAGTTTTCTGGACAGCGAAGTATACAGTAACCACTGAACTCAACCAGACCCGCTGTGTGAGAGGGAGAGATGAGAGGGGAAGGGACATGGGAAGGGGCATGGGAAGGGAGGAGAGGAAGAAACAGAAGTATGTTGGAGATGTAAATTAACACTCATGCATCATGTTTAAACACAAAAATAATTTTCCTTGTCAAATTATAGGCCAGCCCACTTCTTTTTTTGTTATTATCTTTATAGCTCAAAAGTATGCCCACACATCTGTGCTGTAGGACATCCTGTTATGTCAACCACGAAGGCATTGGAGAAGCAATAGTGTGACACATGAAGGGGATGCTGTGAAACATATATAGTCTTGTGCCCAGACGCTGTAAAATGCGGAATACAGAATAGTGGATAATCTTGATTTTCGTAGCACAATTTCATTGGCTAGCATCAACACTTGTCGTGCTGTTTGTTCAGAATCAAGACTGCTGACTCGGCACAACCAAGAAAGCGCTCAGTGGTCACCAGACCTTTCTCCTCGTGAGAGGGCGGGGTCTCGGCACAAGATTATATACGTTTTACAGCATCCCTTTCATGTGTTCAGTTCCACACGTGCGATGTCGGCAATTACAAAGCAATTTCATTTCCGGTCAGTCAACGTTATTCCTATATTCCGTTATTCCGTATTCTACATTTTACAGGGTCCCCACATGAAAACAGGCATCCTTTGCTGTACTGCATAACTTCACAGGTATCACACACCAGGCTGACCAATCATGTTGTCCTAGTACTCACCTGGGCATCGCAGCACACAGAGATCTCCAGCAGTCAGCCGGTAGTTAGGATTGGATTCCATTTGCAACGAGTTGGGGTCATAGAGTGTAGCTGGGGGACACTGGGTCACACAAGTGCCATCGTTCTCAAAGTATTTGCAAGCCTGAGAAGAAGGGATTGCTTTCAAAGTCAATTCAAGCAGAGGAAGAAACTTTTTAAGAAACCAGCTCTTTCAAAGTCACTGGCTTGTGCTATGAGTGTACAATGCTAAGCAGCTCTCTCTGTCTGCTGTTTTGTTTTGATGATTTTGAGATGATCCATGCTATTGTTACTGCAAACTTAGAATAAAGTATTGCACATATGCATCAAGTTACTGAAATCAGTTGTTTCTGACTTGAGGATACAAGGACTTCTCATGACTACGCACCTGTATATAGAGTGCAAATTGAGCAGAAACCACAATCCAATTATGGCCCTAAAGTAGACGTATTTCACTGTGATTTAAGGTTGCCAGTTTCTAGAAGTAACAACCAGCTAACGTAGCTAATAGGTCTAACATAACACATTCCACTACATGCACCACAAGCAGCAATAACGTCACTAACTTCAAAGTCACACTAGGCAACTGATACTAGTCAGTCACTGACACACACACACACACTAACATCACTCATCTTCTTGTGGCTTACAAAAAACTTACGTGACATTGGTCTGTGCTGTTTCCCAAACACCCAGCAGAACATTGGCAATTACAACACCGCAACACCTCTCCGTCTGTCTGATAGCATCGATCCAATCCACATGAGGGGCAGGGTGTCTTGGTTACTGCATGGTATGTAAGTCATAAAGGACAAATGTATTGATGCCTAAAATGCTGTGCTTAATTGGCTCACAAATGTAATCAGATGAATTCATAAATACATTGCTGAGCCAATTATATGCTGCAGTACAGTTTGGGCACTGGCTATGCATTAATCTGGTCAATGAAGATGGTTCCAGATATGACTTTATTGTCAATGTTTCACCATCCTCTCAATTAAGCATTTTCTGCTCTCCAGTTGAGTTTTCTCAGGGTTTATCACAAATGGACAGAGGCTGCATAAATAGCAATGAATCCTAATGCGGTATGTGGGCCTTAAATACAGAGTAACTAGAACACTCTGGTGCCTGAGTTCAGCTAGGACACAGCTTCCGTTTGTCATAAGAGATCTACTGGCAATCTTTCCTTAAAAGATTTGACATCTTATATATCCTATACCTCAGGATCCTCTGCATGGTATGTCATTGTGCAAACTCACTTATATTATACTTATACTTCAGTAAATGGATTGGCCTACACGCTACACGTGGTTACAACGGATATCTACTTGCATATTTCCGGATATTCTTCTGCGCGAGGCATACTCTGCGCATGCGTATTCCTAGTATACTTATACTTCAGTAAATGGATTGGCCTTAGTTAGGTTGAGTGATCTGGTCAACATAGAGAGATTCCAAGCTGCTTGAAATCAAGTTTAAACATCACAAAATAAATCAATGCGTGTTTGTAACAATCGTCAGCTCATGTGTAGGGTTCACACAAATTAAAGCTTAATAGATCTGACATGATCTGTTCCTGCTGTTACTGCTTACGTGTTTGACAGTAGAGAGGTTGTGTGCTCCAGCAGTTACCTGAGCTGCAAGCAGAGCAGTTCAGTAAGTCTGTGGGGAGAAAGATGAGATACCAAGTAAAACAGTTACCGTATTTCTTCGATCGGACGCCGTGGCTACTCGCTGCTCGTCTTGTGCGGCTACTATTCGAGGGCGGCTACTATTCGAGGGCGGCGTTTATTTCTTGGGAAAGCCTGGAGACATCAACGGTGAGTGAGCCGGTGACGGTTGCTAGACGTTGTCGATAGTACGCGCAGCCTCTCAGTCCTGCTGTCAGGGTTTTTTTGGAGAGAAAATGTGAAAAACATCCAGCTGGCCGATATTGTTTGGGGGGGAAATTTAAAACTTTAGGGGGGATATTTCCCCCCCAGAAGGCCCTGAAAAAATCACTGCCTGCTGTAGCCGCGGCTACTATTCGAGGGCGGCCACTATTCGAGGGCGGTGTCTATTCGAAGAAATACGGTATACATTGTATGTAGAACCACATCTCACATAAACACTATTGCAGACATACTCCTTAGATCTATTCTGTGCCCATTTTATAGTGCAGTCAGGTAATCTCCACCTCAGTGCCTAAAGCCAGCATGGAAATCAACACTGTACCCATGCTGTAGCTACCTGGGAGTCTTCTGCTATGCCACTAGTGGAACAACTGTTTGAAGCATAGTATGTAGCCGATGCTGATCGCAAGCTCCTTGACTGATATACCTCACCTTCTGGTCTGGGGGTGTTGCAAGCCATCAACTCAACCAGCTGACCATTATCAATGATGTCATCCCAGTTTGCTGTCTTGTAGTTGCACATGGAGGAGGTGGTGTTCTGGAAGTGAACGTCTCCCCGTGTCACTTCTGTCAGGTTGGGCAGAACAAGGGCTCCAATACGGGTATTTAGTAACACAAGGGCAAGGTCACGCCCCTCTTCTGTTTGTATAAGCTTCTCTCCCCGAATGATTCGAAGGTTAGGGAGGACAATGCGCTCCACAGATGGTATATTCTGGAACCGAAGCACACCAGAGATCTGCTCCACATGGTAGAGGAAGTTGAATGAATCTTCTGTGAGGTTAGTGTAGCCATCATGACCAAACATATCAACCTGAATGCTCCCAATGACATGATTGCACCCACAAAACTGATTGTGAAGGTTGGTTAAGATCTCCTCCACTGTCTCTCCACGTGCAAAGGTGTCGATAAAGTGCCCAACACAGGGAGCATCTACAGGAGATAAGTTAGTGTAGAGTTGTCTTCAAAGCTGGCAAAATCCTTAGCTAAGGTGAGCATTCAACAGAGACCAGGGAAACTTATTGATTGTATAGTAGCTACCACTCATTATGTAGTGTGCTTGTCGATGAAGAAAACATTGTCATGCTAAGTAAATTGTGGCAGTAAGGAAAGTGCCTCTGGCCTGCAGCTATCATTATGTGATTTCAGGTGCAATTATTTCCTAATTGATGTTGTAAGCATATTATAATTATGCACTCACCAATAATAACCTATCTTAGACTATTAGCATTACACTTCCCAGTAGCTCTTCTCAATGGAACTTCACTATACAATCATTACACTATTACAACACTATACCTTGCGTCACTTGGCAGCCTGGCTCAGTGAGGGCACCCACCATCTGTAGTAGAGCCACAATAGCAGGCAATACAATGATCAACTTTCCCATACTCTACTGCTTTGCAATAGTTCACAGAAAACCAAGATGAAATATGCATAACTGACTGGCAAGGATATAGACTAATACTTTATGCACAAAAGTAGAGTCACAAAAAGTAAATTCCATCCAACTGGTACTTTCCTAGCCATACTCACCATACCTTATACACACACAATAATTAAATTATTATATGGCCCATTTCACATTCGGTAGGAACTTACTCACACATGACCATACATGGGATAGCTAATAGTAATCAAGTCCTTTTCTGTAAAATGAAATTCAGCAGTGGCTGAGCTTGCTTTGCCACAATCAACAAGTTAGGGTGTTCATAGTCAGCAAAGGTTTATCTGTTTGCTTCATGGTTTGAGTGTGAGGGCTTTGTCCATGTGTAGTGTACTGCTGCCACAGTACATATATAAATAGCTGTCCTGCCCGGCATGACAAAGTAATTTCTACAGTCAACTGCTGGTTCAGGATCAGATAATAAGCTAGCAGATTGATGCATATATGAACTAAGTAGCCACATAATATATCATTCTTTAACATGCAGGCAACTCTTCAAGCTAGCTGCTTACTGAATTAAGCTTGATGGAGTTGTGAAGGGGATGATGAATGGCAATCATGTTTGTGAATTCTCTTCTTATAGTATTCACCAGTTGAATGAACAGGAGTAATCACTCGTGAAGTGAGTATAGTTTTTCATAGTATAGTTCAGTTTTTGCACTGTATACATTCACCTACTCTGGCAAGAATATGGTTCTGTTCACAAACAGAGGCTATACAATAAAGTTACAATTTGGAGCATGAGGGCTTGTGATCAATGAGTTCAATCAACTAGCTTTGTGCTGCAATCCTAAAATAACTAACTGTGTTAAGTGCCTGGGTACTAGAGTCATCATGCTGTATGGTGAAGATGTTTGTTGCATCTAGTGTGACTATGGAACATGTCACTCAATCATAAACTGTTTCCCAATAAAGACAAGTTATAGGAGGTCCTGCATTGTTACCTTGATAGCAGGGATACAGTGGTAGCTAACTTAAGGATGCAGCCCATGCAAAGTCATAAATTTGTTATTGAATACGTATACACAATATCTCACTTGATTGTCTACAATACATGCAAAGTTGCAGTATAGGACTTTAAGAGACTACCGTATTTATTCGAATAAAACACATGCAAATTAAATAATTTGAGTGGGCATGTGCTAAGTTGGATCCACCCATAAATTCCCAGAATTGAATTTCTTGCGCTAGATTGGATCATGCGTTCTATTAATAAATACAGTATATACAGATAAAGTGTACATGGAACGTGGGTGTGGCACACAGGTGAAATGTTGGCACACATCCCCAGTGCACCCTTCCCCCCTGTTTGCATGCCTATTGCCTATGATGAAAATCATGCATACAATATATCTATACTTCTATAGGCACTGCACTGTATGCTGTGTTATCAACAAACTTCTCTAAACTATATGTGCACACATTGTCTTCATTTATAAGGAAGCTATGTATGCCCCCATACCACCACCCTTGTTGGTGTGCAGATGAGATCTGCATGCACGCCAATCATTTTCCACCCATACCAAATTTGGAAAAGGTGAAAATTAGCATGCACGTAAAATAATATCAATACTACAGAGGAGTCCCTCTAGTGGGGGTGCATCCTGATTAGTGATGTGTCCTTTTTCATGAACATTCTTTAAGAGAAGTAGAGTATTCAAAATATTGTATAGGACAGGACTTCCCACCAGATGTTACCCATGTAATTATTGTCTAGAGTTTTCCTGTTATCTGGTGGGAAAGCATGTACATGCAATACCCTAGCTAAGTCAACTGAAACCAATCTCTGTCGTTCATCTAGTGCAGACAGCAATAAGCAGATATACGTTTACACTAGAGAGAAAGGGAGAATATGTAGGTAAAAACGATCCACAGCAAAAACTAAAATGCATGACATGGTTTGAGACTTAGTGCCAACAAATGCAATGAGAAATTAAATTGCCGTCCCTTTTTAGTGGGTGCAGCAGTGCTTGCCACCATACCCAAATAAACAGTCAGAACAGATTCCTAAAGCTTCAAAACATACTCCTGATTTCGTTGCTAAAATTAACTAATGCCAAAAAAAAGAAAGAAATAGAACTAACTTGCTAATGATGACTTCAACTTCAGCAACTCTTGCTGAACCAATTTTATTTGGTCAAATAAACCTTCAAGGTGACACCTTAATTGTGCTTCTTGCTTTAGCCAAAATTTGGCTTGAAAGTCAAGGCTCAGAAGGGGAAGGGCGGGCTGTTTGTTGCAAATGAGAAAAAATGTCAAATTCAGCTTCACAAATAAGGCAGTAGCTGCATGGTGAGGTCAAGCAGACTGCAGGTGCAATAGAATATGATGTAATTTGGCAAAGGTAAAGAAGATTAGCATTCATATGCTCTGAATACCAAATGTCCAAGAAATAAGGACACATCACTAATCAGGATGCATCCTCATTGGAAGGACTTCTCTGTAGTATTGATGTAGTTCTGCATAAACAATCAATGAACCACATCTCCCTAAAAAACAGGCCCAGATGTAATGCAAAGTCACTCACTGCACATGCATGCAGGATGTATTGTAAAGGACAGGACTTCCCACCTGTATATACCCATGCAGATAATTATTGTCTAGAATTTTCTTGTTAGTTGATGGGCCAAGCTTGCTTGCCATGTGAGCACTAGTCAATCACACGGAACAAGTAATCACAAAGCACAGAACAAGGGTAAAGGCAAAGCACATGACTCATGAAGAAAACACTGCACTGGTGATTTGGTGCATTTTTGCTTCCATTTCTGTTTCCAGTTCCATTTCCAGTTTCAATTTCATTTCCATTTCCTGCTTTTCCATATGCCCGTACATTCAGTACTCTAGGAACTGACTCTATATTAATGCATCTAATGCAGACAACATTTACACTGAATAAAAGGGGTGGAGAGAAGGGAAAAATTATCCAGAGCATAAACTAAAACACATGACATGATTTGAGATCTAATACTGATAATGCATATGAAATTGGCATCCAAATTCAGTGTGTGCAGCAGTACTGTGCAACATACCTGACTAAACATTCACAAGAGATCCCTAGAGCTTCAAAACATAGTGATGAATTACTTGCTAATATAAATAATATATGATGGCATGTGGATGACTTTAATAACTCTTGCTTTCTCTTGCGCTGAACTGATATCATTTGGTCAAATGAGCGTTCAAGGTCACACCCCATGCTTCTTCCTTTAGCAAAATGTTGGCCTGCCAATCATTGCTCAGGAAAGGATGGATGGGCTGTTGTGAATGAGAGAACATGTCATATTTATCTTCACAAATAAATCACTAACTAAAGTAGTGAGGTAGAGCAGATGGCAGATAAAACAAAATCGCTGTAACCAAAAGCACATGTGTACACATCAGCATCCTCTCAGTGTCATAGCTAGGAGACCCGACTCACCCAAGTTACCAGGGCACAGTGCAGAAGGGGTGGGGTTGTCAACAGAGGGCATGGTAACAAGTTTCATTATGTTTGGCCTCAGATTACACTTGGAATGCATTGAGTACGTCAGCTTTGTTGACAAGCTAGATGTCGGCATGACTGTTTTGGATGCTGCTGTTACAACCCAGCACAGTGACTATGGTCTAGCAAGTAGGGGTGAGCACATTATTTGTGGGCTAACTTGATTACCAGGGCACAGAGCTAATTTTCAAGGCCTGTGACCAGGCAGGCCCAGGTTTGGCAACACCAGTAGGTCTTCTACATCCTTTGGTATAGTTACTGATGGTTACCTACCTGGGTGTCCTCTTGCTATTGTTTGGGCTAGAGCAGGATTGCTGCCCCCTGCATGGTCCTGCACAGCATTTGCCAGTCTTCTCCATGTAGGCTGTCCATACCCATTCACCTGGAAGAGAGGGCATGTGAACAACATCACAGCATATTCATATTAACACTTCTGGACTAAAGGGAGAACAGAGAACAATTTGCTTCTCTACTCGACATACAGTTTGATATCAAGACCTAGCCAGTGGCGGATTTAGGTGGGGGGTGAGGGGGTGCATTTGCATCCCCCTTTTGGTGGCTAGTAGTGTATTTTTGAGTACATAACTGCACGATTCTATCAAATGATTATGTGGCAGTGGCATGCAGCAACAACAACCAGGCACAGTTACACACTCACGTATCAGTTCCTTACTGATCTCCAGACGTTTGACTAGGCCTAGAGTTGCTTCGAGATATTCAGTTCGGACTGGCAATAATTACATGTGTCATGAATGCATTCACGTGACCAGAAGTGCGCTTCACACGCCAGTGGCTGAACCCCGCTTTCTAAGTTTCTAAATCCGCCAATGCCAGCTTAGTAGTAGGTTTTGAGTCTCTGGTCAACTGGCTCCAAAAAGATTGCTCAAATATGAGTGTGGTACTTACATTTCTCCTCAGCCACTTTAAGAGCATCTCTCTTAGGCAGTCACTAGGAGAGTGGGGGTAGGTTAATTGAATGGTTTCCAGGTCACATGGGCGCACCCTCAGGGAAGTACCAAGGTCTTTCCACCTTGCAGTGATGTCTGCTACTGCTGACCTGACATCTGGAAGATCATTCTCACCTGCAGGTGGTAGTAGACATTGTTAACAACTTGATAGCACTCCCATCATTGGTTAATACACATGGCTACTACCTACTACTTATCTCCATTATTTGATTGCTTCAATGTTGCTTTAGTTTAATGTTGAGTTTACCCTCTTTTGGCTACAAAATCAAATTGTTAATAGTTATAGCACAGTGGTTAAACAAACTCAGTCTGAGGGCAGAGCATATTATTACTAACAGCCATAAACTCTTGCCCAACTAGCTGTGCTATAACTATTATATATCACACCTGAATGGTTCTTTGTTTTTATTATTGTAAACACATCTGTACATGTGCAAGTGTTTAGAGTTGCTTTAACATTGTTTGCACAAAACTGTACTATACATTTTGTGTAGTATGGCAATACAGTGTAGTGTAAACTAAAGATACATGGAGAGGGAATTGGGACCCACACTTTCCCTTGTAACCTTCAGGGGGGGAAATTTTCATAGTTAAACCTCACATATTGGTAAAACTATAGTAGGTGAGATAAAATCTAAAAAGGGTCAGTATTAGATTTAGTTACAATGTACTCACCATTCTGTGATTTCAAAAGTAGGTACTTTTAGTGCAATTAACGGACTAACATCAGTATTAGCTTTACTTACAGAATTGAAACATGCCTTACTGTACTGCAATTTAGTTTTACTGTCATTATTCTAATAGAACGATAGGAAATCAAATCTGGCTTCCGCTACATTGGATTAAAAAAAACTTCCAGGAACCTAATTTCTTCCGCTGGATTAGATCTACCGCTGTAATGGAAGCACATTTTCCAAGAAAAGCACTAGCCATGCACGGAGGCTTCTTCGCCCCAGGTAGTGTTGCTTGCAGTACTAAATTACCATAGGCTTTCCCAGAAGTGTATAGGCTCTGAGAAATTCGATTGTCTGAGCATTGCGCTGTCTGCCAGTGACTATTGTCCGTACTTGTTTTGATAAGAGCAAGGTCTGGGTGCTGACTACAATGCCTCTGCAGTGACTTCAGAAGTGTTCTTGGGATAAGACCGTTTCCTGGTGCACTAAACAGACTCATTCTGCCTGTGACTTAGCTGTAACGCTTCGTGGTGTTTACTACTATGGGCTAGCTGGCTCTTCGGCTAAATTGCGTTCACTCGAAAATAATTAGTGCAGCTACCGTCCACATAATTGCATTAACAACAATACAAAATTGAATTTCTTCCACTAGATTGGATCTATCGTTCTATTAGAATGGTAGTTAACGAAAACAACACTGGATAATTTCTTTGCAGTATCTAGTATATAAATATGGTGTGAGTGTAAGTCACTTGTACTTATTACAGAATTTTTTTTTTCTCCCAATGTATTGCCATGTACATCTTACCAAGTACATTTGTGCCATCCGCGCCCTCCAGTTCTGCAGAAAAGGCGAGGGAAACTGCATTGATTTACTATAGTAATTTGTTACCATGATAACCATGCATAGTAACAGCTGTTTTGGCAACACCATAATGAGTCATGGAGTGCTGCAATGGCTGCATTGCATGGCATCAATGTAATAATCTTGGATATGCAACAGATTATATGCAAACTTTGGGGTTATATCAGAAACATGCATGCAGTTTAGTTATTCTGATTCTATTTTTGCAATCGTGATTTGTTTTACATTTCCTAACTTTAACAAACTTTATTACACTTGCAACCACACTGCCAAGGCTGGGCTAGTAAAAATTATTTGACACACACGAGTACAGAGCTTGTACAGTGGCTCCCTGCGTGTCGCATGTGTGTATCGAAAGCTTTCCCAATAATGGTTTTTCCATTAAGATTCAAGCAAGATATGGTTTCACCTACTGACACCTCTGTGAGTACATATAAAATGGGCAAGCATGGAGAGCAAGGGTTCTTGTTTCCTCGCATTAGCTACTTTTCAAAGGTTGTTGCATAGTAGATAAAGCATATTTTAAGTGCAGGTTGTCGTGCAATCTTTATGTGAATCATTTTGTCAGACGTAAATCATTTACTGCCTGTGACTATGCCTGCAATCTTACCTCTGCAGGTGTGTGTGTGTGTGTGTGTGTGTGTGTGTGTGGTAGGGGGGTGTAGGGGGGGGGGGAGAAATAATCAGTATACCAATCACTGTAACATTACCATACAGCTACCTCATTATACTACTCAGTGTATCTCAGGATACCACCTCAGTAATTCATTCAGGATGCTGTTGCACACAAGGCTCACATGTTAGGTGGTTGGGCGCCCATTCTTGATGGTAAATGCTCTGTGTCTGTGTAGTTCATGTTGAGCACCTGTTGTATGCATGTAACAAATAACATGGTTAGCTATATTCAGGTGCAGATTCTGTTGTAACAATGTACTTGGATCTGGCACTGATGGTGAAGCATATGTTTTAGGCATGAAAAAACTCATAAAAATGGCAAAGTTACCCATTGCTCAGAATACACAACAGGTCAAAGAAATATGCTGTTCTGACAGGCACTGGTCACTGTGTGTAAAGCATTTGCATGTTTTAATAGTGCATAGTTACATTGCTAAAGGAGAGATCCGATACAAAATCAATAGCAATGATCATACCACCTACACACATACCACTTCTGAGTTAGGAGCAAGCCCACTGTTTGTGTTGTTGGGGCTGGAAATCTGAGAAGATAACCAAATAAAATAAAACCTTGTCTAGACCTAGAACGCTTTCAATTTCAATGTAATGTTGCATTGAAGCATCGTTGTGTAGAATGTGCAGTACCTTATCATGTTGTATCTACAGCTATATACTCACTCTGAGACTCTTGAAATTCTGATTGCAGAATTTAGAACAGCAGATGATTGGTTTCTAGGGCTGCTTAATTCTGATTATGAACCACTTCAATCGTACTTACACGATTTACAAATGTGTATTTATTTGTAACGACTCACTCTCTTTGAGCGTGTGAATCGACGAGTGTAGCAGAAGCAGCCCATGACTGTAATGACTCCACCCACTACAATCACCAGAACAATCCCTCCTGCAGCTATTCCTGCAACCTGACCTCTGTATGTGTGTGTGCATGCATGTACATGTGTGTGTGTGTGTGTGTGTGAGTGGGTATGGGCTGCATTATGCATGGATACTAGTGGCTAAAAATACTCAATAAAGCATATCACTCAGTATATCATGCAATATCACTCAGTATTGTATAACAATACAGACGGCAACAAAATCGTGATATTTTCCGGTATAGCTTCGTACTATGGTGATAATTATATAGTATTGTATATAGCCTCAGTATCCTAATTCTACTGCACACAAGGCTCACATGTTGAGCAGTGATGGGTCTGTTACATCTCCAGTAGGACTATCTGTTTGAGTCTCTTCAGGTGGAGTGTTGTTAGGTGGAGTCTCTGTGTCTATGCAGGTTCTGTTGATCAGCCGCTGGTTAAAGATGCAGGGAAAACACTCCAGTAGCTGAGGACCACCACCTGACACTTTTGTTTCCACTGGTGCCTGGAACCTGAGATGAAAGGAAGAGTGCAGTGGTGGCATCAAGGACATTATTTTAGCACAACTGTTATCTTGTCGTCTGAATATCCCAGTACTCACACTCTACAAGTTTGTGTTATGCACCTTACTACAGCAGTATACAGCACAACTACTCACAGAACTCATTCTCGGACAATATGCATTTTGCTGAAGTTTACGTTTAGAATATAGCTATGTAGGCTGATGTGCTGGTAACATACATGTAACATTATAACATAGAGTATATCACTCAATCCACCTTTCAGTATACCACTCAACATATGACTCAGTATATCACCCAGGACATCACTCAGTATGATTATGACTCAGTATGTTACATGACAGGAGTATACCACAAATGAACGTCACCTTGGGTCTCGGCAGGAAGTACAGTTACTGGCCCCAGGTCCCACACACTGTTCACACAGAGGATGGCAGTCCTCACACACACCCTCCTCCGATATGTAGTCTCCTTGGTCACATTCATCGCGACAAGTGAACCTGGGAGTGGGAGGGAGGGAAGACGAGTGTGGATGGAAGCAGGCAATAATGAAATAGCCAAACCTGGGCCCACCTGGGCTTGGGCTCTGCAGGCATCAATGTTTGCACCTTAATTATGTCAGCTGCGAGAGCTATTTACAACAGAATACAGACAGAAACGTATGCCTTAAACAAACTGGTCATAGGAAGAGGAAAGTGACAGATTATGTGCACATCGTCCTATAGTACGGCATCATTATTCGTGCAAATATGTATGACGCTATGTTCACAAGTAGACTTGCATGTAAATGTAATAAGGCCCTGGTGTTGCCAAAATTGTAGCTACACCACAGGAATGATCAAGAGTGATATTACTGACCTAAACAGTGGTGTACCTATCTAAACAAAATGTATAATAGCATGTACTTTACAATCAAAACAGCAACTTTAGAATGGAGAACAGATCTTATATTCCATGGATATGGGGCTACTTGTCAAATTGAATGGAATCTTCAATTCCAACCAGAAAATTGGAGCAACAGAGCTGTAAACATTAACTTACGAGGATCTGTCTTTACTGAATTCCTGCACAAAGCCAGGAGCACACTGTAAGCAGTCAGTAGAAGAGGGACCAGTGCAACCCAGACAATTCTCCGCACAAGGGCGACAGAAACGACTGTCTTCAACAAAGTACTCTAGACAAAATAGACAGATCAACGCTTATCTGTGATTGTTCTCAATGCATCTTGTAAACACGTAAGCACAGAGTTTAATTTTCTCACCTGAGGTGGCATTACAACTTTCCACACATTTCTTGGTTGTGTGTGTAGCATACCGACACAGATGGCAGTCAGTTGGCCATTGTGTGCCAGGCCTTGAACACACCTCACATAGGGGATCACAGGGGACACAAACAGCTGCACTAGACTCCAGGTCTCCAATGGAAGCATTGGAGAGGGAAGAATATGTCCCCGTTGGACAGTCAGAGGACAGACAGTTCACCTGCTGGGTAAGCAGAAGTCAGTGATGCAGCACACTTAACATACTGTAGCCAGCTTGGCAATATGCTAGAGCTTGTGTGTACTAATGGTATAATCTGTGCATGCTGTTCACACACACTAAATTACACTTTAGTATCTTTCCGCATGGAAACCACCTATCCTGGTAAAAAGGCAGGCCTATATGTCATACAAAGTCACCCATTGCAAAGGGTTCATTTCAGGAAATACCAAAATTCACGAGCTACAGGAAATTCACTAAAGTAAGGTCACGTTATTGTATTGGTAGCTATCATCTTCAAAGCTACAGCAGATTTGTATAATTCTGTGTTGTAAATTTCTTTTGTTCAGCTGCCATGATATGTCTTGCTTATGTACATTAGATGGGTAAATATATACATTAATAAATCTATATATTTACTGTAATTGTACAACATCTTATCTACAGTGTATATGTATCTATGTGTAATAGGTATGTGGTACATGAAGCTACTTGTGCATGGCTAGTGTGTAAAGAGGAATAGAAGCAGCGTGTACACATTCACGGACCTGGTTCCCTTCCATGTCAAGCTGCACGCAGTCACACTCCAAACAACCGTGAGTTCTGTTAACATAGGGGAGGGGCCCAGCACATCCCATATCCTTCTGACATCCACTGTGGCAGGGGACACACTGATGTGAGGAGGTGTTCAGGTAGGTGCCGAGGGGACACACCTCCACACACACCCTCACCAGTGGCCCCTCTCTCAGCATCTCCTCAATGTAGTAATTACGACATGCGTTGCAGTGTTCTGGGCCCTGTGAGGGTGTGAGGAGTGGGGGTGTAAAGAGGTAGTGGGATGGATAGCGACAAAGTGGAATTAATCTCATGCCGAACCTCCATCATACCCAAGCTGTCGGTGGGGGTACGAGGCTAGTCATGTACGTGTGGAGAGTCTTTTGCTCTGTGTGGTTTTTCTTGTCACGTGGGGTGGGGGTCGCTTTCCAATTTGAGAGCTTCAATCATAACATGTAATTATGTGCATGATGAACGCAATAGTATTTTGGACATAGAAGAACTCATACAGCTTTTTCTCAAGTATCCCATGAGACTTTGCTGTACACACCTTCTCAAGATTTTGAAAGTGGTACAGTGCAGCAATTTACATACACTGAGCTGTTGAGTCCCAGATATAAAAGTCACACTCTCCACAGATCACAACCTACAAGTAAAGTTCTCAGCACACCACAC
Source organism: Agelas oroides (assembly GCA_949130485.1). Lineage (NCBI taxonomy): Eukaryota > Metazoa > Porifera > Demospongiae > Agelasida > Agelasidae > Agelas > Agelas oroides. Next base: position 1,656,110 of record OX422185.1, read on the forward strand.
CCTCTTTCTTGCACATGCAGGAGGGTCTAGGAACGAGACTAGTATGGAACGTTATGAGTAAAAGGTGTGAGAGGTTGTAGAGTGAGAGTGTGAACATAGCTATAGCAGCTAATGATCATATTTCCTTTATAGCAGCTGATATCTCTCGCAGTCTAACCGTTCCATTGGTGCACCCCCCAACACACTGCAAGTCACACAGCTCACACACACTAGAGATTGGATTTTGGTACAGTCCACTGTTAGGGGTATGTGTGCGTGCATTTGTGTGTGTAGGGGAGAAATGATGGGATGGATAAAATGATAAACTGAAATGTATAATGGGTCAAAAAATGTCTTGTAAGTAGTTATAAGGAGAGCACTGTCTTTCACACTGCGTTAAAGATTTACTGTCACCAACACAGAAATATATATCACCTTGAGTTGGTTGGTAGAGACACAACTGAGCAGTTCTGTACACAGCGTCTGAGATACCTGAAGTTACGGCAACCATCACACTGTATGTCACTTGGTCCCCAGCAGTTGGACATGGAGTCACATTGCCCATGACAGATGAAGGATTCATTAACTGAAAGTATGGATTTAGCGCAAAATGCAACTAATCACATATATCTATCTGATGGCATGTTATTGCAGATGACATTGTTTTTACAGTAAACCTTCTGTACAGCAGAATCCAAATGATACATCACCTGCAGCATTTGTACATGCATTATCTGCTCCAAATATTGATTTTCTCTCAGTCTCCCACTTACTGCATGCCTGAGGGTCTCTACGAGCAGGTTGAAGATGATGGTGTGTGGTTGAGCCTATACACTGATGCTGTTCCAAGGGGTTGTCTAGGTATGTGCTGAGGTTGCCAACGTAGCAGAGCTGAGGGTTTTGGTAGAAGAGGAGTCCTCCACTGCTAATAGATTCAAGAGAGGAAAGGTCCAACTGTCGTAGTCTGGAGTTGACTGTGATCACCAGACTGAAGTTACCTGCATGAATAAAAGAACCTATTACATCACTGGTAACGAAATTTTGGTAATTAGCTAGCTCTTAGAGCTGTTGGGGGAAAGTTTGGAAATTTAGATGTTGTGAGTTCTTTTCAAAGCACTGAACTAACTCTGGCCACTGCAGTTTAGGCTGAGTGTTGTGCCATTTGGGTGCCCTACTCTCCGCAGGTTACGAAGGTAGGAAAATGTCTGTCCTCGCCATCCCTGGATCCTCAGGGGACCTCGTATTTCTTGGATGGTAGAAAGCAGCTCCAGACGGGAGAGGCTGGGCAGGGAAGGAGGGAGAGTTGACAGGAGTAAGGAGGGAGGGAGGGGAAGAGGGAGAGAGAGAGGAAAGGAAAGGAGGAAGGGAGGAAGAAAGAAATAGATGAAGGATGTGACGAGAGGAAGAAAGGGAGGATAGGAAGGAGAGATGGAGAGAAGGTGTGAGGATGTACTTGCAGTACAATGCAAGATGATACACATACACAAGTTTAATTGCTACTCACTTAAAGTTGGGGTCTGCTATGTGTCCTATGTAGAGCCCACCACTGGCAATAATGTTACACCCTCTGAACTGGTCAATGGTAGTGCTATCTACAATCTCATTCCTTTTAAGTCCATCACACTCTAGGTGAAAACAAAGAGAACAGAGCCAGTAACTATACACAAATTAATAATGCCCATTGCATGGTGAGTTGAGCAGTGGAGGGAAGCAAAAATATTTGAGTAACAGATGCAATTGTCTTCTTTCATTAAGGTAGGACAACCTTGAATCACAAATCTCCGAGCCATGTGGACGGACTGATGGGTAATGTCTAAGCGTACACAAGATTCACAAAAAGTTTGTAGCAAACTGCTTTCTCTAGCTGATAATGCCAAAAAAACTCAATTTTTAGTCCCTCAGCTAAAATAAAAATTTGCACCCTCTCCAAGGCTCCACCCCAAGTCTGACCACATCATCAACACACACACAAAACAAATAAAAACTTTACGTATGGGTTTGTCCTGGGACCACTTCAGTTCCAGTCTACAGGCCAAAACACACATTTGACCTCAAAAGCAGTAATTTTGGCTATGCTGGCTTTCAAGAAAAATTCGACACACCTCCACTCAAACCAACCAACACTGAGCCCAGTTTCAGAAAGCTCAACTCACCCCCTACAAAACTACATATGCTTTTTCCCGCTCACCTCCAGGCCAGGGAGTTATGCCCACAAACCTACTCCCTGTCATTGCCCCTAGAATGGAGCCAAGTTACACACATTCCCGCTAGCATAAAATCGGGCGGGGCCTACAAGCCCGAAAAGTCAGCTTTACCTTTGCCAGACAACTGTGTGATGACACCCGTCTTCCAGGAGGGCTCTCTGCCTTTCCACCACACTCACAAATATTCAAGCCCATTCAGGCAAGCTTTGCACACACAAATAGCCAACCATCACATTCAACAAGCTAGAAAATCTTTTTACTGTGTTTTTTGGGGGTTTTTTTTTTTGGAGGATTTCTTCAAAGTTCCGCCCAGCCAAATGAAAGTGCCGCCAGACCACTACAAAGGACCACAGGCCACATCAAAGGGACACGCCCCCCTTGTTGATTCCAGTTGCCGCCATGGGAAAGTGTAAACAAGCCAATGAATTTCAATCGTGCCATTATGGTCACCCGATCATTAATTATTCATGAGCGGAATCGGCCCGATTCGCGATTCAAGGTTGTCCTACCTTAAATGATCAAAAATGACACTTTCAACTTTCTCAATAACAGCAAATAGCCATTGATGTACAAAAAAGGAAACTTGCTCCTTTTACTATCAGCAAAGGACCAGAACTTGAACCTCCATAAAAGGAAGTTTGATGTTGCACAGCCAGCACATATAATTCCTACATTGTGACAGCAACATGTGACCTTCCTACTTAATTACCTATTGGGCATTGTCCATCACAGGGGATACACTGTCCCTCTCTTGAAAAGTAGTTTTCTGGACAGCGAAGTAGACAGTTACCACTTAGTTCAAACAGACCCTCTGGAGAGAATAAAGGAACAGAAGAGAGGAGTGAAGAGAAGGGGGGGGAGGGGGGAGAAAGGGTGAGAATAGGAAGACAGAGACAGTTGAAAAAAAAGGGTGGGGGGGGGGGGGGGGGGGGGCGAGGGGAGAAGGGGAGAAGGGGGCCAAGGAAATAGTAGGCACAGATAAAAGACAAGACGGCCAAAGAGGGGAGGAGGACAAGTGGGCAGGATTTAGATAAATGGTGTCTTCAATACAATTTAGACAAATCAGGTTGCCCCATATGATCACTCACTTGGGCACTGCAGCACACAGAGGTCTCCAGCAGCCAGACGGTAGTTTGGGTTGGGCACTACACGAAACAAGTCAGGGTCATAGATCCTAGCCTGGGGACACTGTTTCACACAAGAGCCATTGTTCTCAAAGTCATTGCAAGCCTGGGAAGTTGAGTAGTATCTTGACTGATGGAATTGTTTTGAAAGTCAAGGAATGAAAACTAATGCACATAAAACTTAGTGACTAGAGTGCACCAAGAGGAGTTTGCTATTAGAATAACAAGCATACATCACACTTACATGACACTGGTCTGCTCTGGGCCCCACACACCCAGCGGCACAGAAGGGGTTACAACACTGCAATGTCCCACCCTCGGTCTGGTAGCAGCGATCCAGTCCACATGAAGGACAGGGGGTCTTGGTCACTGTGGTGAAGTTGAGGTTGATGGTGAGATATCAATTATCTAAAAGCCATAGGAATTGGGTTCTACACGACAGCTTTCCCTGCTAGATCACTCACTGCTGTGTAACCAGAGCCCAAACTTAGCCTATACTTTAGCTGCTTGTTTTGCTGCTGATGTGATTTATTTTCAGTAATGGATGACTGCAGATTTGGCCTCAGTTACATTGAACTGATCAGTGTGAAGTGGTTATACAATTAAAAGCGCTCTCCGCAAACTGCACGACATTCATTTTTGGTCACAATCGCCCATGTACAGGATTTAGCCATATAGATTTGGTAAATTGCTCACATGTTTGACAGTAGAGAGGTTCTGTGCTCCAGCAGTGCCCTGAGCTACAAGCAGAACAGTTCAGTAAGTCTGGAGGAAGGGGAAGATAAGATCATTGACACACCCAAAGATAATTATATTCACGACTCTAGCATTAGCGTCTGTTTCCTTATACACAGTTTTAGGTTAGTAATTAACTATAACTACTAGCGTTTTGGCAATGTGCTGGCAATTGCACACCTAAGCAAATGTGCCAATGTGTGGGATCAGCACAAAAAATGTGCATGGTAAGCACCAGTCATTTTGACCAGTTGACAGAGCTCTTTGGGTAATTTGCAACTGCTGACAGTGACAGTTGGCTAATCTTTCCTTGCTAGTGTTAGCTTTGGAATGGGTATACTTGCCCAATTTTGTAGTCTCTCAGGTCAGTTCTGAGGCAATGTGTCTAGGCCACTCTGTTTTCTTTTTCTCATACGCAAAGATATTAGCTAGCTAACTATGTCTTTTACATGTTATTGCTTTTGACGCATTTGGTCAAATGAATTTCTCATAATCATTGAGATGGAGGCACAAGCAACCGCAGAATTAAGAATCCGTCCACTGGTTGGTCAGCTTTAAGCCATTATGACTGATATGTTTATTTCTTCATTTAATTGGTAGCAGTCTCAACTTGGAGTCAGTCAGTGGAGTGTGTAGTACCAATTCTTACATGCATTTGGTGTCTAAGTCTTATCTCTAAGTGACAAAAGTAAACGAAATCAGGTCCTGGTTGTTGAAGGCAAATGAGACTTCCAGGATGTGCATACATCAGTATAACCTTCGAAAAGATATTCATCCAGTTTTCCAGCTAACTTGTCATCCACTCACCTTCTGATTGAGAGGCGTTGCAAGCTAGCAACTCATGCAGCCTCCCATTATCAATGATGTCATTCCAGTCCACTGTCCGGTAGTTGCACATGGAAGAAGTGGTGTTCTGGAACCGGACATCTCCCCACGTCACCTCTGTCAGGTTTGGCAGCACAATGGCTCCAATATGAGTATTCAGTAGCACCAGGGCAAGGCCACGTCTCTCTGCTGTTGGTATAAGCTCCTCTCCACGAATAATTCGAAGGTTAGGGAGGACAATGCGGTTCACAGTTGGTATATTCTGGAACCGAAGCACATCAGAGATTTCCTCCACATGGTAGAGGAAGTTGAATGAGTCTTCTGTGAGATTGGTGTAGCCATCATGACCAAACATGTTAATCTGAATACTCCCTTCGACATGGGTGCAGCCACAGAACTGTCTGTTGAGGTTGGTTAGGATGTCCTCCACTGTGTTTCCAGGTGCAAAGTTGTTGATAAAGTGCCCAATGCATGGAGTGTCTATGGGAGATGAATCAGTGCCGTCATTTCACTAATAGTAATCATTATGATGGCCACACAGGGCTATATTGAAACAAAAGTGCCGAGTATCTTGCAAAACTAAATGGGAATGCTGTATACAGTTTGTTGGATTCCTTCTAAATGTTGCAAAAATATTTAAACCTGCGCATGCAACCACAAACTAGGTACCAAATTTACTGACTAGATGACTTTAGCTACATGATCAAGAAGACATTCAGTTTCAGGCTGACCAAATATAGCTGACACTTGATACATCAGCATATATGAAGTTGTACCAAAGTGAAAAACACTGTTTAATTGGCTGATTACTACGCTTAAGGGGACTTTCCCGGGGACTTTCCCAGCGACCTACATGCACATTGAACTGATCTATACAAAATTATAGCTACTTATGAAATGTTCATACATTGCTGCTCAGTCATGAGTTTATTTAAGGGTCTTATTGTTTGGCTCCCCCATTTAAGATTGGAAACTTTTGCCAATACTTTAACCAAATGCTGCTTCATGAGTTTGGGGGTGTATGACCATAGGTATGAAAATGTGCATTTGCAAGTATTCATGGTTAAACTTGTATGCAAGGTATTTCCTCAGCTGTCTTCTTGTGTTTCCATGCTGTGCATGCACCTAACACTGACACTGAATTATGCAATGCTAACATTATAATTTCCCAATTTGCGTAGACAGCGAACTCCTCAAGGTTAATAACAGACGTAGGTGTATAGACCCTAAGTTTATGCCAGAGTTGCTATATATTCTTGCAAGCCAGACCCACTTCCACCTAGGTTTGGCTCACAAGACTACTTGATGGACCCGAAGTGGGCTAAGTGCAATAATATAACACAGTTATGTAGCTAAGGCGGTCTGCTCCCCTAAATATTTTACGGCCTCACACAGATTGTTTCTGAGGCTATTTAATACTCATAGAGCCGAGCTGTCAATAAGCCAATGTCTCAAATCGAGAGTTCGAATTCTGCAGCAGCTGTTGAGAAGAGTTGGGTTACAATTCCTAATTTGGAGCACATAAAACTATGCTGACAAGGGTGAGGGCTCAGCTTGTAGGCACTGAGTAGTGCTTTACTTGATTTTTGGATTGATGGATTCATTGTTCGGGCACAGATGACTGCAGCTGCATGGGCTTGGCTACGCAACTGTACACATAATTGATAAAATGCCTCACCTTTGCCGTGTTTACAATAATACCAAAAATGCACGTGGGTTAGTACCTATAGTACTACTACCGTAGTCTCACGGGTCATTGTAAATGCTGGACTCTGGACTCATGGACTGGACTATGGACCGATATTTGGACTGAGTTTTGGACCGATGCAGAGCTCCACAATGACTATTTCCCACTCCGAATCAGTTACCTAAGCTAGAGCAGAGGCTCTGTTGCTCTCTGTGAATATATATATACGTAATGTAAATGACAACCAGTTACCTGAGACTTGGGTTCTGTCCCAAGAATGATTCAAGAGGGCAGAGTGAGCATAAACATGCATGAGTATCTCTTGGTATTTCACGAGAGCAGAGGTAGTAGCTACAAACAATTGTCACGATTTCTGAGGCTGAATCGTGCAGCAAATGAACTATACCATTCACGAACCAATCATGACCACCTTCAAGATAGCTATAAGAATGCTGTAGTTTGTTTACAACCACAATACCATAACCTACAATGCTCTTGAGCAAATGTCTTGGGCCTGGGCCACACCCACAGCCACTCTGTAGTTGCATGAATATACACTATTTGTGAAATGTGCCTTCAGGGCCAAAGTAGAAGTACCAACATGGGTCTTGGACCTTGCAATGCTGATCCACATGCACAGCCACTCTCTGGCTGCATGCATATATTGTCACGTTGCCTTTGCCAAGGCCCAGGGCACAGTTTTAGCCACTTACAAAACTCAGTCCATAGTCCAGCCCATAGTCCAGTCCACGAGTCCAGTCCCTTGCAACATACGTAAAATAACAGCTAGTAATAGTACCCTACAAACACCCTGTGAACACTTGGTGTGTGACGGGTATTTGTGCAAAGAATTTTCCAAAGACATTCAGCACAACGAAAGCAAATGTGTACCAGTATGCCATTTGAGTGGATTGGGACAATCCTGACTAAGTCCCAACCCCTTGTGGAAGATTCTGACGGGAAATTCCCCTCTTTTCTCCAACGTCCGCCCCAGGTATGCAAGGAGGAGCAGACCATTGATAGGCGGATTGTCCCGGGCAAGCGCTCACGGGCGTTCGCAGCTCAAGCATCAAAAATTGGCGTTGGCGGTAGGGGATTGCACGCGGAGGAGGGGTCCAACTATCCCTGTGCATGCAAGCGCCCACCCCTGATTCGTTTTAGCCAAACGAAGCCAGCCCAACGGTTCGGTGGAGAAAGCTGTATCGTGCTAGAAAACGGACCGACTCGTAGCCTCGTTGGCAAGCCTCCGCAGGGTTCGTCGTTTGCAGTACACGAAATTCGTGATTATTACAGTGAAAAGAGGCAATACATCACCCTGGTTAATGTCTTCTACTCCGCACCTTGCTTTACCGGGCAGCCTGGCTCAGTGAGAGCTCCCACCAACTGCAATACTGTTGCCGTTACGGCAAATACGGCAAATACGGCCATAGCTCTCTCAAGTGCTACACAATCAACTGTCTGAGTTTGCTGTACTCTAATACTAATTCGCACTAAGCCTGTAGCTGTATGTAAAGAATTTAAATAGACCTGGCACATGTTGACTGAATTTCCTCTTTACATTGCAAGCACTGCAAATGTTTGTAGGCCTGACTCATTCTTTCCTGCACTGGCTTGAAAACCCATTTATGGTACCAAAGCACACTTGTAGTAGCGATGTCGGGGTGAAAATCAAAATTCGTTTATCACAACAACAACCTTTATTTTCGAAAAGAGCATCAAATGGCGATTCCAACGGTACCCATATCAATGAGATTGGGTGAATACAGCAAGCGGTACGGTCTTCGAAATGTAACCGGTTTGCCAAATTTTTTCTACGTCATTTTAGCGCAATATTCCGGTCACTACCTTTCCGGAAGCCGCTGTAAGCCCGATCAGAACGAAACTCGCTGTGAAGGATAGTCTGTACCTATTCAGTCCAATGAAGGTTGTGGCTTTTAGATATCTAGTATAATCCTTGCACTAGGCTTGATAAATGCTTCAAAAACGGCATTTTGTGGCCATAAATAGTTGCATTTCCGGGGAAGTTGGAGCAAGGTTCCAATCAAAAACCTGTACCATCCCATTGGACAACTACTCTAGTATACAGAACTGGTTGTGCTTTGTTGAATATTGAAGTAACTGTGAGCAGCATCACAAAATGTCTTAATACTTCAACAATTTGCAGAAAAGTAGCGAGATGTGACAAAAAATTGTGTGTAGTTTTGATCGAGGCAGATATTTTTAACAAAGCTGTGCAAGGAAATATACCCAAGCCTCTAAAGAACCTCTATATCAAATTTGATGTGAATACATTAAGACATTGTGGAGAAATGGCCTGTGTAGAAGAATATTTACATACTTTTGGAAACTCTGACATCACTACTTGTAGACTTGTAGTGTAGTTATATACAGGGTGTAAGAGGTATTTTGTGAGTGTAATATACTCTAGTCCTATAGTCCTCATCACCAACCCACTGCCATTGTGTAGGACTCGAGTGAGCAGAAATAAATGTTCATGATTAACTTGGAGTGGACTAAGTATGGTTACCATTCCTCACTCTGGACTGATATTCAGATCAAATTTCTATAATTATAGTACAACCTGTATAGCACTTCAGCCTCTACCTACACAGCTACCGGCACGTCTGAGGTTAGTGGTAACTGTACACTATGCATAATTAGCTGGTACAACCTTAAACTACCAGGTGATAGCATGACACTGCAAACAGGTAAAGTCATGTGTGCAGTATACACTCTTGTATGAAATTATACCTATATCCTGTATTACTCATGGGTAATGCCCAGCAGGAAATTCCACACTCCATTCCAGGTAGTATCAAGAGATGAATATTTCACAAGCCGCTGTAGCTGACACTTGATATACCAGCATATATGGAGTTGTACGGAAGTGAAAGTGAAAAACACTGTTTAATTGGGTGATTACTACGGGGGGGGGGGGGGGGGGGGGGGGGGGGGGGGGGGGGACTTTTGAGGGGACTTTCCCAGTGACTTCCCACAGACCTTCCCACTTACATGACCTTGCACATTGAACTGATCTATACAAATATAGCTTTATAAAATGTTCATACTGCTCAGTCTTATTTTCAAGTGTCTTATTGTTTTGCTCTACCATTTAACATTGGAAACTTTTGCCAATACTTAAACCGAATGCTGCACAAGCCGCTGTGGGGCAAAGCAAGATGACTTTGCTGCATGTATATACCTATGTGGCAGATGTCTGATCATTCTCATGCACTGATGTCATTAACTAGATGTCACACCAAACCTCAGAGTCATGTGATGATCAGAAAGGAAGCTCTCCTGAAGACCAGTGATAATGCAATGACCATTAAGCTGTCTCATTCATTTAACCATAATTGCCCACCCCAGAGCTGTTTACATAAATTCATCTTGTGTGCAGAATGTACAATGTAAATTAGGGCAGCAATGTGCCAGATCACTATCTGTGGCTGAAAAAGTTTGGTAGCATTGCCTACAAATTGGTACAATAAATAATAGCTTTCAATTTGCAGACAAATTACTACAATACCCTAGTAGATTTTCAATTCAGATGGAAAAGATACTCTGGTATAATGGTTACCAATACCAAATTCTTCATAGTGGATATACTAGTTAGCCTCGTTCCCAGGCCTCCCCCGTTTTCGTTCTTCGGTTTACTAATACCAAATTCTTCATAGTACTACTTGCAGCATGTGTATTATAGCCCATGCAGGAATGCATAATTTATAACTACATTCTCATACACCACAAACCATTGGCAATAACTTTAAACCGTGTACACACATGCCTAGTCTATCAAGCTACAGCATCCCTCACCAAGGTGCAAGGGATGGTCTAGCTTGATCGACCATGCACCATCGTACATAGACATATACACAAACTACATGCATACATACACACACACAATTCATGCATAATTATGTACATACAAAACACACAAACAAAATACATTCATGTACCTACATGCAGACTGAGAGCTTTGTACCCTCTTACACCCACACCCATTCACCCAGTGCTTGTTGCTACAGTGTGACAAGAAAATAGGCCTATGGCATCAACTATTCAGTGGCCATGCAGGCGGCCAAAATCATTACCAATCAATGAACCACATCTTTCTTATAAAGTGCATGATGTTACACAGAGTCACCCACTGCGCAGGACGTGTCTCAGCCAATACCATGCCTCATTAGCTGTGCTGGGGTGAGCAAGAGATGAGGGCTGCTATCTCATGCAGTCAGGTGGCTGGCCTTATCCAAAAGATTGGTATACATTCAGCTGTATAAGATTGGTATACATTCAGCTGTATAAGATTGGTATGCATTCAGCTGTATAAGATTGTTATACATTCAGCTGTATAAGATTGATATGCATTCAGCTGTATAAGATTGGTATGCATTCAGCTGTATAAGATTGTTATACATTCAGCTGTATAAGATTGATATGCATTCAGCTGTATAAGATTGGTATGCATTCAGCTGTATAGGGCCAGCAGATGTAGATGTACGAATTGATCAAACTAAAGCATGCTCCCTTGTTGAGTAACTAACACTGTTCATCATTATTTTATGGGCATACTTTTGGAAATTGCTGGATGAAACTTGGAATGATATCTGGTGGCAAAAGTTTCATAAACCATGTCAAGCGCATACATGTAGGTACCTCAAAATAAAATCAAAAATGGGTATATACTATTTAGAAACACGATGTGAGCTTAGTTACTGCTAGTGTTAGTCTCCAGTTGATGATTTGGCATGTGATGGACGTTCATCTGGTAACTGTGTCGCAGCCGCACCATGTGCACCAGCCCCATGTTCATCACGCATGAAGAGGTTCGGTATGTTAGGACCGAAATACAGCTTTGTGTTTGATGTAATGGCTTTGTAGCGCATGAGTTCCAAATACTGGGGGGTTAGTTTGAGCTGTGGAGGGGAGAGAGGAGGGAGTGGGAGAGAGGGAGGGAAGGAGAAGAAAAAAAGGAGGGAGGGAGGGAGGGAGGGAGGGAGGGAGGGAGGGAGGGAGGGAGGGAGGGAGGGAGGGAGGGGAGGGAAGGGAGAAGGGAGAAGGGAGAAGGGAGAGAAGGGAAGGAAGGGACAGAGAAAAGAAAAAGGGAGGAGGGAGAGAGAAAAGAGAAAAGGCGAAATGAAGTGAGGCACACATTTGCACACATACAATTTTGCACACACAATGTACACATGCATCCACATCCCACACACATACCTTGTTAGACTCGGCTTGCTTCAGTGCAAGGTAATAGTCTGCATCAGCCTGTGCTGTTATCGTTGCTAGATGAGCCTCATTGTCAATCTGTGACATTTTCTTCTGCTTCTCTTTCTCCATAATCTTACGATCGAACTCAATCTGAGCTACCTGAGCGACTTTCTCCGCCTCTGGGTGTGCATTGTGATCGTGTATGTTGCGTGTGTGTGTGTGTGTGGGGGGGGGGAATTTATCAAGCTTGTACCCTTAGAAAAAGTCACTCCCTAGCCTTGTTCCCAGACTCATTTCCTCTTCCACGTGCGGGAGGAAGAAGAAATAATTATGTGAAAGAGCCTGGGTGGCTAGTCACTCCCCTGGTAGATGGTATACAACATGATAGAGTGTGGGTGGGTTGTGGGGGGTGACTCACCAATTACGGCCTTCTTTCTCTCTGTCTCTGCCTCCTTCTCCACCACCTTCTGCTTCTGAGCAGTTATCAACAGCTTGGTCTTCTCCGCCTCCCTGTAACAACACAGGTCACATGATTTTCAACCAGGTCATATCAGGTCATATGACTATCAACCGTATTACAGCCCTACATGTTTCTTGCCTGGGAGTCGTCCTGGAATGAGGCTCTATACCATCATGGTTGCTATGGCAACATAGCACAGGTTGACCATTGTAATCTCATAGTTCTTGAGTATCTACTTGTATGGTTAGGTGACACAGACTCCCCCCGTGCCTTCCTCATACGTCTGCTTCCATCCATCCCTCCCTTACCTCCTCCCTCTGCTTCCATCCATCCCTCCCTTACCTCCTCCCTCCCCTTCCATCCATCCCTCCCTTACCTCCTCCCTCCCCTTCCATCCATCCCTCCCTTACCTCCTCCCTCCGCTTCCATCCATCCCTCCCTTACCTCCTCCCTCCGCTTCCATCCATCCCTCCCTTACCTCCTCCCTCCCCTTCCATCCATCCCTCCCTTACCTCCTCCCTCCCCTTCCATCCATCCCTCCCTTACCTCCTCCCTCTGCTTCCATCCATCCCTCCCTTACCTCCTCCCTCTGCTTCCATCCATCCCTCCCTTACCTCCTCCCTCCCCTTCCATCCATCCCTCCCTCACTTGCTTTCCTCTCCATGAACTCACATCAGCTCATAGTTCTTGCGGATGGACTCGGGTATCTTGGGTTTGGTGACTCTGACAGCTTGGACCTTGAGTCCCGGGGCCATTCCAGTGAGGTCTTGCTGTAGAGCTGTCTTCAAGTTCTCATCAATCTGGTCTGAGAGGGGTGGGAGTGTGAGAAGGGATGGGTGTTAAGCGGGTGATGAAGAGTGCGTGAAGTACACTACTTCCTACATATACAGTGTAGACTTAGTCTCACAAACCAGACCCAACCAACCCCAGTGCGGACCACTGGGGTTGGTTGGGTCGGGGAAGAAAGGGTCTGGTGACTCTCAGTAGGTTTCTGTGTGCTACGTCGCGATTGCTGCATAGACAATCTGATTGGCTATTGTCACATGACTTTGAGCTAATCTCGAAGTGTTGTTACCCATGCTAGCACTTATAGCACCTACTTAATTAATGGCTTTATTGAACATTTTCCTCCTGACTTCCAGCGTTTAATGCATTCCATCTGCACATGGAAACCTACCGAGAGTCACCAGACTATTCCCCGGGTGTGATACGGAAAGTGGTCCATGCTGGGGTTGGTTGGGTCTGACTTGCGAGACTAAGAGAGTCACCAGACTATTCCCCGTGTGTGATACTGAAAGTGGTGCACGCTGGGGTTGGTTGGGTCTGACTTGTGAGACTAAGTGTATACTCACCAAACAACTGAATGTAAACTTCTTGTAAACTGTGGGAGCTGCAGAACTGTACAGTGGTGTGCGTGTGTGTGCGTGTGTGTGTGTGTGTGTGTGTGTGGATCATACATGTAAGAGTGAACATTGTACATGTATACTAGTCTTGTGCCCAGACTCAACTCTTTCACGAGAACATGGGTCTGGTGACAATTGAGTGATTTCTTAGCTATGCCGAGTTAGCAGTTTCATTATAAACAAGCCACAAAATTGTGCTACATAATGCGCGCCAGCCTGTAAACATTGAACACAATCATGTAATCAATGATGTATATGCGAATATTTGATCGTTGGCCGATTCAAAATTGATGACCGCTGACTGCGAGAAGGCACGAGACTCGAATTTAAAGTGAGTAGTGCAAAGTTTGAACAATGATGGTCAGGAAATGAGAAGCAGTGAAAATGGAGAGAAAAATTCATCATTGGCTTATGTCTACACAGCATGTCCAGTACGTTACTATTTTAGTACAGGCGATAAATTCCGACCGGTTTCAAATTTTACCAAGTCACACGCTCTTACTCCAGCCTCCCGTTCTTATGCGCTCTTGGTAGTATGGAATCATGTACACTTCACTACACTGACCTGGTTGAGCTCATGGTGGACTTTGTTGAAGATGAGTGTCCTGTCATAGTCAGCTGTGTATAGCTTAACGACCTCGTGAACTGGTAGGAGGAAGACAAGGATGTGAGTGGGAGTAGGAGAGAAGAGGTGAGGGTGGGAGGGTGGGAGGGAGTAGAGAGAGTGTGACATTTCATAGGGGGTGACATTTAAGAGAGGGTCTCAGAGTTTGGGAGAAGGCTACGTCAGTGAGGAAGAGGGAGGGTGCAATGTATTTGAGTGTGGAGAGAGAAGGTGTATACATGTAGGTATATGTGTGCACAAACAATGAACCACATCTCCCTGAATATAAAAGGCAGGTCTAGATGTTATGCAAGGTCACCCACTGTGCAGGACGTGTTTGACTAATCACAGGCCTCATTAGCTTGCTGGGGTGACTGGGTATGCAATACACACAGTGGAATCTATTTGGTAGAGAGGACGAAATGTAGATGTGTTGGAATGGAATCAGGGCAGTCACCTTTTGAGGGGTCCAGTATGTTGACGACCTCGACCCTGTCAAAGTAGATCATCACTCCTCCACTGGTACCACACGGAACATTCTTAACCTCATCCGTCTGAAGAGTGGTCTGGGGAGGGAGGGAAAAGCTGAGATTTGAGGAGAGCATTCTTCATTCTCTCACATCCTCACCCTCACAATCACACACCCTCACATCCTCAACCCTCACACTCACACACCTGCACACTCTGGAATGATGTAATGAAGGGGACCATTAAGTGGAACCCAGGACCACTGGTGCCGTCCAGCAGAGCTCCTCCCTGTGAGGGTGTGAGGATGGGAGAGAGTGATGGGAAGTGAGGGGAAAGGAATGGGGGAAATGAGGGGATAGAGAGAAGAAAAGAAAGGGGGCGAGGAGGGAGAAAAGGAGGG
This sequence comes from Agelas oroides, assembly GCA_949130485.1. Classification (NCBI taxonomy): domain Eukaryota; kingdom Metazoa; phylum Porifera; class Demospongiae; order Agelasida; family Agelasidae; genus Agelas; species Agelas oroides. Next base: position 1,671,207 of record OX422185.1, read on the forward strand.
GACGGAGAGAGAAGGGTGTGGGAATTAATGTGAGGGAAGGATACAAGTGACTAAGAGAGGGAAGCCGAGAAGAAAGAGAAAATGAGAAGAGGGAGTGAACAAAGAGAAAGAAGAGAGGGAGGGGTTGAGATAGAGGGGAGAGGGACGGAGGAAAGAGAGAAGGCAAGTGAAATTTGCTCTCACCCGGTAGTACACACCAACATGGCCTGCGGAGAAACAGTGAAGCAATGAGATATTGAAGTGAGATATTTAATGATCTAAAAGGTGAAGTTAGCAGCTCTAATTTTTGATTACAGAGTCCAAGCTATCTAAGCACATTTTTCTTTGTTATGTTTTCTGCATCCTACTAAATATTTAGAACTACAGACACAACAAGAAATTACTGCAGATTTCTTTATAACCACATTTTATTAACACCGTTTACTAAATAGGACAAAATTACTAAAGAAGACGAGACTACACTGTATGGTTTCAAGGAGGGACGTGTCCACTTTTATGGGCCTACCAACAATGGGTGATAGATTGATTACCAAGTGCAAGTGCCATGTATCCAGGCTTTTGGTGGGGGTAGTATAATTCTTATGTACCCTCGTTCCCAGGCAGCAACTCTGCACATCTGTGGAGAAAATCGGATCTTTCTCCGCAGCTGTGAGATAAAATCCGGGAGTGGCCTGGGAATGAGGCTAATTCTTATGCACAGCATGTAAGACTTAATACGTCTGCCAAGGTGGGTTGGCATGTGAGACTAATTAATTGCAGAAGTGGGGAAGGGGCTGGCTGTAGTGATCTCAGACCCTTCTGGCGAAAAACATTGTCCAGAAGTGTCTTAAGCACTCTTGTCAGTACTTAAAGTGTTGATGAGGGAAATAACACCACATCAGCCAAACAACATTCGAGTATATAAAATACGACAGGAAGTGAATATCCAGAAGAACAGAATATTGGAGTAGTACCTGACCAAGTACACTGAAGATCTGTAAAGCACGATATAAAAACGGTGGCATTCCAGCAAGACACTTTTTAGATCAAGGTTATTCCCCAGACCCTTCATTCACCTAGACTTAGAAGAGTCTGGGTGCAGACTAATAACTGCTGTCCATGCAAGATTAGCAGGGCTTCTGGCCATTGCATACAGTGGAGATACTACCTCCATGGTTATCCCGCCTTCTGAACCCCCACGGTGAACTTAGGTATCAGCTGGTTAGGCAGTGCACAATTCCCTTCATACCAATTGTTACTGGCTCCACCAGTTACCATACCTTCCTCGATCTTGTGCAGGGAGAACGAGATGAGAAAAGCTGCCACCCCTACTAGGGCACCAAAGAACACAGCGGAGTTAGCCATGTCTGTGGAGGCGTACTCGATCTAGATCGATCTACTGAGCGGTCTTCAATTTTTTTTAAAATCTGCTGATTTAGAACACCTTATGTGGGCGGAGCTAGTTAGGGACATGCGCATGCATAAGACATGAATTCATGATAGCCTCGTTCCCGGGCCTGGGAACGAGGCTAATCAATGAGGTTTCAAGATTAGCTTTGCATACGCAGGACTCCCAGGTAGACTGGCCAATGGCCAATGGGACTATCCTGTTGAAATCAAAATTCATTCATTCATTCATTCATTCATTCATTCATTCATATTTGCCAAAGAATTAAGGTCTGGTTTTGGAGGCAACTTAGAAATCTTGTGGGCAACTTTGTCCTTGGCATGGGACAATGCATGATCATTAATGGCTTGACAGTGTAGTTGCAATGACGCTGGCCATGCACCCCCAAACCACCGTAGATCGAGATACTCAGATTAATTTGCATTATTATTTTATTCAAACAGCCACAAGATTTACATGTGGAATTATGACAATTTCCTTCAAATCCACTGCTTAGGGTAGATGCTGGTATTATGAGACAGCTAAACTGAATGACTACTCATTAGTGTAATTATTTTTTCAGTTCCATCTAAAGGTTTGAAACATTTCTCCTGAGAATGTACCACTTATAAAATAAAATTCATATTTTTCCTCCTAGGCAGTGGTTCTAAAAGTAAGAGCCTATGAAAATCACTCTTGCATGTATTATGAGTCGACTGCTGGTATTATGAGTCACCTGGTGCGTTGTTGATTGAAACATTTTCAGTTGGAGTTCAAACTGTATCCTAGCATTTAATAACCTCTCTTTGTGCTGATAGTAATTTTTCTTCACTAGAGCACCTTCCATTCTAACATGGTATTAATGTTAACATACACTGTTCAGGGTTCATAGTTTGGGATCCCTAAAATCATCAAACCTTGAAAAATACTACAGAGTAAACACATTTTGATGGGAAAGTTGCTATATAATGGCACCCGTATGTACTCTAAATGGACGTCGAGTTTGGAAATTTTTGGAGTAAAAGTTACATGTGAACCCATAATACCCTCTGACTCATAATACCTGCATCTACCCTACAGCTCTAGAATAGCAGGTATCACAAATTAGTAGATCTATCAGCTATTGAATTACATTGTAAAGTCCTGCTTTGATTAGTTCAAGGCAACGTAGTAAGGTCAACTGAAGGACTCTCACCACCACCACTTCTTGTAAGTGTCGTGTATGCCTTAATTCTTTCACTGAAGAACCCACAATTCTTGAGACAGAATTTGTTTTCCTGTATGACTCCTCCAGTGCAGTCAAGTCGAACTTGTTTGTTGGCAGTGGCGTCCTGTGTGAATCTTGCAGTGGTCATTTCATGCCATTTTCCACCCACATCACGCACCCACTGGTTGCCGTACTCTCCCGTGCGTGTGTAGCAACCTGCGTTAGGCACAAAGTTCTCCAAAAAGGAATACATTCCTGTCAGGGTAGTGCTTGTTTTGGGCTTCCTTAGACTTGAAATGAGCCAAAACTTGTCATTTTCAGGAGCAAAGTATGCTGTATAGTCGGTCTCTCCCTTACCTGTTGGTACACACCGCACTAGAAACTTGTAGGTAGTCCCAGTTTTCCAGTCAAATCGTAGAAAGCTCTGTTTTCCCGATCCCTCATTGCCAAAGTCCTGAACCGTCACATTCTCTCCAGCCTTCAAACACGTTACCTTGTAGTCAGCAGGAATGGCTGTGGGGTCATCAGTTTTGTATGCACTCCATATGGAGAACAGTACTCGTCTCTCGGTTGAGGAATTCACCTGTATTCCAAAGTAGCCACCATCAAATCCATTAGCCATGAAGTATGACCCTACGATGTCATTGTGAACTGGAACAGTCACTTCGTTGTAGAACCACTCAATGGCACCTGCTTCAGATGGAACAGAATAGGCCAGATGGCATGATGGACCACGTCTACCAAAGTAGTTGTCTGCATCGTCGATGAAGTGGAGTTGCCCCTCAGTCACTTGATTGTCGAGTATGATCTCTGTGACTTCTGCATAGTAAAGACCACTTTTCTGCACCCCCATTAGTTCAACAAAGTGGTACCCAGACTGCGTGATATTGTATTGCCCGACTTTCTGCTCATGGAAGTTTCCATCCTTGCATTCAACAAGTGTTTCTTTAAACTCGTCTAACTTGACCTGAATTGTGGATTTACCGGACACCGCTTTGCACCGAATGGTGACATCTAGCAGTCCAACTTTTTCTGCATAGAAAAATGTACGAATGATTGCGTCCTTGCTGCTCCAATTTTTTATTCCTTCATGTGTGATCATTTTGTTGGTCAGTTGGATGTCATTAATCACCCAGCTGTTGTTTCTTGTCAACACGGAAGTGCGCGGCATGTTGGTAGGTTGGGCTTGAGATGAGCTGTGAATAGAGAAGAACACAGCTTAAGAATAATAACTACCGTTGTATGTATACTTGTATACTACATATAGGTTCACATAAACATTTGTTTAGGCACACAAAGTTCCGATCGAGCATGATAAGCAAGTATTCTGCATACCCTAGAACAGTACTGAGAGCGCCCCTTACCGCATAACTTTTTAGGGGGCGCCTGCATGAAACTGCTTTTGCTCTAGCTATGGTCTGTACGTGCGCAAAGGGCAGCCAATCGCGGCGTATTTCTGCCGAGTGCGCCAACCAGTAGCGCCCGGACAAACCTTGGCCTGTGCCCACGTCAAATTTGCCGGTGCCCGGTAAAAATAGTGAGGTCACCAGGTCATCAGGTCATCAGCATGTGCGATCGCAAGTTCCCGGCTACGCCACTGGCGCCATAGATAATACAGTACGCGTCCGTACTATACCCCTCATCTATGCTGGCGCCAACCCGTATATTTCGGCACGTTGCAGTCGTTGCAGCCGAAAGAAGCGTCCAAGGATTAGCGCAAAAGTTCGCAATTTTACTTTAATTAACAAAGTCTCACAATTGGTCTATACAACTTCAATACAGAGTCCAAGTGTGGTCCTTGATTCAGCAACTTACTCAGCTGAAAATGGAGCGTTGGTCCCCAGCGAATGTTTCCAGTTAGACGTTTTAAAGCTGCGGCACACATCACGTGATGAACGAGCCCAGGCCCTCTGCGCGAATTTCGTACTGCAAGCGACGAACGCGCAGGGCCTGGGAACGAGGCTAGCGTTGGTCCCCAGCGAATGTTTCCAGTTAGGCCAGCAGTGATCAACAGTCCACTGTTAGTGGTACGGTATGTCTGGAGAAAAATCTTTTATAGCCAATATAGGATACTGGGAATCGCGGAAGTTCAAAGTTCAAATCTACCAGTCACGCATATGCTCCACCCACTGCAAACGCAACCTTGCTGATTAGCTAGCCTCGTTCCCAGGCTCTCCGCTTTTCCGTATTGCAAGCGACGGAAAGCTGGGCGGGGCCTGGGTACGAGGCTACTGATTAGCACTACTAAGAGGATTTATTTAAGGGTCATTCAGAACTAGTGCGCTTGTTAGCTAGAAGGCTTTAGAAGGTTGCAGTTGTAGGACTCTGCAGGACTGCCTAACAAAGGTAGTACAGCTCGGAGATGGCATTATCGCAAAATATGGCATTTATTAAGCATACACCCCCTTGGAATAGGTTATAGTTATCAGTGGAAAAAATGTAGTATAGTTCTGGAGTCTTATTGGTAGGAGGCAAGAAGGGGTTATGACAACAAAAAGGTCTACGTAACAGTAATGGTATAAAATTTCTATATTGGTTTATGACATAAGGAATCAGCAATGACCAATGCAAACAATGTATAAGGCAATTTGCTACAGTGTTCTGACACAGCTTATATCACTGTAAGAACACTTATATTATTTCAACCACATTTTTAGGTTGTCACCAGAAATGCTGATTAGTCCCATTCTGAAAGGAGATACTAATTTAACAAAAGGAGAAACTTCTCAACTGCACTATGATTTAAATTGTGAGCACTTTTTCAACTTTACATGTCACGCACACAAAAGGAGAAACTTCTCAACTGCACTATGATTTGAATTGTGAGCACTCTTTAAACTTTACATGTCACGCACACAAAAGGAGAAACTTCTCAACTGCACTATGATTTGAATTGTGAGCACTCTTTAAACTTTACATGTCACGCACACAAAAGGAGAAACTTCTCAACTGCACTATGATTTAAATTGTGAGCACTCTTTAAACTTTACATGTCACGCACACAAAAGGAATGCAAATGAAGTGATCAAAATCTTGTTGAGGTAACCTTTGTACAATGTACACTTGCAGCTAAAAGGGCTTCCTGTTACTTCCTCTCCTCACCTTTACCTTCTCCCTCCTCCTTTCCTCTCCCACCCTCCACTCTTTTCCTCCCTCTGTCCCTTCCACCTTTCCTTATCAGTCACTTCCTTCTTCTCTCCCCACTATACATACCATCTCCCAGGCCACCTGTGACAAATTACAGCGTCCTCATGCATGACTGGCAACAGACTATACACTTCCGACTTTTCTGAATTCAGTTAACATGAAGCAGTGCTTCCACTGTTATGTGCACATTTTCATAGTTTTCTACATTATACTATGCCGGACAGAATTTTTCTCATAGTGGTTGATGTACACTATTTTAGAGGCGCCTTGAGAGTTACGAGCCTCTACTCAATCCTCAGATATCAGACGACTCCACACACCATAAATTTGTGATCCTTTCAACCAATATAGAGGTGGACATCAGTAATACCGCATCTACGGATTAAGACACTGTGAACAAAAGGAGGTAGCAATGCTACAACAATTTTTTTTTTGTTTTTTTTTGTTGTTTTTTTTGTTGTTGTTGTTTGTTTTTTGCTAAACTGGAAACCATAACTAAAACATGGCGTCTCTAATCGCTGGACTGGAATATGGAATGAAACGGTGAAAGTAGCTAACTTGTGTAACAACCACTGTTCTTCAAGGTTGAGCTAGCTACTATGTGTCTAGGCTCTTATCTCACCGCAGAGGCTGTATGAGCAAGTCCAGTGTTGCCAGCGCATTCTTCCTTGTCTGGTATCATGATGTCACAGTCAGAACTTGGGGTCCGCGGAGACTAGCTACATACAGTTACAGTACCATACATGGGAGCCACGCTTACTACTGTTAAGGAAGGCTGCTAATAAGGTTGTGAGACCTAGGAGCTATAGTGACCGAGGACCGAGGTACATAGATGAAGACCAAAGCAAAGACCGAGGATTGAGCACTAATTTCTGCCATCACATTTTTGTCCATGAAGACAATTCCATAACTATAGTCTTGCGAATCCAGACTCTTATCATGAGAGTCTGGCTTTGCAAGACTCTGATAATGAGCTCGTGACAGTACCATGCTTGTATATAGAGCGGCTGCAAGGGGTGTGGCCTAAAATTTGCAGCTCTGTATCATCAAAAGAAGCCACATCCCCTGTGACGTCACATGTAGCCGCTCTATAGAAGCATGACTGTGGGCTACGTCACATATACTTGCTCATAAAGTCTCTGTGGTGAGACAGCAGACCTAGAGAAATGCTAGGAAGTTCAACCTGGATTGAGCAGTGCCAGATACACGAGTCAGCTGCAACTTCGTTTGTTCACTGTTCCATTCCATATTCCATTCTATATTCCAACTCTATATTCCAGTCCAGCGATTAGAGATGCCCCTAAAATCCCAAGAACATCCAAGAAGAAACCATAACTATACTAAAACAGAAAACAAACTTTTTACACTGATAACTAACAGTAGAAATACCTTTTAGGAAGAGGTTTTGGAGTTTTAGTAATTGAAATTATAACTAACACTAAAAAAAAACAACGTAAAATCAGGGCAAGTATAACTAAAGCAAAAGTATGTCTTTCTAAATCCATAAACTAATAGTTAAACCAGAGTTATAAGCATGCCATAAAACGGCTTATAGAAGACATTAACTTACATGTATAGCATCACTTTAACAGTAACTGTTATAAGACACTTACACTGCACATTCTAAGCTGTCACCTATAAGCTGTTATATTTTGGGCTTATAACAAAAGAATAAGCCGGAATGTACCATCAAGGTTTCTTCACAGTGCAAAACTGTAAGTCTGGCAAACATTGCCATATAAATAAGACATATAACTTCAGACTGAAACAACTTTGCTAGCAACAGTGATCACTGATTATTATTGTGTTTCTGGAGAAAATAATTCCAAAGTCGCTGAATCACTGTTGCAACTATCAATGCCAGGGCCTGCAGTAAATGAAGGAGGAAGAAGGAGGGAGGGAGAAGGGAGGGAGAAGTGGGGGAAAGTGAAGAGTAGGAAAAGCTTCTTTCAAAGAAATCCACTGTGGCAGGTGATGAGTCCACATGTACACGAACAATAATGAACCACATCTCTGAATACAAAAGGTAGGCCTAGATGTTATGCTACATGTAAGTCACCCACTGTACAGGATGCATTATGGCCAATACCAGGCGGTATTGTATGACTCAATATACTAGTAATAATGTAGATGCGTAGTCGAGGGGTCTACCCAATTTAATAAACTGAGAGCTTGAAGCGGTAGCAACCCGAGAGGAATAACAATATTACTAAAGGGCCCAAGGGTTTCTAAACATCATACATCCTACAGGATGAAGTGCGTAATGTACAGCAACTAGTTTGTGAACTAGTTAACAAATAGTTCACCAATAGTTCACAAACTATTCTTAGCAAATGTTCAGCCACATGTACTGTAAGTTCGTGAACACTTGTTAACCCTCCGAACACAATGACCATATGTATATATGGTCACATTGAAACTTCCTGTTGTCATGGCGACCATATATATATATATATATATATACTAAAGTAGACCAACCAAGTAAGTTGAAGTAACATACTATACTGTAATTTTTGATACAGTAGAAAGTCCGAGCACATTGGGACTGGCAGCTGTTCGGGTAAGTGAAACAAAGCTGACTACTTTCCATTTAATGCTCAGGAAAATATCCATCAACATCATTGTTTGGATGACTGAAGTTTGGATAAGTGACTGTATGGAGTGCAATGACAAGAACACCTTATGTATAACTTACACAAAGCAGGAGCACCAGACACATTATCTGCAAGGAAAGTGTTCTTCAATCAGCTACACAATATTTTACACAACACATAGAGAGATTTTATATGCTATGAGGCGAAATAGAGGAAAGTGAAAAGGCTGGTAGTCACCGGGAATCAAACCCAGGACACCTGGCTTGTGCAGCCAGTGCTCTACCACTGAACTATGACAAACAGACAACCACCAGCCCTCACAATCCTCTATTTGTACTGCACAGGTGGTGCTGAAATGCCTTGGTCACATTACCAGGCAGCCACTCAGCATGTGCCATCAGAACTCCTTTAGGGGTCGACTGGAAAATTCTCTCCATCAGGAGAGAACCCATGCTGAGTGGTTTTTCTCATTCTAAATGCTTAAAGCATCTTGCCTCATGCTAGAAATAGAAAGATTTTAATTTCAGGTTTAGAGGTGATTGTGAGGTAAGATGATTCAAACATATCGCATAGTGTTACAAGAAGAATCAGGACTACACCCATTTACATGTACAATATGTGTTCGTTGCATATTCGTTTCTTTCCCTTAAATTCATGTGGGCACCTAGCATTACTACAGTGGACCCCCTCTTAAAGGACACTCCTGAAATAAGGACACCTGGTTAATCAGGACACTTCACTGAGTCCCAACTTTATATAATATTCTCAGTACAATTATTTGGTCCCAAGGGTGTTTGTAGCAGAGTGGTTCCACTGCAATTCATCAACTGCAAAAATAAATTTGGAAAATGTAACATTCCAATATTGAAGGGGAAGACAACTTTCAGTTATTGAAAGGAATTTTAGGCCACGAAAAGTTGCTTTCCTGTTTCTGGTCCTGGAAAGTTTCTGGTCGGCCCCTAATTGTAATGGAGATTCTAATGGTACATGCAAAGTGACTGCCGCTAATACCCAGTTCACCGGTAGCAGCAAACCATTCAAGCACTTCCTCCGTGAAACTGCCCACTCTTAATTTTTGGCGTTTGAGCTGCGAGTGCCCATGGGGGCTTGCATAGGACAATATGGTAATAGGAACTTAGGTATACAAGCCTTACTGCTGTCATCCATCGGAAACCCACTCCGTAAACAAGTGCACCACCAACAATAGGTCCCAAAAATTGTCTGTAGAACACACAAACAAGGGAAAATTCAATCAGTAGAAACAGAGTGCATTCACATCTTGTATCATAGCAACAATTACTATGGTGTCATCTTGAGAGGCCAAAGGGACAGTTTCAATGTAACATACATGTAGAATGTGCTCAACTGTAAGTGAAGAGTATGTGTTAAAAAAATAATGACAAAACTTCCCACTGTTCTGGAGGGTGAGAGATAGTGTAGTTCAACAGACAAGGAAGCTACTTACCCTCCCGAGATTGCTCCAACAAGGATCCCTGACAAAGTACTTGCAATAGCCGCTTCTTCTTCATGTAATGTCCTGGAGAGTTTTAAAATGCTTGTCACGATAAAAAGCTACGTTCTCATCACATACAGTAGGCACCCAATACAATGCTTATACATTCCACTTTCATACTACGGTATTCTACAGTAAGGAATGTCCTGTTCCGTTTTTACATCAATAGTGACTTCTGCCTTCATTCCATCATGCAGGGATTGTATGATTTCCACCATTGCTGGGGGTATACCATACTTTCATAGCACCAACCACAAAGCCTGTCGGGGGACAGAATCATACGCCTTTCTAAGGTCCACAAAGAGCATGTAGATCTTGGTATTGTGTTCCCTGGCCTTCTCCACCAGCTGTCGTGCACAGAAAACCATGTCCCACAGCTATTCTGTCCATCAGGGACCACTTGGGGGGAAATAGCTCATACTAAAACCCTGCAAAATTTTAATGGCGAATGCTGGATAGTGCATGGTTCAGAGAAATCCTATGTTCTTACATCAGTAATTATTGGCTTTCGAGTGCAACGGAAATTTTTGATACATCATATCTTTGCGCAATTAAAACCAGTGTATAGCTAAGGCCTGTAGGTAAAACACATCCGAGAAATATGTTGGTTCCAAGTGCGATGATGTGCTGGGTTTTTGCTCAGCAAGTTACATATGGGGTAAGCTTCACAAATTAAACTACACAGCACTTTGCTTTAATTGTACTCACAGAGTGGTTACCTGGTTTCAGACAAGCCAGCTGAAGGGACTAATGAGAACGAAAGTGGCAACTCCCTTTCAACCTTTGCCTTCCCAACAGTGTTTTGCTAAGCCTGTGTGTAATGAAGGGCCCTGGCCCTTTTGGAGTGCCCTTTGGGTCAGCCCCCAAAACAACCATGTGGCCTTTTGGCCACCTCAAACCCAACAAACATTAAAGAATTAGCAACCATCTGAACTACTTGCTGACGGCCCTCTGAATGTAGCAAAAGTTGAATTGTCACTAAGTTGCTTTGGTTGGCATGGCAACAAGCAGTTGGCACTGATATGCAAGATGATGGACATGGTCATAAGTTATTGTGTCAGTAACTCCTAGTGATAACGTTGAGACAGGAGTAATGAGATGGGTAACTCACTTGGCAATCCTGTGCATGTCCGAGTAGAAAGGTACAATTGATATTGCTCGTCCTACTCCTAGAGATATCCAGCCTAGAATTGACAGCCAGAGTGTCCTGTTGTCAATGAGAGACAATGAGCACTACCTGACTGGTTCTGGTTGTTATTAAACATACTAGCCTCATTCCCAGGCTCTCGTGCGTCGGTGGAGAAGAAAGAGCCTGGTACACACTGTTTGCGCATGGACATGAAGATGCTTACGGTGTGGTAATGAACCTCTGAGGGCCAACGAAGATATAACCACCCGCACTAATCACCAGACCAGCTACAATCAGACATCGTGGTATGTTCTGTGGGAGGTTGTGTGTGGTAGGGGAAATATACAGTACTGCAGACGGTTGCTAATGTGCCACTTTTGAGTAAACACCCTCCTCTTTATTCCTGAGTTCTTACATATGACTCCAGTCTACTGTACGTTGTTGCTTGAATGTGTGCATGGGTATTCTTTCAGATACACAGCAAGCTGGCTGCTCCTTGTTAGTCTTGTCCCCAGAATGATGTAGTTTAACCCACTATATACAGCAGGTAACTCAGGGAGCATGCTACTACATGTGATACTTTAGTCTCGTCCCTCGTTCCCAGGCCTACCCCGCTTTTTGTTCTTCGGTTTGTGTTCAATATAATACACGGAGACGGAAGACCGTGAGAAACGGGGAAGGCCTCAGAACAGCTGTCACGTGAATGATGTCTGGTGGACGCAAGATGGAACATTGTGGACCCCTGTTACTGTTGTTGTATGCCTGAGGAAGATCAATATAACAGCGAAGCACTGCCCTGGAATCTGTAAAAACAAATTTCCATGCCATTAACATACATGCATCTATATTTGCCACAGTCTTCGGTCTGAGATACCAGCTGTTAGGGGTTTTGCACACAAATACTTACCAATTTAACAGTTATTGGTCCAGCAACAATGGTGCCGATCCCGTATGTTGCTGTTAAACCAAGGTAGACCAGTCCGATAAGGCCAAAGCTGAGGTGAAACTGCAGTGTGGAAGAATAGCCACAACAGGATAAGCATACCTTTACCTTGCCAGGCTGTCCCACCATCCAATTTTTGATCGCCTTAAAAGTATGCAAAAATGTAGAGGGAAGGCCTGGGAGAGTTTACTAATGTGACTGACATCAATTACTACCTACATGTGTATATAGGTAGCCAGAAAGGGGAGAGGGGGGAGGGGAAGACAGGGGGCGCCTATCCAAAATAGCGGTCTTGAAATTTGTTTTTTTTTCGCACTTCAAATGCGGCAACACAATCGAAGTAATGCAATGGAACAATTTTTACCCGGTACTGCCACATATCACAAGTTCGGTCACGATACCCCATTCAAAGTATAATAGTGCCAAACAAACATCTGACACTTGTATGCAGAGCCCTACCCTCAACCGAAGTTCTGCAATACAGTGTTTTGATCACAATAATGCGATAGAAATAGGCAACGAACATGTAATGTTTCATTGCTACCGCAGCAAATGTATACACAACATCTACCCAAGATGGCCAATATTTCCGGTTATACGGTACATACATGTACCCAGTGCCTCTTCAGTCAATTTGTTGTCTAAACAAACCGTTTCAAAGTAAGATTTTACAAACAAACATCCTCAACTTACTTTCATGTAAAGATAGTGTCCATAATATGCAAAAACAGCATACGAAGCAGCTCTTAGCAGCATGAGAGATAAAACTGTGAAAAGAAACACACACACGTGACAGTCCAGTGCTGAAATCAAAGATTATTCTGAATCAGTCGTGTATTTTGAAGTATTGCCACATTTCAAGCGCCGTATTGCTGAACTTCCATCACAAGTGAGGCTCATAGATTATGTGCTTTGTGGACACATCAAAGAAACGTGTATGAGCTCTGCCCTTAACATAAGTTCAGCAATGATTTCTACCACACATACGGCACTTTGAATGCAGTGAAATACACAACAGAATGATTTCTACCACACACACACACACTCTTCAGATAAGCTGAGACAGAAAAGTTAGCACATTGAGAACAGTGAAGTGTAAAATTCTGCCATTCTCTCAGTTGTACTAGTCTGATGGAGAGAGCCAAAGTCCCCTCGAAACATTGCAAAATAAAGTTTCACCAATAAAGCCAAGAATCCTTGGGAATGGAGAATTCAAGACTTACGTACATACAGTGCTAAAGTGGAAAAAGTTGATGTAAACTTGCAAAAACCTTTGCAAACAGCAACCAAACAAGGGCAACCAAGCTAGAGCTTGAGGTTCCCCTGGAAGGGAAAGGCCAGGGGGGTTTTGCCACATGCGCTGTGATGTGAATGTAATGATTGGTAGACAGACAGGGGGTGGTGCCCGAAGAAGAATCTCCAGGACCTTCTTTTGATATCTTGTGCAAGAACTCGAGACCGTAACATTTGAAAGACAGTGTCAATGCAGTTCAATGTTCAGCAGACTCGAAGCTGAGTTTGTGAGTTACAACGATTGGGCACGGCCCACCATCTGTCTACCCTCTGTATACCTGACATCATCCACAAGATATCTGCCAGGCTTTCCCCTCTGTTTTTGCACACTGCAAGTGATTAAAAACTGGAGCCGGGGAAGGCCTGGGAACGAGACAATAAGAAGGCACTTGCTCAGACTCCATCCCACAAACAAATGTACTTCCGAGTTAGAAATGGCAGCAACATACCTAGCAAGACAAACATAATGTTGCTAGAAAGCTTCAAGAGTAGTCGCCATGGCAACACCTTCTGATTAACACAATCTACATGGCAAACATAAGAAAAAGGTCACAAGCAAGACTTTCATACATCAGAATTGCCATAAAATTTGCAGTAGTCGCCATGGCAACACCTTCTGATTAACACAATCTACATGGAAAACATAAGAAAAAGGTCACAAGCAAGACTTTCATACATCAGAATTGCCATAAAATTTGCAACACATACCAATGTAGCGATCACCAAAGCAACATAAATAGCTAATTAATTTTATGCAAAGGCCATACCTGTTGGTGGTATTAGAATCATTAAGGCCACCAGCAGGACAAAAATACATACACCGACTACCAGAAAGGGGAGCAAGAATCCTCCAATCTAGACAGGCAAGAAAATGATAGCAAAGACGGGCATACTGAACATACAAAATAGCTAGCCTCGCTCTAAGGCTCACCTGGTCCAAATGCAAACATGGCAATTGTTAAGGTAGGGAGAGCCTGGTATCTTTTCTCACATGAGTGACATCAAGGATAGAAAGGTGATAGAAGGACTTCACTCTTTCTATCACCTTTTAGCTGTTCTGAATCCCCAGGTACAACCACACACAATTATCATGTGGGCTTGTACCTGGGGATTCAGAACAGCTAAAAGAGCAAGGTACCGAGAACTTGCTACACATAATCTATAGCAACTTGGGGGATGACTATCATGCATACCACTAGCCTCGTTCCGAGGCCCAAATAGGAGGAGGAGAAAGGGCCTGGTTTCAGCCGTTCGCGCATGCGCATAATCGCGGTGGAATTCCACCGCCTCCGCATACTATTGATATACTTCCACATTTTGGAAATAGGCACAAGGAATTTGACTTTGTTCACCAGACCGTTTCTCACCGGGAGGTGCAGCACAAGACTAGAGACCATAATGCTGAAATGTTGTGGCTACACGTACTATACAAAGCAGAGCAAAGCACTCCTTCTCAACTTACATGTACATGTATGAACAATCAACGAACCACATCTCCCTTATAAAACAGGCCTAGATGTTATGCAAAGTCACCCACTGCGCAGGACCAGGCCTCATCAGCTGCGCTGGGGTGACCGGGAGATGGGGACTGCCATATCATGCACAGAATGCAGTCAGGTGGTTGGCCTTATTCAAAAGTTGCTAGAGACTCCGATCTTCAAAAGCACTGTCTCTTCGTGCAGCTGTTCTTCGTGCAGCTGTCTTTCGTTCGAAGATCTTGCATAGTGATCGTAATCATTGATCGTCATGTGTTATCGGTGCATGTGTGCGCGCGCGTGCATACAGAGGCGCTGGAGGTACCGGAAGTATTAATGTATGTCTCCCATACTAACTGAAGGCTACTCACCTCCTGAAGTCCTCCTCCTATTGCAGGTCCAACTGTGTTACCCATTGCATATGTGGCTTGCAACAAAGCCTGTACAGAAATACCACACAACGACGACACAAGAAATCAGTGATGACAATAATATTTGTGGCAGTCCCAGACAGAAATCGAATATTATTCCGTAACGTATTTCGAGCACATCACCGAGTTTGATGTGCTGTAGTGCTAAGCTTCCGCTAGGGGGCGGGGTTCATATGCGCTTCGTAGAGATATCAGATATTCATTTACATAGTGTGTGTGAGCCCCACCCTTAGCCGAAGTTCAGCGCTATTATAGCTGACTTTGTGTGTGCAATTTTCATTTGCATTTTCCCGTGCTACGGTACATCATGGTCATGTGATCAAGGCCTGGGAATGAGGCTGAAGATGGAGAAATGTAGAAGTAATATAGCACAGTGGGACCTCCCTTGGTTGACACCACTCAGTAGCTGAGAGAGAGCTACTGTATACAGTAATCTCAGAAAATTAATAGACCTTATGCACTTGTTTACACATGAAACCGAAGTGGATGGAAATCCGGATATTGAGTGGCAAAAAGACCATGCTCAATGGCGCTACAGCGAGACGCTTTGCAAGTTCACACCATCAATGTGGCACACATGCTCATTCTACACAGGAGTGAGGTTAGCCAGGGCCTCCAGGGTTGGTCAGTTAAGACGATGCCTTTGCTGTTAGCCGCATCCTTGTTCGCTAAGTCGTCCAGGCCTAGCTTCTGTAGAATGAGCATCTTCCCAACCTGCACATAAGTGCAACATGGGCAATATCAAATCAGTAATTATTCTGTGCTGAATTTCGGGCTACTTTTAACTCACTTATTGACAGATCTGTGTTTGACGTAAAACGGTCTTCAAATTCAAAATCAGTGACCCGGATTTGCCAGGCAACTGTCAATTGCCTCAGAGACAGCTTTTCCAGTTGCGGAAACAAAGTTATGTAAACAGAGTAGGCAGTGCCATAAAATTAAGGTAATACAACCAGTTATCGTATATTTTACACCCCTGAGTAAGGGACGCCTCGCTATAAGGGACAAAATGTTGATTCCTGATGCTGCCTACTATAGTCGGGTTCCACTGTAAAATCACTTACAACAATTGTTCCTTTCTTCTCAGGGTAGAACTGTGTCAGCAGTGTGTACGAAACTGTTGTGTACATGGCAGTGCCGGTGCCCTCCATTACCCTCAGTAAGAAACTGAACACTGTAAACAACACTGGTGTGGGCATTATGGACACAAACCTATGGTGACAAAATGGTTTACACATGCGCCAATCAATTTTATGACTGCCCCCTGTACTGGCAGATAACACTCACAAGAGAACAAAAGAACGGGCGGCTAGAGGAACAGCGTGTAACTATGTAAAGTTCCAAACCGGTCGGAATTATTGAACCGTTACTAAAAATAGTAACACGTATGCACAGCCAAGCGTAGACATAAGCCGTTGTTGCTAAGCACGTGCCGGGTGTTCTATTTTTAGTAACAGTTCAATAATTTTGACCGGACTACGGGCTTCTATTGGAGTTACACGCTCTTACTCTAGCCGCCCATTCTTATGCGCTCTTGCACTCAGCATAGGAGGGTTGACTGAAAGAGGTTGCCCTACCTCTGAAGACATCTTAATTAAATACGGCAATGCTCTGTGTATACGGTTTACTGTGTGTCAAATCCTCAGTAGTTTTCCACCAACTGCGAGGGGGTTTGAATATCGGGACTGCCCCGTATGTTATAACTAGTTAAATCCCACCTTGCCCCACTGGGGGTAGTGGGATATAACATTGATAGGCTCATCATGAACAGACAATGCACATAGCACAATTCTGAGATGTTAGGGGCTAGCTTAAGCCTTTATTAATCAATTTGGGTAGCTCTAATTTAGCACAAAGTGAGGCCTTTTGCGACAAGAAAGACAAGACAAAAGTGAAGACTATTTCAGAATTTGATATTTGAGCTTCAGGAAAGCTGGCTTCTTGTTGCTGCATTTATCCCATGAGGGCCTCAACACCTACTTAGGTACAAAGAGAGAGGGAATGGTTCCCACCTGCACTTTGTGTGCATCCTACTGGCCCTGATTTCTGGACAGTATGCGGTAGACAATCAGCAGTGAATATACTAAGCTGTGAAAACACAGTGAGGGCTTTTGCTACAGCTGTTTCCATTGACCTAGCAAAATGAGAGCAAAAGTGCTGTGCGCATGAATATAATTATGTGGTTGGGCATTTCATTCAGCCTGTAAAGAAGTTTACCACATAATTATATTCAAGTTCACAGCTTGGTTCACATTTTGCAAGGTCAATGCAAACAGTGTTCATTCAGCTGATTACATATGCACCTAGAATGGCTTCATATTAAGTACCTGCTAAGTGTATTCACTGCTGATTACTTAACCTCACTCATACTGTCCACATGGCTGGTGCAGAAATCATATTGTACATGTAGATGAGTATTACCCGAACAGAAAGAGAGCTCCTCCTCCCCACAGCAGACCAGCAAGCTGTGTGAACTTCACTCCTAGGTGAGGAAGCTGTAGGATGGATGGTTACAAACATGCAGTTACACTCCAAGATATAAAGTATACACGTTGTAAGCACCAATGTAATGTACACTTCACCCTTGTGTTTGTATAGGTAATAGGTCTCTATAAATGTACAGCTTTTTACCCACTATTCTATTCTATTATTCCTCCAAATTTTACCTATTATTCTCACCAATCTTACCCATTATTTTTAGATAACCTTTACAAAACTAAACATTACAACATTACTGACAAAGAAACATAATCTTCAAGGGAATGCCTTTCTAAAACCCTCTCCGCTGCTGCAGACGACGACTGAACCAATAAAACCAGTTTACATGCTTCAGCCCATGAAGGCCTGGTGGTTACATGTCCACTCTAAGTATTCAAGGAAGTGTTCGGCTCATCAATACATCATTTCTCAAATTCCCACCTATTATTCTACAACAGAATCTACATACCTAAAAATTATGCTAGCATATTTTGTTAATGCCTAACTTACAGTAGCCTTGTCCCCAGACACCAAATTTTTCACGCGCGCCCTGCGGCCTTATCAAAAAATAGGGTCTGGACACGTTCACTGGGGCATAATCATACGAGCGTATCGGCATGTTGTCACACCAATCAGATTGCTCAGGTAAAGTAAATTGTGTTATGCGTCATCACAAATAGCCAGCTTGCAATTTTTTTGGAGCCAAAGCAAACTCTGCCAGTAGATGATAATGTAATTAACACTAGTGAAAGTGTCCAGACCCTATTTTTCAACGAGTCCGCAGGGCGCGCGCAAAAAAGTTGGTCTGGGGATGAGACTAAACTTACAGCTGCTGTGGTACTTACAAAGTATCCAATCAGAGGAGACATCACCGCGATGCATAGCGGTGCTGTGCCCACAACAAACCCAGAAACGTAGGTTGCAACATGGTGCCGTTGTGCCTGTGTGGAAACAAGATAAATGGCAGTAATAGTGTACTACATCATAGAGGCAGCCTCAGCGAGGATGTGGTCATGTGACAGTGACAACTGCCGTACCAAGGTCAAGAAGCACTGATACAAGAATGACTCTATGGACAAAGTCACAATGGGTATGATGGGCACACAAGGTTTTCAAGATGTCTGGCAATCAAAATGGCTTCTTGTGACTAAACTAGCATTGAACCAGCAACTTACAAGTTTAGCTTGTGAGGTGAGTCATAACCAATTGTGACTAGCCAGATTGCTTTAGCTTAAAACTCCATGAACCCATCGTGAGTTTCTCCATAGAGTGATCCTTGTAGCTTGATGTCATCGGAGCACATGAATTGTCACTATGGAAGCCTCATACTAGTCTGAGGTAGGTAGTGTACCCCGGACAATAGCTTTCCACACACTGTTTTGGAAACAATCCCCTGATGACACTTGTAAATGGCAAAGCCATATGAATCCAGTCAAACAACGGCACATTCCCAGGCCTTCCCACTGTCCAGTTGTTGATCGCTTATTGTATGCAAGTCTACCTAGCTAGGTAGGTAGACTTGCATACAAACACAGAGGGGGAAGGCATGGAATTCCTGAGCTTTTGGCTCCCTTTGAAACCATGCTTCAGCTGTTTAGTTAGCAACCTGAGAGAAAATGTAGCCACTCATTTTACTTATCAATCTTCCTTTGACTGCTATAGTACAGCTTCAGCTGTTTACTTAGCTGTGGTTTAACATGAGTGGAAGTGTGTACAGTCAAGCCACACTGACAAGATACTGTTGCTACAGTCCACAGTAAGTCTTACGTTCAAAGGAAGCTGAAATCAACAATGCTACAATTTGATTACAATTAAAGTTGTATTTAAATTTGTAATAGCTTCTAGAGTTATGGGATTTGTAGCCTTATTCCTGGGAGGACCGTGGACCCAGAGTCTTGAGAGCTTTGTAGCACCACAGCAGTTAGCTATCAACCAATCTCTGACGGTGTTACAATACAAGCCCAAACTCATGGCTATGTGTTGTACGTCGTTTGAAGGCATAGCCTCGTTCCCAGGCTTCCCCCATTTTAATACACGGAAGCACAACATGCAGTAGCGATAAATGGGGAAGGCCTGGGAACACTTATCACGTGAGGTGGACGCAAGGTGGACATGAGGTGGACATAGGGTAGGCGGAGCCCGACTACAAATGCAATGTGCGAGTGAGTTTCTCACCAGTCAAGTGGAGTACTCTCGATTTCGTTAATGTCTGAGGTCCTGCCTAACAGTGGAGTGCTCACTGATGAAGTCTAGTGCATTATTCTGATGTGGACCCCTCTTCCCCTACGTCCACCTCACGTCCACCCAACATCATTCACGTGATAAGTGTTCCCAGGCCTTCCCCATTTGTAGAAGCAGATCCGGTGCCTTAATTAGACGGCTTATTGTATAGATGGTTTACAAATGTCAATTAAGTGTTCTACCTCCAAAGCGTAAATGGACAGCTGACTTTTTGCCTTGAGAGAAGCAGCTTCTTTTGTCTTTCAGCAAAAAAACAATGTAACACATCTTGCCTGTATTTTGCATACCGCTGCACCGAATGCGCACCCTGACTCTTACCCTCTGGAAGTGAAGCCGCGCCTCATGAAAACCATCTATACTATGCACCAGCATTTGTTCATGCCTAGCCTCATTCCCAAGCCTTTGCCGACTCCAGATTTGGATCGCTTGCAATATGCAAAAACGGCGAGGCCAAGGCCTGGAAAATTTTGTCATGTGAGATGACATCAAGTAGACTTAGAGAATATAGGCACATGGGGGGTGGTGCCTGATTGTTGTGACTAACAAACATTGCGTTGTTCAACCTCGAGAAGGCCTGGAAACGACTGAGAGTCAGCTACGGTAGTCTCATTCCCAGACCTTCCCATCATCCAGTTTTTGATGATGAATTTTCTGCTTTGCAAGCATTCTGAACTCCAGATACTGCAAGAAATGCATGGTCTCAATGTCTTCTTCCTTCCAATGCTACTCCCCTTACTCAAAATCAAGGAGCAAATTGAGTGGCAACATTTCTTTCAGGTGGAGGTAAATTTGCAGCTGATCTCTAAAGCATTCTACTTCAGGTCTTGCATATAGCTAAGTAGCAGTGAACCTTGTTTTCCTAAAGCCTACTAACAAAGATTTTACCTACGTATAGCACTGAACTCTAAAGTGTTCGAGCCAAGGTAAACTTGCAGCACTAACCTCTTATGAGCATCTTGGGGTGTGGTTAATATGCTCAGGAATACCCTTACCCAAAATTGAGGAGCAAATTGATTTCTTTCAGGTTGCTAAACAAGAATAAATTAAACAGCTGAAGATGTACATTTTCCTAGTATGCTTACTCCCGATTTGTTGCTGTTTTTTTTTCCAAAGGGACTATGGAGGGGGGGACTTTATTTGGGCATAATTTTGAGACTATATAATTAGCCGGTACAAGCACAATTCGTAAAATTTGGAGCACAATACAAAAAAGGGAAAGGGTTGGTTAACTGCACACATACAAGCTGTCCTCCACTGCATCATATAGTGCACGCCAATTGCATTACAGTATGTTGTCACATGACATATTACATCATTGCTAGAGTAGCAATAACCATCTTGAAAGCAATAAAGATCCAGGACATCTTGCACTACTGCTGGAGCTGCAAAAAAACATTTTGGCTGTACACCTTGGAAGCATGTACACTAGCAAGAAATCCTGTTACATCATACAGTTAAGCTTACGGGATACAGTTTGCTCATTAATGTTTTATGTAAAAATATTACCTTCCTTTTCTTCGTGCAGGATCCAGGCATGCATGCGTTTAACTTTACCGCTAAAAATGTTGCATTAGCCTGTAACAGCTGTGCAAGAAATCCTGTTACATCATATAGTTAAACGACATGTACGTATCACAAGCCACACCCTTCACAGAGAGAAGAAGGGTCTGGTCATGCTGCAGCTGACGAGTTGTGGCCAAAGAATGCAATTATTGAACTTAGAAATTTTTTAAGGAATAATTCTCTTTGAAGTGATGGGCTTAATAAATCTAGTAGAGTCCCTGTAGCAGACCAGGTCTCTAATTTAGATTCCTGTCGGGTCAGTCAGATACCTGTTGGGTCATTTAGATACCTGTGAAGTTATTGGATACCTGTTGCCTTAGAAACATGTAATATGTTAACCAAAGATGACCAAACCACACATGCCAAAAAACCACAAATGACCGCTCAAACCGCTGGGAAGCCTGTAACTATAAGTCGTCAATCACACTGGTTCGAACAGCAGCTGCGAAGCTTCCACCAACGTTTCCTGTGTAGTAGCCTGTTGCACAGGCTCCTCAGATGAACGCTCCAATGCCATTAGCAGCAAATTGTCAATCGTGCCAGAGACCACGGCATCTGCGTGGCTTGTCACACCTAGCTCCAGTCCTTCCAGGAATTGCGACGCTTGCACCAATACGTTTCGTTGGAAGGCTCAAAGCTCTCGGCAAAAGGACCCTCGAACGCTTCGGCAACGCCAAGTTTAAACTGGATCAGGCAAAGCCACACTGGTGGTGGTTCCCTCAATGTGGCCCAGAGGCTTGGCAAAATGACAGTGTCACTGGCTGCTGCAGCGTCCCTAGTGCTATCCATCATCGTACTTTCATTCGCCCTGACCCTCCTAACAAAATTTTCTAAGCCGGTTAGTGACCAATGCGAGTCTCTTCTCGGTTTTAAAACCCTCGCGGTTGCATTCTTGCCCCTCCTGCTCGGGTTTCTAAAAACTCGGAGAGACTCGCATTGGGTCACTAACCTAGACATAGAGGTTAGATAATAAGATGCTGACACCCGCCAAAAACATTGTGATCTATGCAATCTACGAAAAGAACGGATTTCATTGGTTACAGCAAGTTTCTGCCATGGCGACAAGTCAATGGTTGCAACGTGACAAGACCCTTTCTCTATCTACGAAGGGTGTGGCTTGAGAGACTACCTGTACACATAGTTCACTTGACCCTTCCCATTCTTGCAGAAATGGCTCTGGCTTTCCAGACTACCAGAAAAAAGGCACATTGAAGAGACAGTAGCACAAGCTCAGAGCTATATCATGAGCATGTAAAGCTTCTAGAGTCACTTAATTGCATTCCAGAGCTAGCTAGTTAAACACACTAGTTGCCACACTCAAAAAAGATATTTGTCTATTTTCATCCTGGAATCTGGCCAGGATCAGCTTCTGTTTACCATGATACGTCTATTTGCAAGCTTCCTATTGACCAATTTTCCACTTCCTACTTCTACTTCCTATTTGAAATGATATCGATATCTTGTGCACATGAGCTTGTCCTACCCTCTGGATGATCATACATAAAACTAACCACAATGGCAAAGAAAGGGGTGATCATTGAGATGCCAGCGTTCAGGAACATGTAGGCGAGCAAGGTCATCACGGTGAAGGAGATTTTCCTCCACCGACTCATTGTCACTGCTGCCGCTTTAGTACTGGGTGAAGTTCCTTGTGTATCATCTGCTGTATCATCTTGCTCTGTGCGTGAGGTATCGTCCCCTGCAGGCTGCAACTCAATTTTTTCTGACATGTCACTGTATTTTCAGGTAGTAAAGGTGTTTCAGAGTTTCAGCAAGGGACTCGCCTGTGTGAACGAGTAGCGCCGAGTCCGAGAAAGGGCCACACGCTCTGTACTGCGGCAGAGGGATTCTGGAACACAGCACGCTACACAGTTCTATCTGATGCACCCTTCGTTGCAAACTGTGCATGCGTGAGTGGGTGGAGTTGAACTCTTGAACCCTAAAGCTAGCGGGAACAGCTGCTGCCTTTCTACTAGCCAGCTAAGGCTGCTAACTCGTGAAATCTTTTGCAAATGTAAAAAAGCATTGAAAAATGCCAGCCAAAAATATATGTTTCACCTTTTAATTCTGCATGCATTGGACAATGCAACAGACTAGTGAAGTCTCACAAGCTACCGTGACCCTTCACCGTGAAAGAAAAGGAGGTTTGGTCATGTGGCAAACTGACAAGTTGGCTCCAAAACAAGAAGATTATTGTACTGTGCCGCTAAATCGTAATCAATGACATTAGGTGCAATCAGATTGGTCATGGTAACATTACGCTGTGGTGACAATTCGATTGTAGCATGACTAGAGTCCCCATTTTGCAAATGGTGTGTTGTGAAAGACTGTATAACTACTAAGACAGCATTGGCAAATAAATGCCCCCTCAGCCCCATCTGACTTTGAAGATCAGAAAGTGTCTTGGGTGTCAGCAGTGGCGGATTTAGGGGGGGTAAGGGCGGCTAGTAATGTATTTTGCGTACATAACTGCACGAGTCCATCAAATGATTATGCTGCAGTGGTATGCAGCAACAACAACCAGGCACAGTTACACACTCACGTATCAGTTCCTTACTGATCTCCAGACGTTTGACTAGGCCTAGAGTTGCTTCGAGATATTCAGTTCGGCCCGAGGGGTCCGCCACGGCGCGCCTCGGCGTACGAGATTTCGAAATCCACTGGATTCACGTGGATTTCGGATTTCAGAGTGGAATTCTGGATTTCACAGTGGATTTCTCGATTTCAGTTTGGATTTCTGCTGACAGGTTTCTTCTTGTATGTTCTTGGATATTTTAGTTATAGTTCCCAGCTTAGCAAAAACTTTTAGTTAGTTGTAGTTTTGGTTAACTAAATTTTTATTTAGTTAAAGTTATAGTTAACTAAAACAACACTGTCGGACAGTGTACGAGATTTCTTTTGTGACGGACCCTCGGTTCGGCCTTCCAGCTATATTTTGTATGAATGCGTTCACGTGACCGAAAGTGGGCGTGGCAACCCAAAAAATTTTCGCGCGCCGGTGACTGAACCCCCCTTTCTAAATTTCTAAATCCGCCACTGGTCAGTATGTACCGTATTTCTTCGAATGGATGCCGCCTTCGAATAGTAGCCGCACAATCAATCTGTCACTTGTGCATGTACACAACCAGTAAAGACTACTGGTAGAAATTGAAATGGGGGGGGGGGGGGGGGATGGAGGCATAACAGTTATTGCAGAATATGCAGTCAACACAGGGCACACCATCGACTGGAGCAACACTCAGATAAAGGCTGTTCAGTGCCTCCATTTTGGCAGAGGTGCACCTTGGAGACCTGGTACATGAGAAGCCAGCCCCACCCACTCAACCAGGAGGAAGGCATCCTACCTCATGTATATGACACACTCATCGGGGATGACACTCCACACATGCATGGAGCATCAACAGATAGAATTGACTTCCAGGTCACATGCTGACTGTTAGGTCATGCGTGGCTCCTCATCTATGTATCTATAAGTGTCTGTTGATATCGCTGTTGTATTATTGCAACTGAAGAAGACCACCGTAGTGTGGTCAAAACATTTGGTGTAATAAACAAGTTTCTTGAAAACTTTTAGGCTAGTGTAAAGCATAAATATGTTGAAGAACAATGGTCTAAAAATGAATGTCAAGCAACCAAATTGGGTCAAACTTTGGAACCCTGGTCTCAGTTGTGACTAGCTATGTCCTGCAAGCGATGAATGCTGTGAAGGCCAGGGAAGGAGGCTATGTTGGAGTTGGAAGCTGAGCCTCAATGCGGCAGTATATACTGGTAGCTCTGCTAGGTGGGCTTCATACAGCACAGAATTTCTATTGGGACAACGTGCATTACATCACTGCCTGATATGTCATCCTGAGCATGTGTCTTGAAACTAGATGTCCAAGGCATTTACCTGCATGTATGACGGTATATAGGGTACATGCATGCATTTGATCCCGTCACAATAAGAAATTGCAGAGAGGTGCATAACTTCAGATTATAAGAGGGATAGCCTTTTTAACATAGCTATATTTTCTAGGAATATGCCACTTGTATGTAGGAACATTGCTGGAGTGAAAATTTGGATGTGCTATTATAAATTGTAGTTCGTTCTGTGTGAGTCCGAAACTGACAAGGCTAATAATTCTAACCGTCCATTTAATTGGCCTCACATGGTTGGTTATGTTACAATCATTGTAAATTAATGCATTTCTGTATAAATGTAAGTAGCTAAAGGGGCAAGTTGTTCATGATTGTGATTCTTATAATTATTACCCGGTCTTCTTCCTCTGTGCAGGAGTTGCTACACCCTATAATTACCCACCCACTTTGCCACTACAGTGGAACCCCGCTTATGGACACCCCTCAACAACGGACACCCACGATATAATGGACAATTCTTAAAGTCACAACTGCCCTTCCATTCACACGTACATATGCAGCAAAGGAAGGCTCTGAAAACGCAGCCACCTTTGTGCTCAACAGTCCGATTACACATACCACGCCTACTGGAAATACAGAGGGGTTCCACTGTATACTCTCCAAATTATTCAGTATGTAGGTAAAGACATCTTGAGCTATCGTACAGAACAAGAACAGGTAAAATTTCACATCCACTCTCTAGCTCAGTCTAGTGTGCGTTTACTATAGAAAAGAAACAGTAATGTTGTTGCAGTAACAAAAACAATTTGTACTGTATGACTTGTGGTAATGTTGTCTAGCATGCATTTAGTCATAAGTTCCATCATGCAGGAATGCATATACTGCAATCAACCGTTATGGTCAGTAAAGAGGCATAAATTATATACATGTCTCATGTGGTTTCATGCTCAAGCAGACTGTGTACATGTATGCTGAAGTGTGCCAACTGCAAGATCTCTGCAGCAGTCATGATCAGTTGCTGAAGAAACTCGTGCATATTGTGGAGCTGAAATATAATAATTCTGTTCACATAATTATATATAGTACACAACCATTATTGTCATAATAATTATTATGGTATGCATTGTGTGAAACCTCAATCATCTGGTTACCTGTACATGTCATCTACCTAATAAGTGCACACCCCCATGCAGGCCTTTCCATTTTTACTATAATTATGTATGCAGTTCTGCTTCTGTTTACATGCATAGCAAACATGCATCCCTGTATAATCTCTCCTAGCCACTTGCCTCTGTACAAACACCCATGCAGACACTATAGATTGAAGACATTCACAGGTTGGGATGGTTGTGTGTATACTGTTGATGTACTTTTTGTGTCCTGCATGGTTGAATCAATTATATAGCTAGGCGTCACTATAGTAATGTATGTTATGCTAGGGTGTATAGGTCACCCTGCAGCTCAGTATTGTAAACATGCACATTATTGTGTGGGTTAACTCATGATCAAATGAAATGAAATGGCCAACTCAAGTTTGAGCACAAAGAAGTTACAAGAAATATCAAAAAAATCATAATTCCAAAATTTTAATCTATATGCATGGGTACTGCAAGTCTAATGTTGAAGTTCTTAAACAGGCAAACAAAAGGCAAATCATGTAGATTGCAAAAGTAGCAAAGATTATGTATCAGCACTATTATAGGTCTATGAGTCTTCGTGTCTTCTTAGTTCCCAGCTATTGAAAGAACAAAGTGTGAGAGTAATGACATTTTTATGACATCAGTGTTGTTGAAAGTTAAAATTTGGTTAGTATCACCAGTACAAAGGTAAAAATAAGGCATTGTTTCAAGCTAGCAAGAAACGAAGAGGGGAAGGGTTTAGATCACTGCTTGTCTGATTCACAGTGAAATGCAAGGAACAGAGTTGAACGGCAATGGTATATTTGTCATGAAAATCATGCAATCTCATGGTGGTGTATTAAGTGTAACCATAATTAAAGACTGAAGATGACACATATGCTGTCAGGGAGATGCTCCATATGCAGCTCAGAGGTTTGTACTGACAGTCCTACCCAGTCCTAGAGTAGTGTTGTTCAAGCTATAGCTGTAATCATACTCGGCCATTGTCAGTTAGTAGTTGCCATGAAGCATTCTCATTGTACGGATGGACTGAGGGCAAAATGTTCCCCCCCTCCCTCCTCCCATATTAGTATATGGCTGCATACCAGGGTGTTCTGCTGCTATTTTCAGGGCAAGAGCACGGTTGCTGCCTCCCACAGGGTCCTCCACAGCCTCCACCAGTCTTCTCCATGTTGGCTCCCCAAACCTCCCCACCTGGTTATAAAGGGAGAAGGGGAGGCAGAGCACATCCAAGTATGCGTGAGTTAGCAGTCTTTCACATAAGTTTGTGTGATTCAAGGAGAGGGTGAAGGCCCCCAAATACATTAGTATAGTTGCATAACAGTAATAGAAAAGGATCAATTCGTACATAAAAATGTGTAAGGAAGATCAGCTGGGGGAAATATGAGTGTGGCCCTAATGCAGCGAAAACACTGAGTTTACACAAGAAACAAAACCACAGTAACACCATGTACACAGGCATGCTGTAACAACGTTACTCTGCCATTGCTAATTTACAGGTTGAAAACAGTCCACAAAACATAGCAAAGTGCTATACCATTTGTTTGTGCATATTATTCCTGCATAAGAAACGATCACATTCTTTCAATCCAGACTGGTTTTCCAAGCAGAAGCAATAATACTCAGGGGCAAATTATGGCTTGATAGGTAGGTCACAAATTTTGGAACCAATCTTAGTTACCAGACATATTGCCAAGAAAAGACTGGTATAGGAGGGGGAGTGGGGGATGAATATGAGTGTGAAACATACATTGTAGCTCTGTCTCAGCCACAATATGAGCATTTCTCTCAGGCAGTCACTGGGAGAGTGGGCGCTGGCTGAGAGGATGGTATCCAGGTCACTTTGGCGCAATCTTAGGGCGATACCAAGGTTCTGCCACCTCCCAGCAAGACCTGTCACTGCAGAAATCACGTCATGGAGATCATCCTCATCTGCAAGTAGGAACAAAGAGTGGCAGCAGACTTTTGTGAACTAGCTCAAAGCATGATCAGAGATTTGAGAAACTTTCCAAAGATTTTCACAAGCTGCACTTCCAGTTTTTGAACTCCACCCTGACCATTCTCAAAACTAAGTAGTTCATTTTCTGAATGATTTGTCTGTGTTGTTTTAGCAATGAGCATATGTATATGTATATACCATATTGTGGGTTTCTGTGGTGAAAAACGGAAAATTTTTTGTGACTTCCATGAACTCGACCACATACATTATCAGCATGCGATGAAACCGCAACTGACTAGTGGCATTGAAAGCTACCATGTATGTGAACAGAAAAATTTGGTAAACTGATTGGGAGAACTTCTGCCTTGTCAGCAAGAGAAATGCAACCTACACCTTCTGCAAAATGAGATTACAGATCTCTAGGCTGATGCAGTTTGTAGGAGATGACACTTGCAACATGGCAAAACAGTTGACAGTGGACATACGACTTTGATAGCTAGCACAAAGTCAGCACTCTATAAGTAAGGTTAACAATACATTATAACTAGTCGGAGCAATGTGTCAATGTTGTGGCCAATTCTAGCAGATTTTCAAGAGTTTTGCAAATAAAAATTTTGTTGAGCTAGTGACAAAAGGCTGACGAAAGTTCCAGCTAGTTGTTTCCTTCTAATGAACTCAGTCTGACTAGTCTAGTCTAACATTCATTTTGTAGCTTACCAAGCACAGTGATGCCATCTGTACCCTCAACACCTGGAAAACAACAGCATTTGCATTCATTTACTACAACTTGAGCAGGTGTTTTGTTTTATAATGCCAAGACCGGTGCCATGCCAGCACCTAAAGAACCTAACCAGGAGGTGCCAATATTGGAGATTAAATAAAATGAGAAAGATTCATACACACATGTAGAACTTTACCAAGGATATCAATTGGGGCAGGAGTTGATGAGGGCTGAGGGGTGAATGATCCTGCTGCTAGAGATGCTACTGCACCTGAAGAGTGGAAGTGAATGAATGCATTGACTCACTATCACAGCTAGTGTTACCACTTAATTTCACACTGAAAATGCTTGCAAAGGTACGAGGTATGTTTCACCCAATCATGTAGAAAGACCGTACAAAAATGTACATGACTAACAATTCCAATGGCTTCAAGAAGTTATTATTGAGCAGTCAATAGTGAAATGCTATGTGGCCTAGGGGTACATACACTGGGAGAGTACTGATTGTGAAACTCAAATTGCCTCCCACAGCTTAAAGTATACACTGCTGATTCCATGTAGTGTTTCCGCTTCCACTGTGTATACTGACATCAAATTAGCTCATGCAACCTCAACAGAAACACCATAGCTGCTACTTCAAACAATATATGACAATTCTGTTGTAATATGCCCAGAGATAACTTAGTAGTGGAATGCTGAAATGGAGTGTCCCAGGTGCACGTACAATGAGATCGTACTAATCGCAAAATTTAAGTTGCCTCCCACGGTTTACAGTATATTATACTGCTGGTTGAAGAGGTTCACACAAAGACTTGGTAACACACAGGGCAATATGATTTTCACCTGATGTATTAGTTGAGGGAAGTTCTCCAAACCACATCTCCTGCTCATTGCTGATTGTTCCACTACACTCAGAGGTTTCAGTACACACAAGATAGCAGTTTCCACCTAAAAGATATCGAGTGGCTGCATGTGGTGGCGAGGAGCCACATACACATAAAAACCCTGCTTCAGGTTTGGAGTTATTGTACTTGAGCTTACGATAAGCATTTTCTAGTCCAGTGAAGATTGATTTTCGAACCTCACACAGGATCTGTGGGTGTGGAAGTGCTCTGATATGTACCTCAAAGAAAGAGAAAGAATCGATAAGGGTGATGATGGCTGGCTTTCCCGGGAGCTTAAACTGTATGCAGTTGCGAAAAACGCAAGCTAGATTGCCATCTTTTCTCTGTAGCTCCCACTTACATGCCGCAAGAAGGTGGACAACTAGTGCACAAAAGACACCATTCTGAGCACACTTGCTGGGAAAGTGAACAAGCAAGGGAGTGGTGATGGAGCTAGGCCTAGTGATGCTTTCGGCTGGAAGCATTGGCAAAAGACACGGCATGAAGTATTCATCAGCAGTGAGTGGTGCAAAAATGAGAAGACCTTTGAAAAGCTCAACAAGGTGGGTAGGGGTAAAGAGGCCAGGAATGTATTGGGAAGAAAACCTCTCATCTTGAAGCATCTGGAATGTGACTACGCCTTCATCTTGAAATCGTATCCACTCACCTGTGAGGGGTTCGTTGATCTGCCCACATCTAAGCTTGTAGCTATAAGCGACAACTTCGGTCAGCTTGTTTAGCAAAGCTTGTGGCTCAGCAAAGATGACACCTGGAAGCAGGGAAGGGTAGTACAGCAGGATATTCAGCTCATGCAAATAATTTAGAGCTGGGACAAGATCTTCAGCATTGATTTTGAGCTTGTTGGCTATGTCATGGCACCTCTGCAAGCTGATCACCCCCTTGTCTGCCAACATTCTGATATCCTGTTCAAGTAGAAACCACCCAACAGGAATCTTGTAGGGCTTCGGAGCAAATTTTGTTATTTGCTCACATATCATTGCGGCTACCTTGCGATCTTCTTCAGTGGGAACCTTTGCGTTGATTGGAAAGATCAACTCGTCAAAAGGATGGTAGTACACCAACTCATCACGAAAGTGTGGTCTAAACATTTCGAGGAGCTTCCTATTCTTATCAGCTCGGGTTTCTGAGCATTCGGCCTCCAGATCTCGATGTGTAGCAACAAACATCATGTGAGACAGGTTCCCCTCGCTTGATGGATGTGAGTGTATCATTTGAACACAGCGCTGTAAGATTTGGTCGTTTCGAAGACGACAAGGTAGTGCGTCACCACAACTCTTCCCTTCTTTGTAGTACTCAATCATCGGTTGTTGATCGAGGCGTTCAGAAAGCTTCAACACAAACATTGTTACAGTGGTGTTCCGAATAAAAGCTGGGAGGAGCTCGTGGAACTGGGGTTGACCACCACTATCAATAAAATTGATCCACTGGATTTCAAAAAATTTCTTCGAGCCGGAAGATCGCTCTACAAGCCGAAGTATCTGCTCACTGGAAGGACTGGGCTGTGATGGTGTAGATTTTCGTGGGGTTTCCTTGTGCGGCTTCTTCTTGTGCCCCTTCTTCCTGTGGCCATTCTCTATGCGCACACTCTCTTTGTGCAGGTTTTCCTCACTCAGGTTTTTTGTGAGCTGTTCAACTCCTGCCCTCAGAGCTTCTAGTTGGTCCTCCATTGGTACTCCAGCTATGAGTGCATCAGCCAACATTTCCATAAACTTTTCGGGTGAGATTCGAATCCAGCCAGTGAGATCTTTGCCGAATAAAGCACGAGAGATCGCCCGAATAGAAGCCTCAGCTAGCGGAGTGCTACAACGTGTGCTAGGTGGTTCTTCACGAAGCAGGCGGTACTTTGTAGACGTCTTCCCTGAGCCAGCTGCGCCTAGTGTGAGCACTTTGATGATATTACAAAGTATATAGCCATTTTCCAAGGCTTCATCCAAGATCTGCTTGCCAGTACGAGTTTCATGTGTATCTGTATGCATAATGGATGAAGTGAATGTGAAGTATGCCAAAAAAACAAACAACATGTAGTAAAGAAGAACCAGAGTCTGATGAATATGGTACATGAAATCTTACATATAGGGCTCTTTTAATAAGTGTACTGTTCATATTGCATATACATGTATGTGCATTTGTCCTGCACAAAAGCATAATGATAAAGCATGATGCTAATATTTGCTAATTTGATATGACAGTAACTAGAAACTCATGCAGACTTTGTATTCAAATTTCAACAGGAGCTAGGACACAAGTTTTCTCTCATGGACCAATAGTGAATGATCAATAGGTGAACCTATTGCTATGGAATTTCGTATAGGTTTGCTGTCAATATGCTTTTGTCTGTATACTCATCACAGCAAGCATGTACAGCAGTCTATAGCCATCAAAGAACTCGATGGCTCTCATCAAATCACAGAGTACTTGTGATTTGAAACTGTTAAATGAAAGCAGTAATATCTGAAAGAGTGAGTTACCAAAACAGAGACTACCTACTTGTGCAGATAATGAGCATTATAATAGCCCTAAGGTGACTTTCACTCATCTTGGTTCGTGGATATAGATATAAGCTTCCAAGAGTATAGTGAATGCTACAAACAAGTATGTGTCAACTGCCTCAATCAGAAAAGTGATTACTGGCCACGTTATCAATTGTTTATGAGTTTACTACATCGCAATATACAATTGAGTAAAGCCGAAGACATCCATAAGAGTTCCTAGGACTTCAACTTACTGGCCACGTTATCATTTGTTTATGAGTTTATTACATCTCACAATATACAATTGAGTAAAGCCAGGGACATCCATAAGAGTTCCTTTAGTACCACTTAGGACTTCAACTCACCATTATCTTTAGTCTTTGTCTGCATGGCTACACTGGGTTGGCTGCGACCCACCGCATTCTCCACCCTCACCCTCACTTCATACTCAGTAGAGGGAGCGAGGCCATCCAGAGTTGTAGAGAAGACATCCTCTCCAAGTAAGTGCGTCTCAAATGGGGATGCAGGGTCCAAGGCAGTGCGATACTCCACCACATAGCTAGTGATGGGACTGCCCCCGTCATTAGTGCAAGCAGCCCACTTTACAGATATGGAGGTGGAGGATGTTGCCTCAACAGCCAAAATGGTTGGTGCAGCAGCGACTAATGTGTGTGTGATGGCAAGCAAGAGTAGTGTTGACCAAACATTCAAAGTTGGTTGCTAGACTCCATGGTCTCAAAAGGAAAATGACACATTTGAAGTTCCATGAGCTTGTCACATGACTAGTGGAACCAAGCAGCATTTAAAGTAATTGTGCAAAATGCCCACTCAAAACACTTTACAATAACTGGGCAAGGATATAAAATTTCACTTTTGTAAGGAAAAGGCTACATATTGTTTAATGACCTTGCAATGTCATTGGTCCTTACAACAGAAATCAAGAATAGGGCAAAAAAAGAGTCCGTGTAGCAAACCTGTTCTCATTGGGGAGGAAAGGGGGGTCTCAAATTGCTGTAAGTCTACTCACTAAGCCTAGATACTCATGGAAATGCTTACTGGTATTGCGGTTATACACAAGCCAAATAAATGGTGAGTCACAGCCAACAGTGTAAATGTTGACCAACAATGTAGACTTTTTCCCAGGCTCCACCCTGTAACTTGCAAAGTTTCCTGTCTGTGCTGTGTCACATTTGTCCATTACCAAATACTAAATTCTTTAATACACAAAAACTGCACTTGGTGTAGCTACTACTTGAAAATACTGAGACCAATGCATACCCTTATGTCTACTTCACTAGTAAACCCTTACCTAGCTAAACCAGCAACAAGGAGATAGACATGACAGAAACAATATACATGTACTGGTAATGTCAAAGGGGAATCTTGCTTGTCTTGAAACTACGATAAGCAATAATGTGTATGTACATCATGTGTAACTCTAATTGATGCACCCTGCACATGGCATCATACACAGATAATGAGCCTACTAGACTACTCCAGTAAAGTGCCACAAGGTGACTTAGTTCGGCTCAGTAGAGTACCTGACCTAAAGTTCATGAATGTTAACATCTGCATCACCTTCTGAAAATATTCACCGACATACTGCACCCGTCTATATACACACACACATTTACGTCTCTCCCCTTCTCCACACACTTTCCCACACACACACTCGCATGTATGCATGCACGCACATCCACTCACACACACACCCACACACACACATACCAGTTTCTTCAGGAGACTGTCTCTGTTCTTGCTGTCTTCCAGTGAACTCACTTTCCTGCAGTAATCCATCACAACAATACCTAGTGATAACACTGATTTAGTCTGAATCATTTACTGGATACATCAAACTTATATTATCTATACCCACATTGTCCCCTAACCACCCTTGAGTCAACACATCAGTGACACATTGTTCCCTGTTGCCTGTTACAAATATTTTATGTCCACACTATGAAAAAAAAAGTGGGTGCCTAAACTCACATTATCCCCACCTAAACTTTAGTCTAGCCCCTATAGCAGTTCACTACCCACTTTATGCATTAAGGGAAGACATGTTCTCCTCAGTCACCAATGCCAGTTCAATGATGATTCATGTGTGGAACTCCCACGTGAAACAAATGGCAGTTCTGATGTGTCTGTTAGTGTGGGTGCTTCTCCACTTGACACCACAACTATCCTCAATGGTACAGTCTCACGTACTTACCTCCAACATGTTTGGATCAGCAGCTCTCTTGAGGTATGACACTACTTCCTCACGTCCCAATGCAGCTGCCACGTCCAGGGGAGTTCTCTGATGGAAGCAAAACAACAAGAATTCAATAAAAAAAAAAACAAAGCAGCACAAATACAACAAAGTGACTGGCATCTGGGCAAGGCTAATTCTAATGCAAAGTCTCAATCTACTTTGCAAATTACACATTCAGTAAATACAGGGCACCTTCGTAGTAACTCAGACTCAAGGTAGCAGTACTAATCTCAGACACGCTTATCTATGCAATGGAACATTGGATACCAGACTGTATATCTCCTATTTCCCTGTATGTTATGTTATGAAGGTTCCCAACAACAGCATTGCAAACATGTCATCTGATTTACAGACTGAGTGTCACACCAGCTGAGCACTGTACAAACACATAAACAATTGCAATTATTTCTACTACAGTGACTGCACACTCACGATAGATTCCGGAAGTGATTTCAACAATATTATATCAATGTCTTATGAGTAGTAATTACTTATACAGTCATGAACAGAAAACATGGTCCTCCGTAATACTTTAATTGGCTACAAAGTAATGAGAGTGATACCCTGTCAATGCACAATCTTCATACAGATTCTGGAATTTGGTGAATAGTTGGCATTGTATGAGTACATGCACTCACTAATTAACAAGGTATCCAACTGACAGTCTACATGTAATTAGTTATACAAGCAGATACCAGACCTTCTGTCAGGTACCTGGGAACTCAAACACTAATCAGCAATACAGTCTCATTCACTTACCCCACCATTATCTTTGATGTTGACGTCAGCTCCTTTCTCAGTAAGACACTGTACAGTGTCAGTATGGCCACTGAGAGCTGCCCAGTGTA
Source organism: Agelas oroides (assembly GCA_949130485.1). Taxonomy (NCBI): domain Eukaryota; kingdom Metazoa; phylum Porifera; class Demospongiae; order Agelasida; family Agelasidae; genus Agelas; species Agelas oroides. The sequence continues at coordinate 1,706,722 of OX422185.1, forward strand.
GGGGAGTCCTCTGATGGGGAGAAAAAAGTGAACAAAATTTCAAGTATAGTCTACCGTAAATAGTTAGCCTAATATAAAATTGGCTGCAAATTAGTGTAATGAGAGTGATGCTTGAAAGATTGCCAATGCACAATCTTCATACAGATTCTGGAATGTGGTGGAATACAGTCACACCAGTTGGGCATTGTATGAGTACATGCACTCACTAATTAACAAGGTATGCAACTGACGGCACCCATGTAATTAGTTATACAAGCAGATACCAGACCCTTTGTCAGGTACCTGGGAACTCAAACACTAATCAGCACTACAGTGTCATTCACTTACCCCACCATTATTTTTGATGTTGATGTCAGCTCCTTTCACAGTAAGATACTGTACAGTGTCAGTATGGCCACTGTATGCTGCCCGGTGTAGGGGAGTCCACTGATGGGGAGAAAGAAGTGAACAAATTTCAAGTATAGTCCACCATAAATAGTTAGCCTACTATAAAATTGGCTACAAAATTAGTGTAACGAGAGTGATACTTTAAAGCTTGTCAATGCGTAATCTTCATACAGATTCTGGAATGTGGTGGAATATGTGAGAATAGTTGGGAGTACATGCACTCACTAATTAACAAGGTATGCAACTGACGGCACCCATGTAATTAGATATACAAGCAGATACCAGCCCCTTTGTCAGGTACCTGGGAACTCAAACACTAATCAGCACTACAGTGTCATTCACTTACCCCACCATTATTTTTGATGTTGATGTCAGCTCCTTTCACAGTAAGATACTGTACAGTGACAGTATGGCCACTGTATGCTGCCCAGTGTAGGGGAGTCCACTGATGGGGAGAAAGAAGTGAACAAATTTCAAGTATAGTCTACCATAAATAGTTAGCCTACTATAAAATTGGCTGCAAAATTAGTGTAACGAGAGTGATACTTTAAAGCTTGTCAATGCGTAATCTTCATACAGATTCTGGAATGTGGTGGAATATGTGAGAATAGTTGGGAGTACATGCACTCACTAATTAACAAGGTATGCAACTGACAGCATACATGTAATTAGTTATACAAGCAGATACCAGACCCATTGTCAGGTACCTGGGAACTCAAACTCTAATCAGCACTACAGTCTCATTCACTTACCCCATGATTATCTTTGATGTTGACATCAGCTCCTTTCACAGTAAGACACTGTACAGTGTCAGTATGGCCACTGTATACTGCCCGGTGTAGGGGAGTCCGCTGATGGGGAGAAAGAAGTGAACAAATTTCAAGTATAGTCCACCATAAATAGTTAGCCTACTATAAAATTGGCTACAAAATTAGTGTAACGAGAGTGATACTTTAAAGCTTGTCAATGCGTAATCTTCATACAGATTCTGGAATGTGGTGGAATATGTGAGAATAGTTGGGAGTACTTGCACTCACTAAAGGTATGCAACTGACAGTGTACATGTAATTAGTTATACAAGCAGATACCAGACCCTTTGTCAGGTACCTGGGAACTCAAACACTAATCAGCATTACAGTCTCATTCACTTACCCCATCATTATCTTTGATGTTGACGTCAGCTCCTTTCACAGTAAGACACTGTACAGTGTCAGTATGGCCTCCCTCAGTTGCCAGGTGTAGGGGAGTCCGCTGATGGGGAGAAAAAAGTGAACAAAATTTCAAGTATAGTCTACCGTAAATAGTATAAAATTGGCTGCAAAATTAGTGTAACAAGAGTAATACTTTAAAGCTTGTCAATGCGTAATCTTCATACAGATTCTGGAATGTGGTGGAATATGTCACACCAGTTGGGCAATGTATGAGTACATGTTCTCACTAATTAACAAGGTATCCAACTGACAGTATACATGTAATTAGTTATACGAGCAGATACCAGACCTTTTGTCAGGTACCTGGGAACTCAAACTCTAATCAGCACTACAGTCTCATTCACTTACACCACTATTATCTTTGATGTTGACGTCAGCTCCTTTCTCAGTAAGATACTGTACAGTGTCAGTATGGCCATTGCTAGCTGCCCGGTGTAGGGGAGTCCACTGATGGGGAGAAAAAAGTGAACAAAATTCAAGTATAGTCTACCATAAATAGTTAGCCTACTATAAAATTGGCTGCAAAATTAGTGTAACGAGAGTGATACTTTAAAGCTTGTCAATGCGTAATCTTCATACAGATTCTGGAATGTGGTGGAATATGTGAGAATAGTTGGGAGTACATGCACTCACTAATTAACAAGGTATGCAACTGACAGCATACATGTAATTAGTTATACAAGCAGATACCAGACCCATTGTCAGGTACCTGGGAACTCAAACTCTAATCAGCACTACAGTCTCATTCACTTACCCCATGATTATCTTTGATGTTGACATCAGCTCCTTTCACAGTAAGACACTGTACAGTGTCAGTATGGCCACTGTATACTGCCCGGTGTAGGGGAGTCCGCTGATGGGGAGAAAGAAGTGAACAAATTTCAAGTATAGTCCACCATAAATAGTTAGCCTACTATAAAATTGGCTACAAAATTAGTGTAACGAGAGTGATACTTTAAAGCTTGTCAATGCGTAATCTTCATACAGATTCTGGAATGTGGTGGAATATGTGAGAATAGTTGGGAGTACTTGCACTCACTAAAGGTATGCAACTGACAGTGTACATGTAATTAGTTATACAAGCAGATACCAGACCCTTTGTCAGGTACCTGGGAACTCAAACACTAATCAGCATTACAGTCTCATTCACTTACCCCATCATTATCTTTGATGTTGACGTCAGCTCCTTTCACAGTAAGACACTGTACAGTGTCAGTATGGCCTCCCTCAGTTGCCAGGTGTAGGGGAGTCCGCTGATGGGGAGAAAAAAGTGAACAAAATTTCAAGTATAGTCTACCGTAAATAGTATAAAATTGGCTGCAAAATTAGTGTAACAAGAGTAATACTTTAAAGCTTGTCAATGCGTAATCTTCATACAGATTCTGGAATGTGGTGGAATATGTCACACCAGTTGGGCAATGTATGAGTACATGTTCTCACTAATTAACAAGGTATCCAACTGACAGTATACATGTAATTAGTTATACGAGCAGATACCAGACCTTTTGTCAGGTACCTGGGAACTCAAACTCTAATCAGCACTACAGTCTCATTCACTTACACCACTATTATCTTTGATGTTGACGTCAGCTCCTTTCTCAGTAAGATACTGTACAGTGTCAGTATGGCCATTGCTAGCTGCCCGGTGTAGGGGAGTCCACTGATGGGGAGAAAAAAGTGAACAAAATTCAAGTATAGTCTACCATAAATAGTTAGCCTACTATAAAATTGGCTACAAAATTAGTGTAACGAGAGTGATACTTTAAAGCTTGTCAATGCGTAATCTTCATACAGATTCTGGAATGTGGTGGAATATGTGAGAATAGTTGGGAGTACATGCACTCACTAATTAACAAGGTATGCAACTGACAGCATACATGTAATTAGTCATACAAGCAGATACCAGACCCATTGTCAGGTACCTGGGAACTCAAACTCTAATCAGCATTACAGTCTCATTCACTTACACCACTATTATCTTTGATGTTGACGTCAGCTCCTTTCTCAGTAAGATACTGTACAGTGTCAGTATGGCCATTGCTAGCTGCCCGGTGTAGGGGAGTCCACTGATGGGGAGAAAAAAGTGAACAAAATTCAAGTATAGTCTACCATAAATAGTTAGCCTACTATAAAATTGGCTACAAAATTAGTGTAACGAGAGTGATACTTTAAAGCTTGTCAATGCGTAATCTTCATACAGATTCTGGAATGTGGTGGAATATGTGAGAATAGTTGGGAGTACATGCACTCACTAATTAACAAGGTATGCAACTGACAGCATACATGTAATTAGTCATACAAGCAGATACCAGACCCATTGTCAGGTACCTGGGAACTCAAACTCTAATCAGCATTACAGTCTCATTCACTTACCCCATGCTTATCTTTGATGTTGACGTCAGCTCCTTTCTCAGTAAGACACTGTACAGTGTCAGTATGGCCTCTCTGAGCTGCCTGGTGTAGGGGAGTGTCCTGATGGGGAGAAAGAAGTGAACAAAATTTCAAGTATAGTCTACCATAAATAGTTAGCCTACTTTAAAATCGGCTGCAAAATTAGTGTGATGAGAATGATACTTGAAAGCATGTCAATGCACAATCTTCATAAAGATTCTGGAATGTGGTGGGACATGTGAATAGTTGGGTATTGTACAAGTACATGTACTAACTGTAATTGTATACTGAATGGTGTTTGCTTGTGTGACTTCCAAGCAGACTAATTAGTGATTTCAACCAGACATTTAAACCAGTTATACACAGTGGATATCAGTCAGGTACTTGGGAACAAGGTTAACTCACACTTGCACTAATCCACAGTCAGTAGTACAGCCTCATTTACTTACCCCATACTCATCTTTGCTGTGGACGTTAGCTCCTTTCTCAATGAGGCATTTTACTGTGTCCACATGACCTCTGTCAGCTGCCCAGTGTAGGGGAGACATCTGATGGGGAGAAAGACACAAATATATAACATGGTCCACTATCAATGTCCAGTTAGCCTACTCTACAGCTGGCTGCCATACTGAAGGTGACAAGCTACTCATTAATGGCAATGGAAGCATTGATACACACCTACAGACTAGCTGTGCAGTACATGTACTAACTAGTAACGGTTGCAACATCCTGTGTTTGACCTGTTTGCTGACACCTTGTCATATCTAAGGCACTTAGCTATTTAAGCTAGACCTCCGTCTGAATGCTGTGGACGGGAAGATGTTAGTTACAAATTCTAAACTAGTTTCGTCTTGCATATATACCACAGGAATCTGCCATCTTGCAAATAAGAGATTTGCAATACTAAGCATTTGACAGTAAACGATGGATCTTCTCCAAGGGCATAGTTACTTGTATTCATAGTATACAATAATAAGTAATACTAAGCATTTGACAGTAAACAATGGCTCTACTCTATAGCACAAATTAAGGGTACATTAGGCATATTCACTGTATTCATAGGAAACAATCACAACTTGTAATTAGACCACAGGAATGTGCCAAGTCATGCGTTCTTAGTACAGTAAGCATTTGACAATAACAATGGCTACATTTATAGTACTGATAGGAGGGTACAATGTAAGATGTGACCATGTCATCTGCAAGCTGTGTCACTACAGTTCTTGAGTTCACTTGCTCCTAGCCATTACAAACATACACACAAACTGTATAGAGCTGAAATTGTAGGGTACAGTTTTTATTTGGTTACCGTAAAATTGGGATAATAGGTACCCACACAAAATAAGCACCCCATGAATATACGCACCCATTTTGATTACAGCAACGATATCGCGTTACTAAGCACCCATACAAAAATAGGCACCCCACAAAAGAGGCACCCATTACTGCACAAACGGAAGTACATTTGCTGAGTCAGCTTACAAACATAACAGCTATCTTTCGCTACTGTCTATCTCCAATTGTAAGCAAGCTATGATAAAACTTGAGGAAAGGCCTCTTGATAAATCATATCTACGAATTAGCAAAACCCTTGCATGGATTCGTTAGTTTCAAGCACTTTATGTTGGTGGGCAGGGGTTGGTAGCGATCGATCGATTGCCGACTGAATCTGTGGTTCGAGAAAAGCTACAAACATGGGACAAAAATTAGCAGAAAAGGAACCTCTAGGCCAAAAACATATCACAGCTAATTTGTTCCCACACACCTGCACGCACTAGAATACACTACTAGAATATTACATTTGTTTTTAGCACCACCTGAATATAAGCACCCCACGAATATAAGCACCTATTCTGGCTGCTAATTTTGAAAATAGGCACTGGTACCATTATATAAAAACGCTTCTATATAATGGTACCTTAACCCTAAGGTTATGGTACCTTAACCCTAAGGTTAAGGTACCATTATATTAAGGTTAACCTTAATATCCTGATTTTACAGTATTTGTGGTGCTTTGATCAACATCAACTCCAAACAGCTACACAAGTGATGTCAGTTTTACTGTAAAGTCATTCTTGTAACTAGGGCATGTTGTAGAGGTTACACAAACTGGTTTAGCTACATGCCCTAGTAACAGTGGAGATTTATTGGATACCATAAGTCGGGAAATTTTCGTTGTTGAAAAATTTTCACAGTCGCATAAGGCTACGAAATTTAATCGCACGAAATATTTTCTACAGAGATTTTTTTTACAACAAATAAAACATTGTGGTGCGAATCATAGAGCGTGCCATTCCACATGCTCGTGCTCGATGTTCACACTTGAAAAGTAGAGAGCAGGGAACTTCAAGTCTGCCTTGTGCCAGGTCAGCTGAATACTTCCTGTGCCCAGTTACTGTACATTCATTCTATAGTACCTCCCCGTCGCAAAAACAGCCGTGACAGCTTTCGAATAGGCACGGGTACTATTATATAAAAACGTTTTTATATAATGATATCTTAACCTTAACACGTGCTCGTGCTCGACGTTCACACTTGAAAAGTAAAGAGCAGGAACTTCAAGTCTGCCTTGTGCCAGGTCAGCTGAATACTTCCTGCGCCCAGTTACTGTACTATAGTACCTCCCCGTTGCAAAACAGCGGACACACCCATGACAGCTTTCGAAGCAAATGTCAGTTCCTTCCTTTTTCACAGCCACAGCGTACCAATCGGAAGCGTTTTTGGGCTCTCTTTCACACACCAACGCCTCTCTAACTGCCCCCTCCCATACTTCATTATATATGTGGTAGCCTCGAATACAACAATTCCTTTCAAAAACTCTTCAATGGCAGTTACTCTCTCCATACTTTTTTCCCGACTTCACATCTGCTCTAGCATGTGCACGTGCCATGCGAAAGCCGATTATGCAACAGTAACATACAAATGCTATGTTGCAAAATTTTTGTGTTAAAATATTTTCATAGGACGTCGACCCCACGAAAATGTTTCACGAAAATTTTTCCAACGAAAATTTCCCAATTTACAGTATATAAATAGAATATCTTGTGACTAGTGCAGTCTTGCTTGTGTCAGTACATTTGGTTGTGACATCCAGTACTCTCTGGAGGATACCAACAGTGTGTGTGTGTAACCTCCACAACAGCCCTGCTTTACATGCCTTAGTATAGAGGATATCTTGTTGGCTACTGTGACACTGCATTTAGTATAGTGTTGCGTCTTGAAATCTCAAAACTGAAGTCAACAATACAAGTTCAGTCAATAATAATATCATGTACCTCCACACCAGAAGTTGGGTTAGTAAGAATATCACTTACCTCATCATCATCATAGTCAGGATGTTCAGGCACTCTTGACATGGTGTTGATATCTACAGGAGAATAAGAGTCATCTGATCACTTCACAACTACTGGTACACATTCACAACTCACAACACTCAGTGAAGCCATAATACCAACATTATTAGAACTAAAGTGATACGTAATAGTCATTATCTTGCCCTAGGAATGCATGGTACTTTTACTTGTGGGCATCAATAATTTTTTAAGCACTTGCAAATATAACCATAATGCTACACTAAGGATTGTACATAATCTTCCTAGGGGATTGTCATTTAAATATCATGGTCATTTGCATATTGGCATCGGCCAGCATACCCACACCAATATGTAAGATTAGTTATATATAACCAACCACTATGCCACACTAGAGCCATAAATGCTGTACCTAAAATATTAAAGTCATCAAGCTTACACATAATCTTCCTAGGATGGTCGTTTTATATGCCTGTGTACAGATAAGCCCAACACCAATATGAAAATATGACCCGTTACCTCGGCAACACAATCACTCAAAAGGTATTCGGCAACATTTCATTTGTTGCCATGGTAACAGTTTACAATCAGCTGTAATTGCTATCACAATGTAAACAGTCAACCATGTACAAAGACAATTGTTGGAATCTGCAGAAGTGCACATGAAAACATGACTGTGACAATTCAAAGCATGATCATAAAGCACCACTTGACCTGAGGACGTTCTACATAATCGTCAGTTAGCACCATGTGGCAACACAGCAGCTAAGAAAAGTGGGTCATATTAAAAGTTCGATAACAGGCTGACATTGGACAGTATGCTACCATTCATCTCTCTGTGCTGCTGATCAATAACTAGCTAGAAGGGAATGTGGCCCTATCATTGATGAAACCATTACCTTATTAAATCCCTGTCTCTACTGATTTGTGTGATTATACCATAATGTGACATTCTTGTCGGGCTTGTACACACTTTGTACGTGCAAAACTGTCCAATGCATCTACCAAGGCATACAAGCTGTGGCCATAACAAAAGTTCAGCAATACAGTGCTTTGAGTGTGGTGGTACAGTCAAAATATGTGAGGAAATCATTTTCAATTTCTACATGGGACTGCTACATGTTATTCACAAAAATTTTGCTGCGTCTCTATTGATATATAAAGTTACCGCAGACCGGGAAAATTTTGCTGTTAAAGAATTTCGTGGTTGAGGCCAACCACGAAAATTTAACATGAAAATAGACGCGGCGAAGATCAACAAATAAACGAGCCCGCAAGTCCACACCTCCTGCTGTAAATGTCGGATCTACAACTACTCCTGACCGCCACAGCATTACAGCCCATGATACCTGGCTCTCCCGATACCTTGTAGTACACTAAACACTAGGAATGCTCCAGGTGCTCGTCCATATTGGAACCGTCAACCGTTATAAAAAGGTTTGCAGAATGAGCTGCGTAAAATTAACAGCACAAAAAAACTTATGCGAATTGGTTGACGTGAAAATTTCCCGATTTACGGTATATCTCATAACTCTTTCCATTATAGGGAATCTGTTTGTACTCCTTACCTACACCCTTGTGAATGAGAGTCTCCACAACTGGATTGGATCCAACAAAAGCTGCAAAACACAAAGCCCTACTCTTCATTCGTCTTTTCTTCTTGTCATTATCACTGAGGAGCCTCTCCAGCTCATCAAGGTGGCGGTGGAAGGAGTCCATATCATTGTTTCTAATGGCCTCCTTCAGTAATTTCTCCTAAAGTGTTGTACATGAGGCACATAATTATACCACAGTAACAGTAGTCAAATGAGAGGCCAAGGCCTGGTCTATGTGGGGTAGGGAGATTCCATCCAGCTGATATGCACAAACTATGGAGTCAAAGTAGTTGTAGTGCCCATTCTTACAATATTATCAAACAGTAGCCTCATTCCCAGGCCCTCACCCAGCTTCCCGTCACTTGCAGTACGGTTAACCCAGGCCCTCGCCCAGGTTCCTGTCACTTGCAGTACGGTTAACCCAGGCCCTCGCCCAGCCAGGGAACAAGGCTAATCAAACAGTACATGCAAACATAACAACTGTTCACATGGGATCCTGTAGAGATGGTGAGATTCAAGCTGGTTGTTAGTGTACCTGAACGTTGATATTGTTGACGGTGGTACACATGCAACAAGTGTTTGGTACTGACAATTACTATATGAAGATGAGGGGCGTGGTTACGAGATAGTATTTGTGCCCTTTGGCCTATGAATTCTGGTGAGAACACTGGTCACACACTGACAGCCCTATATTCATGACTACTATTGGATCTTCAAGCACAATTACATTAATTTTAAGAAGTCACATATCTCGGTACTGAAAATGCCATCATTTCTACTACCTACCTCTTCTTGTACTCGTGGATCTGGTTCATCTTCTTCTGAGTCTTCAACAGACCCTGATTCATCCTCCTCTGAGGCTTCAAAGAATGAGCTTCTGACAGAACTTAATTTGTCCTCCTCTAAGGCCCCAGAAGAATCCACCCTCTCTGTCACTTCATCTGCAGCAACAGGAGAAACTTTCTATAGTAAAGTGCACAATAGGTTCTAAATTGTCCCACAATTTGTCATCATAATGATACTCTTTGCCATCCACACTTTGCATGTATTGCAGTTTTAGCTACTAAATTAGTAAAAGAGATGGTTTGTTGACAACCACAATTTTGGAAACACACACTCGTCATCACCAATAATTTTTCCTGTAGCTTGAAGAGTTCCACTACCACTGTATGCACACCTGGTAGTATATTCTCTCAATCAACTCACCATCAGTCTTTGTTCTCCTGGTTGCACTGGGGACACTGCGACCCACTGCATTCTCCCCCCTCACCCTCACATCATACTCAGTGGAGGGAGTGAGGCCATCCAGAGTTGTGGAGAAGACATTGTGTCTGACCACCTGTGTCTCAAATGAGGATGCAGGATCTGAGGCATTTCGATATTCCACTACGTAACCAGTGATGGGGCTGCCCTGGTCCCTTTTGCTCGCATTCCACTGAACAGATATGGAGGTAGAGGATGTTGCCTCAACAGACACAATGGTAGGTGTAGAGGGTGCTAATGTGAGTGTGATGTCTGGAAAGTATAAGTACTGTAATCTCCCGAAGTGAGGAGATAGGTGTATTTTCGACAAGTGTGATACTTCTATTGAAAGTACACCAAGCAATTAGTCCTACAGATGTACGCATGTAGTGATTCTGCTAGCCTCTCTCATGATGCGCTTACTTACGCAACAGCCATAAACGGTATCTCCCTTCAACTGCTGCTTCCATGTCTTTCATAGCGTGGCTTCTGTAATGCTTCTCGTTCAACACAACTGCATGCACTACGACACAAACAGGCAGGTTTATTTATGAGAGGAAAGCGCCCTTTGTAATCACTTTACTCGAAAAGGTGGGGTGGACATATTTTCAAGGGTTGGCCCATTTTCGGAAAATTGGGGTACCCTATATTTCACTAATATCTCCTTCAAAAGATATTACACTAACCTTTTGGCGCAGGTGATATTTTTCTTCTCAGTTTTTGTGCTAAAGATGTGTATCTGCCCAGGGCTTGTACAGCCTCTGCCAGAGACTTCCAGGAGACCTTTGGTGCACTGTGAAGCCACAAATCCAATACTTCTCTTCTGCAACGGTCAGTATCGAGAGGGTAATTCTTCTGAATTTCCCTCAGTGTGGCTGGCCTCAGTCCCAGTTGTACCCCCAGTGGGTACCAGTCTTCACCAGTGACCTCACTGAGCTCATTCTCAATCTCCCTCAGTGTCAGACATGTAGACGCAGCTGGTGAGAGAGTTGTACATTCTTACTACAAGTGCAGTGCAAATGGCACTATTATAAACAGAAACTACAAAAGCAACAAAAGCTAAACCTTAAGACTGGCATGATTTGGCAGTGTCACAGATGTATAGAATTCAAAGAGTTGTAACGAGGCCAGTATGGCAAAAAGTGATTGTAGGAGAGGGTCTGGTCTTGCATATCAAATTGGTGCTGTACTTGTACTGTTCCCTTACAGCTTCAACCTCCTTGAAGCCAGACTCATGGTACTACAAGTGTAGTGCAAGTAGAGCCATAAAATGGTTTTGACTGTTATATATGAACTGGGTGTTTGGTGGTATTACTCAAGCAATCAAAGACTCATAATGGCCATGGGGGCCACCTGGCAGTCTGCACCTTTGGATATTAAATGAGCTGGTGCTGTACATAGGGTATATCCTTCCGTGTTCACAGTCCTCATACAGCAGGTCTACATCAAAATTACCAACTCACCCATACTTCTCGGCAACGCCCAGATCGATCTGGTCACTTGACATTATTAATTTGTGTCACGTGACCAGATTACTCGAAGAGGACACGAGGACGGAAAATGTCCGTACAGTCTCGCGTGGCTACGCGAGACTAAAATGCCTATCACAGTGGCGGAGTAAAGCGAAAAATCAAGGTACAACGAAATTCTTTGGATGCTAACTATATAGCGAGAGAGTTGGGTGTAGCAGGAAAAAGGAGGACACATGACATTTATTAAAATGCAAAAATGAGTGATTTAGGTCATCCGCTAGTTTATTTTCTTCATCGTCCATACTGGTTGGTAGTCTGGGGTACAGAAAGGATCCGACTTGCGAAACTCCGTCTGATCAATTCCAGTATCTAGATATAGTTTTGTAAGCCACACGCTTCATAGAGAAACTAATTGTCGGGTCACACTGCAGCTGAATTGTGTTGGGATAGCCCAATATACCAATGTGTAAAAACCTCTGCAGGATACACAGTATAACCATTACATGTACTGGTTTACGTATAATTTGTATGCTGTCACCTATAGACCTTATGCAGTTGACGTGATCACCTCACGTAACCAAACGTGAAATGGATTGTGAACAGACTACGCCGCCATTTTGAGTGGCAAAAATTACTGAGGTCTATGGAGCCTAAGGAGTGTAAGTACCGCAGAGCACTTTGTGAGCTCCTTTCTCAGAAGCGCAAGAATTGATTTTACATTTACACCCAGATTGCACAAGGTCTCAACAGGATCTAACACTCACTGAGGCAATTAAGCTTACCTGCATGCCTCGTTGATGCAGTGAGCTTGCAAAGTGCTTCACTGACTTAAGCTCCATAGACCGCGGTCTTGCTTGTCACTCACAATAGCATCGTAGTATCCGGATTTCCGTCCACTGTCCATTTTACATTTTGGTTACATGATGCATTTGCATATTTACACTCCGCAGATTCTCACAGTCAAAGCCCAGCCAACAGTATTGTGAGTTCTGAAAGCGAGATATTGTCAACTGGTACGGCCAATGGATCAGAAGGTGCTCAAAACACTTGAGCAGTTCAGCCGGTATGAAAAGCCCATCTTTGTAGTGCTAGGGAAAGTTCTCATGAAACTGGAGTCGAGCAATTCCCTGATCTCGAAACTTCAGCCACTCGGCTTCTTGTGGATGTTGAGACGTTTTGTCAAATGGAACCTGGGGGTCATCTGAACAGTTCATCTGAGGATCACTGAAGCACGTCAGGGGTTAGTGGAAGAAAAGATTAAGCTCATTGGAATACCTCAGAGGAGCAGCGGAAATGGACATATTTGAACCCAATTTGTGAAAACTGTGTGACTAAAATATGAGTGTACACTCACACACACACAATGTATGTGTGGTACAAAACGTCTTGTCCTGTTCAGCATCCCTAAGCTTGCAGCTTTACTCCACAAGTGCACAAGTTCTGGAGCGTTGTTAGCTTGAAAGCTGGCAGTCATTGAACACCTAATCTGAAAGTACACCGGGATAGTGCAAGAAAAGATTATGCTCATCAATACACCACAGAGCAACAGTGGAAATGGAGGTTTTATCAGCTGGATATTGAACCATTGCAGTCACCACTGACAATTGGTAGGAAGTGACATGCATACACTCTAGTGTTTATACACATAGCCTCGTACCCAGCTAGGCTCCTCCCCGTGCAGAAAACAGGGAGAGCCTGGGTACGAGGCTATATACGCATACATACACTTGGTGCATTTACCATAGAGATACAAGCATGTGGCTTCCCTTTCCTCCTCCCTATAACCTCTCCATCCTGCCATTTCCGCTCCTTTTCCTAAACAATTCATCCGGAAGTACATCAGCATAATGCAGTACCAATAGCTTATAAACATTTAGTCTTGGTATTTGGTTCAATGTACATGTGCAGAAGTGTTGGCGTTGCATGGATAAATGTGACTCACAGCTTTTCAATCAGTTTTATTGACTGGGCAAGATATAAGTATTTAAGTTTTGCTGACCAGTGGGTGTGGGTAGAGTCACAAAGAACTCAATAGTTTGTTACTAGACAACTGTATTGTGTATATTCACGTCATTAATTTGTAATCCCATTCATGTATTGCTCAAATCATTTTCCAGATACGCACAAGATTAAGGCCAAGAATCCACAAGGACCAAAACTGTAATTAGCTCTTTTAATTTTGTAATGGGATTGCTACAGTGTGTTTTTATTGCCTGGCTGATTATTATTTTGTCACTGTCTGTTAACCATCACATTTTGTATTATAATTTAGAAGTGCACAAATGCAGGTAGTGTACAAGTAGCGCTCAAGCTAGTGGATATTAGTTGGCAAGCTTAGCACAAGGAGTGTCCAAGCAGTAGCCCCAGTGTATACCAGGAGTATCCAAGCAGTATCCCTCTGGTGTACAAGGAGTGCCCAGGCTTGTTGTACAGGATGTGCACAAGGAGTACCCAAGTAGCAGTAGCTCTAGTGTACAAGGAGTGTCCAAGCTTGTACACAGGACATCCACAAATTGGGCACTGGCTTGGGCATGTGTACATTTCCAAGGAGTTTCCAAGCTTGGACATTCTAAGTGTCACAGCTTGATTTGTGAACAAGTCAGTTTCCAATTGCAAGTTGCGCACTCCAACCTTAACTGCTGTGCAAGGTTGCTAAGAGTGCACTAGGATGCATGAGAGTCAACTTGGATCATGGGTGTCAGAGTGCACTTCAATATCTTGACAGTGCACAGAGAATGGTAGTACTGTGCTTTGTGATTATTTGTGCTGGACATTGTCAAACTGCTGATTGAGAATGATGCAAGTATGGGATTAATCCAAGAACTGATAACATAAAGAGTACAGATTGAAAAAATCTTGTTTATATAGTGAGCTTCTTGTAATTGCCTTACATTTTTACAAAACTGTTTATGTTGTGCAAACAATCGAATGAAAGTCAGGAGCAACGTTTCCAGGGGCAATGTTCAGTAGTAAGTAGCAGCGGGTGGGTCGGTCAGCATTTGCACCCGTCCAACCCTCAGTCATTCCACGAACAAGAAAGGGAGGTCGTCCACACCATCTGGGAGGGAAAAGGAATCATGCATGCAAGCATATATAACTATAAAAATTGTAAATAAAAGGAGTGGGGTTGGTGCAAAACCTGGACTATGGGCTGATTTTGGACTGAGTTTTGGACCAATGTGGATCAAGTGTAGCCTCGTTCCCAGGCCGTTCCCGCCTCCAGTTTTTGAACGGATACTGCAAGCGATCAAAAACTGGAGGCGGGAACGGCCTGGGAACGAGGCTAGTCAAGTGCCTGTAGACCACGCCCTCTTTCATTTCGGCGCGCGCGGGAGTCGGATATCCTACATGATTACGTCACTGATCGGTAGTGCCTTGCGCCTGTGTTCTGTCTCCGTTCGAGTGCTCCTCTACCTCCCTGTTTGCCTCCCCGATCGAGTGTTGGTGTAAGAGTTTGTTCATCTCATTGCCTCTGTTTTTGTGTGTGTGTAGGCTGGTCCCATATTTAATAGTCTCGCTTCCTGCGGATTGCAGGATACTGTAAGGGAGGCTGTCTTTTTCCAATGCGGTAACGCCCTAATGCGTCATGTGACTTCTGCTCGGTTCCACATGGTTCTTGGCGGTAAATTACAAAGTGCGCTTACCTACCCTTCCCTTCACCTGCAATCATACTGAGCTTTCCTTCAGTAAGAGCCACTACAAGAGTGTCGTACCTGCTGAGAATGGCACGCAACTCTGGCCTCGTGTGATCGTTTCAAGGCGCAGTGATCCGAAGTGATCATCAACTGGTTTTGACTCATTTCCATGCCAACTCACTCGTTGTTTACCACGATGACCAGGGCTTCTTTTTTCAATGTTATTAAAGTTAAATCACGCGATCCGCATGGGATTGGGTGAAAAGACAGCCTCCCGATACTGTAAGCGATTCACAGGAAGGGTCTGGGGGACGAGGCTAGTCCCGTGCTCTCAAATCAGAGTCACATCTTAGTGAGGACTCCCTTGCCGATAATGAAGCCAGAGTACTGCTGTACAGATTTGTTTGTTGTAGGTTCATGTGTTTTTCTCTCCACAGGCAATTTCCACCGATATGTCTAGACCTTTCCCAGCACATATCTTCGAGAAAGATCAGTCAGTCCTCATCAGCCCAAGGGAAGAATGGGTTTCTGATGAATTGGCCCGTCCCATAGCAGCATCAAGTCTCACTTTACGTGATCATTTTTCTATGGATACTGTTCCGGAAAGCTTGTGGAACAATATGAAAAAAGTGTTTCAAGATTACTATTACCAAGTAGCAGGTTTACCCAAGTATATATCTACTGCGCCCATGAAAATTAGAAAGGCAATGGTGGAAACCCTGGATAAGGTGAGGGTAACGAAATATTATACTTTTCCATCATGATCAGGCCTTTCTTTTCGGTTTCTTTAAGGGGGAGATTTTGAAAAGGATTTCGCACACAGAACGAGAGCTTCAATATGTCATATGCGACCCAATTATGGAAATGATTTGCCAAATGTGGAATCTGAAGGTATGTGTAGAATTTGGATGTGATGTGTACACAATTTTAGGAACCCTTATGTGAACACTATTAGCTCCATAAAATAAACATAATACTATTCTTCTATAGGGGCTTTCCAAAACCCACCCACTTTTGGGGAGTACCTCTGATTGTCCTGAATTTTAGATATGACTTAGTACTCATTAGGAAGAGACTAAGTTGAAAATTTGAGCTGGATAGCATGTTTAGTTTCTGAGATCTGCACACTCAAAATTTCAGTTTTCCCATACATTTTAATACCTAGGACCCAATCTCCATCTAAATAATTATACAGGAAAGTTTCAAACTTGAAGCCTGCATATCCAACGAATGAAACATGGTATAAAGCTGAAATTTGCAAGTCAGTCTGCAGTCATAGAGTACTAACTATGGTAGGTAGATCAAGATGCTGGGAGAAAATTAATGGAGGGGGCGTGGTTTTGGAAAGCCCCTATTGTGAGACAGCTATCCGAGGGTGTGTTTTTACTGTTTATACACATTGAGATGTAGGTTTATATTGTTCATAGGTGGTGTTAGAAGAGGAGGTGAAGAGGAGTGTGGAAAATACTAATATTTCGTCAAGTACACCCATAATGCAGCCCAATACATGAGACAGTATCAGTGAAAATGCCCATCCAGACTATACATGCTACCGCTTAGAGAACTATGATAAGGAATCGATAGCTGATGATTGAAGCAAAGTTGGCATCAAACGCTGCACATGTTGAGGCACAGGTGAGCTGGTAACTTGCTACCATGTACTTGCACTGACATGGCTGCTAACTCTTCCAGGCTATTGGATACTTCATATCCTTACCAACTACTCATCCTCAAAAGCCACCACTTGTTATCATTGTGACGGAACGATGGACCAGAGTCCTCTTTTTCCCATTTGTAGATGGTACCAAAGGTATGGCTATTAGATAGGCAAGTTTTAGCCTGCCTACACAGCCTGTCATTTCAATAGGTAATGTACTAACTGCAGTGCTTTGATCTTAGCCTGTTCACACAAACTATTGTTTCACTTGTAGATCTGCTAGTCAATGCCTTTGCATTCAACAAGTTTGAACTGTGGAGACAAAGTACAGGAGAGGGGGATCTTAATCCAAATGGAGAGATTATGAATCCTGTTGTACTAGACTTACTACTCGTGTCCAGATGCGAAGCTGTTAATGCGTCAGATGCTGCTTCCTGTTGAATATTATCCAGTCAAAAAGCAATTTTTAATAGGGGCATTAAAAAAGCCACAATCTGCTGAAGAGGTAAGCTCCCCTTTTGTGTATGGTGTTTGATTGGTTTTGGCTTTTAAGTGTCTGTTTATATTCCAATCATGCATGCAAAGAATTAAACACCAGGAAGAGATACAGAAAATGAAACAGAAATATGAGGAAACGCTACAGATGTTAAGGTCTGAAATAGAAGAGCTGAAACAAGGGAAAAAGCGGCAGGTTGGTTGAGTGTGGTTGGGTCCATGGTTGGAACTATTTTTTATGTTGTTTTGTATTATTTTTCGAACAGCAAAGTAGTAAGCCAGAGCTTGGGGCTGGAGCTTCAGAGGTGCAGTAGGTTCGTGTTGGATACATTTTGTTATATACAACTGATCAGGATATTTTTCTGTTTGATTCTTATAGGGAGTAAAGGGACAGAAATCATAATCAGACTCACTTTTCAGGGTTATTTGTGTTATATCCTGCATGCCTCTTCCTGCTGGATTTTATGCAGTCAGAAAGCAATCTTTAAAACAGGCATAAATGTTGCATAAGAAAGTTATATTGAGTTAATGTACATAGTAGGTGCATGAAAGTGCACTTAGATCATTACAGTGCAAAAGAGGGAACTTGGAGCGTGCATGAGTATCCTTGGATCAGGTGAGTGGATGATGAGAGAGTACAAGGAGAGTGATCCACATCACAGCAGTAGACATGGCAGTTCCCAAGAGTTGCCCAGGCTTGTGCACTCCACATGTGCAAGTAGTGCACCAGCCTTGGAAACCCACAATGTCCAAGTCTTGGATATGTACCGGTACATGTGGGCCAGGCCGGCTGACGCAGCAGCGTAGAGCGGCGCTTGCGGCATGCGCCAAGCTGTTACATCATCACGTGATTTTTTTTGCGAGCTCGATCACATGACATGTCATGTACATGTACCTGTACTGTGTTGAAAAAATTATGGAGTACTCACTGTCAACACTATGTCACTAAGCCACTCTCCTCCTGTGAGTGATGATTGAGACTTCCTACGAGCGACGAAAACTTGACAGAAGACGACGACAAGCGGCTTCATACGACGCTGTAGCACAGGGCCGCCGAGAGCTCTTGGAATAGTGCTGAAGAGTTTGGACACATATTTCTGACAAGTTGTGTTGGTGGTGGGGAAATGCGTGTTGAATGCAGACATGTTCAACAACGTAGCTAAGTGGTTCGAGAGCATCTCTGGAAAGAAGCTAGCCGGTCCCAAGGATTTGGCGTAAGTTGGCGAATGAAATACATTGATCAATCCTAGCCCTCTTGTGTTTTTACACACGCCCACTGTGGAGTAGGGCTCCCTATGATAGTTTTATGAAATGTCTTTGCGTGAAGAGTGTGCAAGTCACGAGTTCCTGAATGTCTAGCTGATGGTTTGAAAGCTTTTTTTTTGACCATAGCAAAAGTCACAGTAAATACTACTGCAAGCGTTTCAATCCATGGACTATCATCAGTGCAGTAGTATCACATACTCATGAAGGTTCAGAAGGTTCATGTGAACTCCCCAACCCCCTTGTGGTACAATGTACTTTCCGCAGAAAGCACACTGGAATGTTGCCCATGTTCCTAGGCTTCACACATAGCATAATGAAATGTGTGCATTTATTAGTGTCAGCACTGAACGCTATGTGAGACCTGGGAACGAAGCAGTTGTGACCACCCTAGCCTCGTTTCCGGACCTTCGTATGTTTGCCGCTTGCAGTCTGAGTTTCTGTACGAATCTCGTACTGCAAGTGGTGAACGCATGAAGGCCTGTAAACGAGGCTAGTGTTACGACCCCCAACCAAATTACAGGAAACTTTTACTTCATGATAATTTTAAGCCTAGCTTGCTCATTCCACCCCAGCCTTAGGCCTCCATCCCAACCTCCAGTCTCGTGATGCATGTAAACTACCTTCCACATGTGATGGAAGTGATACTACGTATGGTATTGAGGGGAATGTTACTCTCTGCACAAGAGGAATGAAATCATGATGATTACATTCCTTGTGTGCATGTATGTCAGTTTGTGACATGTACATGTAATAATCTTGTCATGGGACTTACATTTATACCGTTTATGAGTGCAGGTATTTCCATTGTAAATAAATTTGCACTTCTTGCACAAATTTGGATACTTTACACGTCCAGATTTTGATCATACAGTCAGTGATCAAAAGCTGGACAATGGGACACCTGGGAATGAGGCTACATTGTACATGAATGGTTTAAAGTGGAACATGAGAATAGCTCATCTGGTCATGTGATGTTAGTGCCATTGCTGATGGAAGTATATGAGACAGTTCATTGCAATAGTGGATGATTATGAGATGCTCATCTGACAATAGCTGGTTCCAGCATGTGACTTCCTGTGTTGTGTGTGTGTGCAGCGCAGTGAGCTCATTTGGCACTTTCACTGAAGGTCAATAAATATGCTTATTCTGTACAGCTGTACTTTGTGTATGTACTTTGCACCTGAACCTACTTTCGTCTGCCAGTGCATTAACATTGGTAGTGCTAGAGCCAATAAAATGAATCTGCTAGCATCTGCAAGTGAAGGTAGATATACATGTACCAGAGCATGTGACTTCCTTTGTGTGCGCGTAACACAGTGACCTCATTCGTCACTGTGTTAACATGCACGCAAAGGAAGGTTGGTCACTTCCACTGGAGGGTGAGGAAGGAATTCAAAGGAACATAACATGTGGTTTAGATTGACATGTGCTTTACACCCGAACCTACTGTTATCTGCAAGCACATCAACATTTGACCCTAGACCCTATAAGAAATGGCTGTCATGTTCTGCCTGCAGAGTGACCTAGCTCATTCACCACTTCCACTGGGTATATGTGGTTGGTATTATCATAGTTGTTGTAGTTAGTCTACATAATGTGCAGTCGTCATTTGTTTTCATTCTTTTGGTCATTACTGCATTCCATTCGGCACTGATAAAATTGTCTTTTGTCTACATGTCAATATGATAACTGTTGCCATAGCAACAGAATTTGTACCCTTAATTGGGAGGCAACTAATACATTCACTAACCTAACCCCAACCATTGTTCCTAAACCATGTAGCCTTTGTCTGCAAATTAAGAGCTTTGGTTTCTCTTTCAACACCAAAAGTGAGCCTAATTTCTGAGCCACTAGGAGAGGCTATGAGAGGCTTAGTAACACAGACACGGGGTGGTGGGTATCTCAGCTGTATCATATGGTTTGCACACACACTACTCAAGACTGCTTTGTAATGATAATAGGATACCGTGTACACTGTCAGAAAAATGTAAGCTGATTGGTCAGTAAGTGTAGTATCATGTACATGTATTATCGGCAGTTGTGTCTGTGACACAGTCACATGACCATGTGATAAGATTTCTCTGCTGTTGTACGCTTGCAAAGAGTACATTGCATGGCTTCATGTAAATTAGGAATAGCTTCTGTATTGAGAGGCATGTTGTGTTTGTGTAGCCTTGTTCCCAGGTCTTCCCACCGTCCAGTTTTTGACTGCTTTAGGAATATTTTCTGTATTGAGAGGTTAATTATTGTGTCCTAGCTAGCTCACCATTTTGGCTTGCTTCATGAGTCGGTCTACACTTGCAAAGTTTAGACTACTTCTTGCAGCTTTTGGGGCTTCCACAAAATTTTATTTTCATAGTACAGTTTTATATGGTAGATCATAGTCACCAGTGTCTGTTTGTGGTACATACAAACTCTGCTCTATCATCAGTACTATATTATAGTAGAACCGCATGACAGTGCGATAAAATCATCTGATTTGTTGCTGGCAGAGAGTATTATATGTCTTCATGTAATTTAAGAATATTGACTGATTACCTAGCTATCCCACTATTTGCAGTATCACATTTTGTGTTAGTACTATATGTTAGCTACCTCTGTCATGTGATTGGTCAGAACACTTGAACATGTGATGTAAACACTCTATAAGGTGCTGACATGAATATTTTAATCACTTCCATGAATTTAAACAGGTGACCGTTACTATGGTGATGCCGCCAAACTTGTGACTAGCCAACTCAAGTGTTGAAGCCATTCATAGCCTGCAATGTATATACATACCAAAGCCATTAGTTCTCTTGTAAGGCCATGTTTATACAAACACTGGTATTTAGCTAGTGGTCATGTGATGGACAAAGTGCCTGATTCACAACATGTGATTCCTCCTAGTAGCAATCATTGCAACTCAAAATGTTGTGTGTGCCTCACGAGTTGCATCGTAATGTTATTTATTTTGAAAACTTGTCTGCAGCAAAATGATAGTCTCTGATATGACCATACACTGGTCATCATGTGATACATAAAGTGCACTGTGTACGTCATGTGACTTGCACATAGCTGACTGGAAAGTAATGACCATGACGTAACCTAGACAAACATTTTGTAGCAGCATTTTTATGCGTGAACTCATGCGAATGTATAGAAGTCATACCATGCAAGAGTCTGTATCAGATACTACAAGTCATGTGCGCTACATTTGAATGAGCGATGAGGACCAAGGAGTTATTATCACCATAGTACCAAGCTATAACAAAAATAAATACCACGCGTTTGTTGCCGTTGGCATTCCTGTACACTATTAACAACCAGTTTGTGATACACGGTACATACGCATGATATTACATGTACATCTAAGTATTAGCTTTTTTGGTGCAATATATTTCATTGTTTGTGGTATCACAGTATTCCAGTTAAGGCAGCAGTAACAAGTTAATAACACCCAGATAGACATGTAGATATGTAGTCAGGTGGTTTGTAATTATGTATGACACATAATTGACCAATCAGATTACAGTATTTCATTGCATTTAGCTACAACACTCCCTTAAGTCTTGATGTTTTTCCACTCTCCCTTACATGGTAGATTTCCAACATGGAATAGCATTTACAACATGACTGCCGTATAGCGCTAAATTTCGCGGGTCTTTAATTTCGTGAATTCTGCAAATTTTCAACCATTCGCAAAAATATTTCAACGAAAATTTTTGATGTGCGACAGTTTTCATGCTCTGACGGCAAGAACGTCGATGGACAACATCCCGGGACTAAGGTGCCGAATCTGCAAGGAACTCTCTCCAAGGAGACACCTTTGAAGTAGGCATTGCTTTGCTGACAGCTGCGAGCTTGAGGGGACGATAGTGTGACAGTGTTAGATAAACCGGCCAAGCTTGTATGCCATGCCCATAGCATAATACTTGTGCAGCATGCAAATTCGCGAAATTGTTTCAATGAAATCTTCAAAAATCGCTATTCGCGAAAATTTAGACCCTCGAAAATTTAGTGCTATGTGGTATAGTTTTGGTCTAAACTGATGTTATGAAAGTGTAGAAATTAATGCTGGAGTGGGAGGGTTACCACACTGTGATAAATGAACAATAGTCATTGCACTAGGTGGTGGTGTACAAGCCACTACACCAGTCTAGCTGGTAGTATGTAAGTGAACCATATTCATGTGTGTGTTTGTTGATTATGGGCCCTTCCTTCCCCCAAGTGTCCATCTCGTGTGATGGATGGCCTTTCCCATTTTCCTGTTTTCTTCCTCTGTTTGTCATTATGTAAACGCCAGCCTCATGGGAAGTTTGAGCACTCACCTGACAGTCACCTGATATGCACACTTATCCCTATTGAACAAGCTTATGTGTGTGAACCATGAAATATAGGCCCTCTCCCCCAATGTCCACTTTGTGTCCGCTTATGTGATGAATGATTCCAGACCTTTCTCGTCTTTTTGACAGTTTCTGCTTTCGTGTGAATGTGGAACAGTAAGAGGGAGGGACTGGGAATGAGGTCACATTCTGGGGGTATGGTATAGCACTCACCTGACAGTCACCTGACATGTAAACCTGATTTATCTCCTGTTTTGAACAAGCTTACGTTCAGGTTAGTCTATATAGTGTGTGACGCAACTTGTGTGCACACAAGAGCTCTTCACACTGTGGATAGGGTGTAGCCTGACAGTGATTGACTTGTCTTTTGAACAAACTAATTTGGTCAGCTACATGTCAGTGAGGTCACTGAGGTCACCACAGCACACAACACACTTTGTATGCCTCACGAGTTGTTGATAGCGTGTCTGTACACTAGTTAGACAGTCATGCTGTACACATGGGTTGTTGATAGCGTGTATGTACACTGTAGTTAGACAGTCATGCTGTACACATGGGTTGTTGATAGCGTGTCTGTACACTGTAGTTACGCAGTCATGCTGTACACATGGGTTGTTGATAGCGTGTATGTACATGTACACTGTAGTTAGACAGTCATGCTGTACACATGGGTTGTTGATAGCGTGTCTGTACACTGTAGTTAGACAGTCATGCTGTACACATGGGTTGTTGATAGCGTGTCTGTACACTGTAGTTACGCAGTCATGCTGTACACATGGGTTGTTGATAGCGTGTATGTACACTGTAGTTAGACAGTCATGCTGTACACATGGGTTGTTGATAGCGTGTATGTACACTGTAGTTAGACAGTCATGCTGTACACATGGGTTGTTGATAGCGTGTCTGTACACTGTAGTTACGCAGTCATGCTGTACACATGGGTTGTTGATAGCGTGTATGTACATGTACACTGTAGTTAGACAGTCATGCTGTACACATGGGTTGTTGATAGCGTGTCTGTACACTGTAGTTAGACAGTCATGCTGTACACATGGGTTGTTGATAGCGTGTCTGTACACTGTAGTTACGCAGTGATGCTGTACACATGGGTTGTTGATAGCGTGTCTGTACACTGTAGTTACGCAGTCATGCTGTACACATGGGTTGTTGATAGCGTGTATGTACATGTACACTGTAGTTAGACAGTCATGCTGTACACATGGGTTGTTGATAGCGTGTCTGTACACTGTAGTTAGACAGTCATGCTGTACACATGGGTTGTTGATAGCGTGTCTGTACACTGTAGTTACGCAGTCATGCTGTACACATGGGTTGTTGATAGCGTGTCTGTACACTGTAGTTACGCAGTCATGCTGTACACATGGGTTGTTGATAGCGTGTATGTACACTGTAGTTAGACAGTCATGCTGTACACATGGGTTGTTGATAGCGTGTATGTACACTGTAATTAGACAGTCATGCTGTACAGTCGTTGACTTGAAACTCATGCAGTGCACGTGGTAATGACCTCTGCTATACTTTGTGTGTACAGGGACCTTCATCCCACCAACGTTTTGAATGCAGCGAAACAAGGGGGTTGCCACTAGATACATGAATTGGATGCATGATTAGTCATGTAGTGTCCACCCACCTATAATGTGCATAAACTTTCTCTTCATTTATGGAGAAGCCAACTGAGAAGCCACTGAAAGTATAATGTGCATACTGTACAAGCCGTGACACGTTCTTTGACCCTGCCACTTTTTGTCTCGTGGCTTTTCAAGAACAAGAAACTGGTAATATAGTCAGCAACCAATTGATCTCTGTGGGTCCCCACCTACCAAATTTACTGTGCTTGGAACAACCAAATGTATGGGAGTTTTTTGATAACTTGTGAGTATGTATTATTGAGAGGCCTTAGCTGCAGAATGGCCTTGATTTCAAGCCCACAGGTTATTGGAGATAACTACTGGCAAAATTTAGCCATTATGTTCACTCAATAAATTGCTATGTCAGTAATCATACTTTGACATACATGTAGGTGGGCCCTTACTACATCTCTTTTTGACCATGTGCAAGAAGTTGAGCAGAAGAGGAGGGTGGCACTTGATACATACTCTGCAGTATGCAGTATTTTTAACTATGTTCCCCTCTTTTCCTCACAGAGACCAAGCTTCGTTCCAGCATTCTCAATGTTCCTCTCCCTCATCCTGGACTGGCAGTGCCTCTCAACTGCCTCCCACCATTCATCTGTCTTCTTCTCTCACTTCACTCTAATTGATGCTCACCTATAGAGCAGCTGAAGGAGGGCGTGGAGGACGCTTGTCATAACACAGGAGCATTCACTGCCGTTGTTGTCAAGGTAACGGGAACTGAGGGGCATGGGGGGAGGGGGAGATGAATGCAACCCTGAATGGCTGCCTGTGTATACATGTAATTTCTGGAGTTGTACATTTGCTCCTCCCATGTACATGACTTGTTGTGCATGTAGTTGAAGCTGGCTTGGAATTTTGCTCGATTTTATCTATTTTCTCCCTCCTCTCCCTCTCCCTCTCTCTGTCACACACACGCCTATTAAGTTTTTCTGGGTGACTTCCTGTTGCTATACAAAGCTCCCCGAATACAGGTATGTGACGTTTGCTTATTATTTGCAGACACGAGCTTTCGTGTGTTTAGGCTATCTTTGTACAATATGTGTACACGTACATGTAGCTAATATAGTCAGTGTGGGAAAGGCGCAATTAATATAGTCCTTGTGTCAGTAGCATGTTTTGGTAGGAGCTCATTCTGGCATTTTTCCCCCCTTTTTTCAACAATAAGCACAGTTAAGGCTGACTCACGAAAGCAAAACCTGGGAAGGGGCCAACTTGGCATTTAACCCTTTTTATTATCCAGTTGATATTTCTACAACAGTATTTTCCTATTCCCGTGACGTGCAATATCACACGATATTGCACGGGTAGTTATTGCACGGGCCCTGAGGCTATATACGTGCGATATCCTAGCAACCAGCATGTGCTTTAATTAGAACCAATGCGTTCGAACGGCGAGTTACTCGGGACTTGGTGAGAAGAGACACGACGCTGTTGTGGTAATGGATAATAAATACTTTATTACACTCGTTAGTGTGCATATCGCAGTTATTGCACGCTAACTCATGTAATAAGGTATATATATCCCGTAGACGTCTACACCCGTCCTAAATTTTAGTGTAGTTACAATACCGTAGAGGTGTAAACCTCATAGCCGTAGGCTAGTGTTATGCGCTCTGTTTATATAGGAACAAGATGGTGCAGCCACTCTTGTGGTTAGATAAACTTTGGTCAAGGGCTAGTGTTTCTGTTGGGGGGCTTCCCGTAGCTATAGCGCTTCCCTAGCCTCGTTCCCAGGCCTACCCCGTTTTTTGTTCGTCGTTCAGTATAATACACGGAGGCGGAAGAGCGCGAAAAACGGGGAAGGCCTGGGAACACTTACACGTGAATGACGTCAGGTGGACGCGAGGTGGACGTAGGGGGGGCGGTGCCCGACTATAAGTATGTGCGCAATAAACCTGAGAGCGGGTTTCTTACCGGTCAAGCGGAGTACTCGCGATCTTGTGAACGTCTGGGGCCTAGCGACGGAGCGCTCGATGATGAAGTCTAGTACGTTATTTCTAAAAGCGGACCCCTCCCCCCCTACGTACGTCCACCTCCCGTCCACCTGACGTCATTCACGTGATAAGTGTTCCCAGGCCTTCCCCGTTTTTCGCGCTCTTCTGCCTCCGTGTATTATATCGAACGCAAACCGAAGAACAAAAAACAGGGTAGGCCTGGGAACGAGGCTAGCGCTTTCCATCTTTGAAGCTATAAGCTTAGTTTTCACAACGTAGTGTACGTGAAATTTAACAAATTTAGAGGTATTTACATGTATGCTTGTCTACTTGTCTAGCACCGAATTACGAACTATAAACGCTGCTTATAACTAGTACTACCCTAAAACACCCAACCAAGTATATAGCAGCGCTCCCTTAGTCTGCTTAGTACGCTAACCTATCATAGTAAATCTGAGTTACAAGCGCTTACCACTGTCTCACAGTGTATTACATGTAGGTACAGAGAGTCTCTCAAACTTGCTTGTTTCAACTTTTACTCAAGCTTAAGCAACTGCTCTCGCTACTACAACAGTGATTCGCTACTAGAGTCACGTAACTTCATTGGGCAAAGCTTTTATTA
The DNA here is from genome assembly GCA_949130485.1 of Agelas oroides. Classification (NCBI taxonomy): domain Eukaryota; kingdom Metazoa; phylum Porifera; class Demospongiae; order Agelasida; family Agelasidae; genus Agelas; species Agelas oroides. The sequence continues at coordinate 1,733,920 of OX422185.1, forward strand.
TCATACAGCTTGGCTATATGTGATGAGTCAGCAATAATTTGGTATTTCCAAATGACGCCCGCCGTCTAAAACATGGGCTTTAAAGGGTTAATAGCACTTTGGAAGCCATTCTCCAAGCTAGTTTGCCATGTAAGCAAGCTAGTTACCGTGATTTTCTAAAGTACGGGTCTGTGTGTGTAGCTTGCCGTACTGCCAGGTAATAGAGTGTAGTGACATCTAGTCCCATTCTGTCAGCCGTAAAGCTTTTGCAACTGAATGAGTATATTCTGCCAGTAAAGCATGCGTGAGTTCATTTGTTCACCCACAAGTTCTCTCTGTTCTCTCTATATACCTTTGACGTTTCTTACATGTACGTGACAGTTTTACCAGACTCTCTTTTGCACACAGGGAGAACCTGGGACCCGGGCTACTGCTCATACACAGGAATAAAACTCAGTGGGGTGATTGAGGGTAAGAACTGAGTGCTAGAGTATCATACAAAGTCTTAGTAATTTGCTTGTGGGTTTTTATCCTCCCTCCTCCACTTCATTTATGTACAATAGACATGACTGTACATCTCCTTGTGTTACATGTATAGATATTACATCCAAGGAAGCCTCTGTACCCCTCACTTTGTTATCCTACCCTCAAGCCTCCCAACAATCTTCCTACTCCCCTTGCATGCTGACTCCATCTTCTCCCTCACTCTGTTCCTAGTCTCGTCCCCAGACCACGGCCCTCTCATGAGGAGAAACGGTCTGGTGAACCAAGTCGAATTTCTTGGGCTAGCACACGCTTTTGCGACAATGTAACCTAGCAACGATCAAAATATTGAAGAAATTTACCGTTGTAAGGGAAGTGATACGTAATACTTACCGATCTCGCAATGTCATTGGTCATTACCCATTTTGGGTAATAAGGCCAAGAAATTCGACTTTGTTCACAAGACCATTTCTCGCCGGGAGGCACACGTGGGCGGGACACGAGACTACTCAGTTCCCTCCTTCACCCTCCTCCACCCTCTCCTTTGAACTCCTTGTCTTCCTTCCCTCCATCACTCACTCGTTTCCTTATTCCCTCCTTCACCCTCCCTCCCTCTCAATCCCTTTTGTTTTTTCTTCACCTCCTCCCTCTCCTCTCCCAGGATACCAACACTAAAACCAAGACATCCCATTTGAACAGCTGTCATCACAAAACACCACATGTGGAACATTCTCAACTTCATCTGGAGTCAGTGGACAAGAGATTCCGCTTGCTTGTTATGACTGTGTATGAACATTGACTCAAATCACTCTGTCAACTCTAACTGTAATATATACATGTAGCCTCATTCCCAGCTGTCCCCAGTTTATATGTGATAAACGCTGGGGAGGACCCTTGGAATGAGGCTGGTGATGGGTGATGTACAATCTTGAAATATCGTACTGGGCAGTTGAGAAGACCTCGTCTCCCCCTACATAATCACATACTACTAAAGTCGAAGCAACAAATTAGCAACCTCTCAGCTGGGCAGCTGAGAAAACTGTTTCCCTCTATTCATTGATAGTTGTCTGTATGCATGAGATGGTATAACACTAGCAAGACTCCACCTCTTGTTTAGGAACTCGCCATGTGACTGCATGGCCAGCTAGGAGAGTTTCAAACAAGGTTGTTACTGTATCACTGTGAGAATATTCCACTTGGCTAATGTCTAGCTATAGATACATAGCTGTGAATGGTCACAATTTCATAGATAACACATTATGGTATAATATACCTTTATATCGGGTATCCCATGCATCATGTGAGATTATATGTAAACATTCTGAGCCAACTCTGAGATTAGTGCAAGCCCATGCACACCATCCAGCTGCAGCTAGCAACCACTCTCATGAACTTTATTGCAGTCATTCCCAGACACCACCTCCTCAGTGGGAAGAACCTGGGAATAAATTCACTGTCTGCTCTACATGTAGGTGATTAAAACTGGAGTCATTGGGGCTTAGGAATAAGACTAGTCTGCAGTCGTGCTAATAGTAAATGCATTATAAGTTAATTTAACATTGCCAGCGCCCCAAGCTGGACAGGGAACCTGGGAATGAGGCTGGTGGAATAAACAACCATGTACATATTGACAAACAAAAAAGATAATTATGTTGCACACACTAGGAAGAATGCCAGGAATGTGACTGTATGAAGCTATCGAGTGAGGAGGAGGTCACTGGCTGTCTGATTCACTGGGACTGTGTGAAGCTATCGAGTGAGGAGGAGGTCACTGGTTGTCTGATTCACTGTGACTGTATGAAGCTATCGAGTGAGGAGGTCACTGGTTGTCTGATTCACTGTGACTGTTTGAAGCTATCGAGTGAGGAGGAGGTCGCTGGTTGTCTGATTCACTGTGACTATGAAGCTATTGAGTGAGGAGGAGGTCACTGGTTGTCTGATTCACTGTGACTATGAAGCTATCGAGTGAGGAGGAGGTCGCTGGTTGTCTGATTCACTGCGACTGTATGAAGCTATCGAGTGAGGAGGAGGTCGCTGGTTGTCTGATTCACTGCGACTGTATGAAGCTATCGAGTGAGGAGGAGGTCGCTGGTTGTCTGATTCACTGCGACTGTATGAAGCTATCGAGTGAGGAGGAGGTCGCTGGTTGTCTGATTTACTGCAACTGTATGAAGCTATCGAGTGAGGAGGAGGTCGCTGGTTGTCTGATTCACTGCGACTGTATGAAGCTATCGAGTGAGGAGGAGGTCGCTGGTTGTCTGATTCACTGCGACTGTATGAAGCTATCGAGTGAGGAGGAGGTCGCTGGTTGTCTGATTCACTGCGACTGTATGAAGTTATCGAGTGAGGAGGAGGTCGCTGGTTGTCTGATTCACTGCAACTGTATGAAGCTATCGAGTGAGGAGGAGGTCACTGGTTGTCTGATTCACTGTGAGCCTAGGGATGGCAAGAGAGAGGAGAGAGACAAGTGAGGTTGAAGGAACAGTGGTATCACTTGGGTGCAGAGGAATAGGTAATACAAAATACCATGGAAAAATCCAAACCTAACACACTCTATGACAAATGCACTTATGTAAGCTTTTAACATACTGGTGGTTGACATTGTGTGTCTGTGCCAGATATAGAGATCGATACACTTCTACTTTGAGATCGAGTCTATCAAGTTGCTGGGTGTTTTGCATGAGTGTTATAGAGCCCAACATTAGATACTCTATGATAGGCATTCAACTGGTTGCTCTATACACCTGTTAACATCTGGTGATAATATATCACGTTGCTTACTAGTACGTCCCAACTTGAGTGTATCCTTCTCTGAACGTTTACATAAAAATAATGTACCCGCTCTAAGGTGGTAAATTAAGGATGGTAAGGTACCATTTCGCCTACTACAAATCAAAATGTGTCTACTTAACTAAAAACAGTTTCTAAGTAAAGCAAAGAGTATGTTTTAGTTACTACAAGACTTTATGGCGGCTGTGACAATCAAAACTTCTGCATGTGTGCTTGTTCCTGTGCAAGAAGTGAAGCAAATTGGACACCGAACACCGTCCCTCTTAAAACCTGGCTGACTCAGGGTTATGCCCACTACCTTACTTACCAAGACAGGCAACAAGGATGTTTGGCAAGATTATTATGACAGCTCATAGTGTACCTGGCCTGGATATGAGGATACACAGCTCACTACTTCTCAGAGATGATTTGGACTATGTCATCCAGGTTTATGGTATTATCTCTGTACTACACTGCAGCACTATACTGGATGTCAAGATCTGAGGGTGGACGTCAGTACTGGTTGGTTAGCATACTGTGATATGAACACATTGTAGAGAAACTCTAGGACCAGGGAGCAGCAAGTTCAGACATATCTCAATAGATCGCACCATGTTCCTTAACTTCCAGGAATGCTGAGCAATCACAGTGATGATTAGTGAGAAGATTATCGTGGAATGTTTCTCACTTACCTCTCCTAGTCTGGCCCTCCCATAGAGTCACTCTACAGTACACTCACGTTACCCTAACAGACCAACACTGACGTCCAAGATTAGCTATTGACCTCCAATATGGTGCAATATGAAAATAATACCATGAAAATTGTATACCCAGAAAGGGGGTCTATAAAACTATACTTTTAGCTCAAACACTGGGTCAAGTGATGTTGTGCTCAATTCTGAAGTTATCGTCTTCAATTGATACAATATGAACACAATACATGTGTGGTAGTCCCGAATAGAAATCGAATATTATTCCGTCGCGTATTTCAAGCGCATCACCGAGTTTGACGCGCTGTAGCGCTAAGCTTCCGCTAGGGGCAGAGCTCATACGCGCTTCGTAGACATATCAGATATTCATGCGTTTACATAGCGCGTATGAGCCCTGCCCTTAGCAGAAGCTCAGCGCTATAGCGCGTCAAACTTGGTGATGCGCTCGAAATACGCGACGGAATAATGTTCGAATTCTATCCGGGACTGCCACATGTAATACTATGAATGCTCAGAAAAGGATCTATGTTGTCGTCAGCTAACGTTGTGCTCGATTCTGAAGCTATACGATGTACTATCCAGCCTGAGGAACTCCCAACACTGAGTAGAACCATGTACATTATCTTTCACCTACATGGAACATTAGGGAACTAAAGAGGCCCATGGTATCACAGTGATGACTCACTCCCCTTTCCTCCCCCACTGTCTCCTTTCTTCTCACAAACTCACATAAGAACTGGTGGACTGGGCTAGCTGGGGTTTGATGACACCGGCAGCCTAGACCTTGAGTCATGATGCCTTACTGATGAGGTTTAATTTCAGAGCCGTCTTCGAGTTCTCATCAGTCTGGTCTGAAAGGGTGTGGGGGTGTGAGGGAGTGGAAGGAGGGAAGGCAAAACAGAGGAATATCAGGAGGGAATAAGAAGGGGTAGAATGTGAAACGGAGTGGTGTATGAGAGAGTGGAGTGAGGGAGTGGAGGGTGAGGGAAGGGTGTATATGTACGTTGTACATGTGTAAATGAGGAGTAGTGGGAGTATAATGGGGTAGGGAGTACATGTACATAGAATGTGTGTGAAGGAGACGTGTCGGTGTGAGGAGGATATGTGTGACACATTGTGAGTGAAGTGTAGTGTGTGTGCAAGGGAGGGTAGAGCATACATGTGTATCTGTGGGACTGAGAGGGACAGTGTGTAAGGGGGCGAGGTGTGTGTATGAGTGAAGGAGAGGGTGTGCAAGATGGAGAGAGGGAGAGCACGAGTGAACGAGAGGGAGGGTGTGCAAGATGGAGAGAGGGAGAGCATGAGAGAAGGAGAGGGGGTGCAAGATTGAGAGAGGGAGAGCATGAGTGAAGGAGAGGGAGGGTGTGCAAGATGGAGAGAGGGAGAGCATGAGTGAAGGAGAGGGAGGGTGTACAAGACAGAGAGAGAGAGCATGAGTGAAGGACAGGGAGGGTGTGCAAGAGAGGGAGAGCGTGAGTGAAGGAGAGGGAGGGTATGCAAGATGGAGAGAGGGAGAGCATGAGTGAAGGAGAGGGAGGGTGTGCAAGATGGAGAGAGGGAGAGCACGAGTGAAGGAGAGGGTGTGCAAGATGGCGAGAGGGAGAGCATGAGTGAAGGAGAGGGAGGGTGTACAAGATGGAGAGAGGGAGATCATGAGTGAAGGAGAGGGTGTGCAAGATGGAGAGAGCGTGAGTGAAGGAGAGGGAGGGTGTGCAAGACGAAGAGAGGGAGAGCGTGAGTGAAGGAGGGAGTGTGCAAGACGGAGAGAGGGAGAGCGTGAGTGAAGGAGAGGGAGGGTGTGCAAGACGGACAGAGGGAGAGCGTGAGTGAAGGAGAGGGAGGGTGTGCAAGACGGAGAGAGGGAGAGCGTGAGTGAAGGAGAGGGAGGGTGTGCAAGACGGAGAGAGGGAGAGCGTGAGTGAAGGAGAGGGAGGGTGTGCAAGACGGAGAGAGGGAGAGCGTGAGTGAAGGAGAAGGAGGGTGTGCAAGACGGAGAGAGGGAGAGCGTGAGTGAAGGAGAGGGAGGGTGTGCAAGATGGAGAGAGGGAGAGCGTGAGCGAAGGAGAGGGAGGGTGTGCAAGACCGAGAGAGGGAGAGCGTGAGCGAAGGAGAGGGAGGGTGTGCAAGACGGAGAGAGGGAGAGCATGAGCGAAGGACAGGGAGGGTGTGCAAGACGGAGAGAGGGAGAGCATGAGCGAAGGAGAGGGAGGGTGTGCAAGACGGAGAGAGGGAGAGCATGAGCGAAGGAGAGGGAGGGTGTGCAAGATGGAGAGAGGGAGAGCATGAGTGAAGGAGAGGGAGGGTGTGCAAGATGGAGAGAGGGAGAGCAAGAGTGAAGGAGAGGGAGGGTGTGCAAGAGAGGGTGTGCAAGACAGAGAGAGGGAGAGCGTGAGTGAAGGAGAGGGTGTGCAAAATGGAGAGAGGGAGAGCATGAATAAAGGAGAGGCAGGATGTACTCGTACCCCGCCCTTCAACTGTGCTTTCCCTTCTCCGTCTTGCACACCCTCCTTCTCTTCACTTACGCTCACCCTCTCTCTGTCTTGCACACCCTCCCTCTCCTTCACTCATGCTCTCCCTCTATCCGTCGTGCACCTCCACTCTGTCAAAGTAGATCATTGCACCAGTGGTAACACAAGGGACATTCTCAACCTCACCTGTCTGAAGAGTGGTCTGGGGAGGTGAAAGAGTTAAAGTGGGGCTGAAGTTAGGAGAGGATTGTTGCTAGTGCAAGACACTAACTGGCACCGTTGCTCTGAGTAATGAATACACAGGAAAGGAAAGGGTTAAAATCAGGAGGGAGAATTGGATTACATGTAACATGCCCGCTCAGTGGGTGACTTTGGATAACATCTAGGCCTATTCTTTAGGGAGATGTGTTTCGTTGATTGTTCATGTACATGTAAGCTGCTATCAGTGATCAATTCAAGTATTTAAATGTATATCACGTATGTATGTGTGAGAGAGAAGGTGTGTGAGGGGAAAGGAGGGTGTACATGTACATGATGTCGGTGTGAGTGAGTGAAGGAGAAGGTGTGCACAAACACGTACAAGTGTGAGGTAGAGAGTGTGTGTAAGGGGAAGGGAGGGTATGGTGTATGCGTATACTAGCTGTATGCAGGTGAATGAGGAGCGGTATGAGTACATATATATGGGGGAGGGCATGATGTCAGTGAGGGTATGAGTACGTATATATGGGGGAGGGCATGATGTCAGTGAGGGTATGAGTACGTATATATGGGGGAGGGCATGATGTCAGTGAGGGTATGAGTACGTATATATGGGGGAGGGCATGATGTCAGTGAGGGTATGAGTACATATATATGGGGGAGGGCATGATGTCAGTGAGGGTATGAGTACGTATATATGGGGGAGGGCATGATGTCAGTGAGGGTATGAGTACGTATATATGGGGGAGGGCATGATGTCAGTGAGGGTATGAGTACGTATATATGGGGGAGGGCATGATGTCAGTGAGGGTATGAGTACATATATATGGGGGAGGGCATGATGTCAGTGAGGGTATGAGTACGTATATATGGGGGAGGGCATGATGTCAGTGAGGGTATGAGTACGTATATATGGGGGAGGGCATGATGTCAGTGAGGGTATGAGTACGTATATATGGGGGAGGGCATGATGTCAGTGAGGGTATGAGTACGTATATATGGGGGAGGGCATGATGTCAGTGAGGGTATGAGTACGTATATATGGGGGAGGGCATGATGTCAGTGAGGGTATGAGTACGTATATATGGGGGAGGGCATGATGTCAGTGAGGGTATGAGTACGTATATATGGGGGAGGGCATGATGTCAGTGAGGGTATGAGTACATATATATATGGGGGAGGGCATGATGTCAGTGAGGGTATGAGTACGTATATATGGGGGAGGGCATGATGTCAGTGAGGGTATGAGTACGTATATATGGGGGAGGGCATGATGTTAGTGAGGGTATGAGTACGTATATATGGGGGAGGGCATGATGTCAGTGAGGGTATGAGTACATATATATATGGGGGAGGGCATGATGTCAGTGAGGGTATGAGTACGTATATATGGGGGAGGGCATGATGTCAGTGAGGGTATGAGTACGTATATATGGGGGAGGGCATGATGTCAGTGAGGGTATGAGTACATATATATGGGGGAGGGCATGATGTCAGTGAGGGGGAATGTGTGTGTGTGTGTATGGATAGCGCAACCTACATGACGATTGTACAAGTGTATGTGTGTGACTGAGAGAGCCGATGTGTGAAAATGGGCGAGAAGGGAAAGGAAAAGGTGTGCAGGTGAGTGAAGGTGTGGGAGTGAAGGGAGGGAGGGTGTGCAAGACACAGACAGGAAGGATATGAGTGAGGGTGTGAGTACATGTACCTTCACTCTGTCAAGATCACCACACCTCCAGTGGTACCATATGGGACATTCTTGACCTTGTCTGTCTGAAGAGTGGTCTAGGGAGAGGGAAGGACTGAAGTTACATGTGTAGGAGAGGACAGTCAGCTAGTGCAAGATCATTACTGGCTCAAGATTGTGTTGTGCATTCTCAGAATCATGTGTAGGAGAGGACAGTCAGCTAGTGCAAGATCATTACTGGCTCAAGATTGTGTTGTGCATTCTCAGAATCATGTGTAGGAGAGGACAGTCAGCTAGTGCAAGATCATTACTGGCTCAAGATTGTGTTGTGCATTCTCAGAATCATGTGTAGGAGAGGACAGTCAGCTAGTGCAAGATCATTACTGGCTCAAGATTGTGTTGTGCATTCTCAGAATCATGTGTAGGAGAGGACAGTCAGCTAGTGCAAGATCATTACTGGCAGCATTGCTCAAAGTAATGAATAGAAGGCAGCAAAGGAGGGAGGGAAACTAGGGAGCTCAGGAGAAGGGGGAGTGGAAGGAGGGAGGGAAGAAAGGAGGAAAAGGGAGAAGAGGGAAAATAAACGTACAGGAGAAAACCCTGCCTCTACATGTACACCATGTATATACAATTTAATACTTTGCCATGCTCTGAGACCCAACACGGGCACACTTGACACACAAACACAAACACAAGCACAAACAGAGCACGCACATACACAAACAATGTACACTGTACAAAGTATGCATGCACGTACACATACTGTATACATGTATACAGTAAAACTTTCGTGTATTTCATGAGTTGGTCTGCAGTTGCAAAATTAAGAACTACTAAATTACATGTGCTGTCACATTAAAACATGCATGTACATTGCACAAGCACTGTGCAATTGCAAGTCATAAAAATGTGGTGAGGTTTTTTGCACCTTTGTGAAATACTTTGTATCCTCCCTGTGAAAATTTCAATATATATGTTCCCCGCAATCTGAGAATTTGCGCAATCTCAAGATTGTGTTGTGCATTCTCAGAATCCCGAGATTGCATTCTAATCTCAAAATTGAGCACTGAATCTGGAGATTGCGTAATACCACATATGTACAATCTCAAGATTGTGTCATTTGCATGCACAATCTATGAACTTTGAACTTTTCGTGCACGCCTGACAGTGTCACAATGATCTACTGTGTAGCTCGCAGGATGGAAGACATAAGATGATAAGAGGCATCTGCTTCCATACTGCGATCTGGAAGAGTGAGTAATGCTGTGTATTGATGAGAAAAGGAAGAGGAGTACATGTACGTAGGTCACGTTTCAAGTTTGCCAGTTGATCGTAGTTGGCCACAGTTAGCTTATTATAATTATTATTATTAATTATGCCACATGCTACTGGTTCAATCGAGTGTGTACTGTATAATTGTGTCAACAACAGTTGAGACGTACCTTCACTGAAACTGTCAGCCAACTTTTGCCATGTATTATTGGTCATTTTCAGGTACACAGGGGTACCTGTGTTTCCACAGTTATAGCTTCTTCAGACTAGCTGGTCCATCCTGAGTAAAGCAGGTTTGTTTTCAACCAAGCTAAGTCTACCATTGCTTGAACTCTGCTATTTACAAGATTAGCCTCGTACCCAGGCCGTTAATTAGGAAAAACGGCCTGGCAACTTATCTGAGTTCAAACTGTTGACTTCCACTGCACTGGGGTTGGCAGTACCAATCAGATTTCAGAACGCTTCACATGACAGTTGTAGAGAATTTAAATTGCGTCATAAATGCATCACAGTATTATACCCGTGGTACTGCTAGCGCTTGGAACGACGCTTTTGTTCGAACTCCTTCTACTGACTTGTTTGCAACTGCTACAGTACCTGCGCACAACACGGTTTCTTTACAAGCAAGGACCTGTTTGAGAGTAGCAGTGTCAGGTACTAGTTAGTACTTACTGTCAGTCGGGCACATCGACATCGGTGAGCGAGAGCGAGTCTACTGCAAGCAGTTCGTCTTACAGATGACAGGTAAGACAGTAACCATCTGATATAAGCCTGTAACGAGTCTACTGGCAACAACAACGCGCCTGCATATTACGAACAGTCACGTGGCTTCAATCAAATATCACATGCATTATCCAATATTCATGGCTTGTATGGGTGCAGCTGTAATCTTTTTGACGTCACATCCGCATACAGTTTGAACCCGGGCAAGTTGCCAGGCCGTTTTTCCTAAATAACGGCCTGGGTACGAGGCTATTTACAAGATATAATCACAATGAATCAACACTACACAAAGCCGGCAGTGTGTGCGTACATAACTTGTGCAATTATCAGATTTACACATGCACACTGTACTAGCTCCTACACATTCACACAGAAGGTGAAACAGAAAATAAATCATTTACACATGCACACTACACTCCATGCAGAAGGTGAAACGGAAACTAAATCATTTACACATGCACACTACACTCCATGCAGAAGGCGAAACGGAAACTAAATCATTTACACATGCACACTACACTCCATGCAGAAGGTGAAACAGAAACTAAATCATTTACACATGCACACTACACTCCTACAATGCACACAGAAGGCAAAACAGAAAATAAATCATTTACACATGCACACTACACTACACTGACCTGGTTGATTTCGTGGTGAACTTTATTGAAAATCAGTGTTGTCATAGTCAGCCGTGTACAACGTAACTACCTCACGAACTGGTGGGAGAGGAGGGTGTGTGAGCATGAAGAGGGGGGAGGAGTGTGGTACGAGAGAGTGAGGAAGAGGGTGTGATTTAAGAGAGAGGGTGTGAGTGGGTAAGAGGGTGTGTGAATCATGGAAAGAGGTGTTATGGAAAAAAAAACGTGGAGAGGATGCAAAAGGCACCTGCTTAACACCCTCTCTCTAACACATCCCTATCTCACACTCACACCCTCCTGCACCAGTGTGTATAAAGGAGAGGAAAAGCTTGCAAGTGAGGGAGAAAGAGTGTGCATGAACAATGTATTTGAGGTGGGGAGAGAGAGGGTGTGCAAGTACACTGTCTGTCTTAGATGTATGGAGACAACACCGGCTGACCATGGACTATAGACATGTTGGAATGAGGATTAGAGCAGTCACCTTTGGAGGGTCCAGGATATTGATGACCTCCGTCATTGTACCTCCACTGGTACAACACAAGACGTTCTTAACCTCGTCTGTGTAAAGATTGGTCTGGAGGAAAGAAAAGCTATAATACCAGAAGGAGAGGGAGAGCATCTTGATTCTGTAATCTCCCAAAATAGGCCCACCCTACTGTACATGTAACGATCTAAAAAGCAGCTCCAATTTTTGATTACAGTGTGCAAGGATAGCCTGTTCCCAATCTTTCATGCCAATTTTGTGAGTTTACAGAGATAAGATGGGAAAGCCCGGTCCACTTTAATGAGGGATGTCAGACAGTGGGGGAAAAGGATCCCTCGACTGAGACATTATGTTCTTTGCTCTGAATGAGCAGTAAGTTTTGTAAATATTTGAAACTCACAACAAAAGAATTCCTTTAGCTTTTTTCTTAGCTATTGCTACTGTGACAGTGATGCATGCATTGATACACATCTCTTTGCTTAGCCTTGTTACTAGAAAGAATGAGGATGAGACTGTGTAAGAGTGTGACCAAGAAAGCTGAAGACTCTGGCCATTGCATACTCAACCACACGGCAGAGATACTATGGTTAGAAGTGTACCGCCACCTGAACACCCCCGCTTTTGATAAACACGAGGTGTATGAGGTGGGTGGCAGATTAGGCAGCACATAGTCTCGCGGAGCCAGACTCTCACACGAAAAGCGGGAGAGAGTCTGGTGACACTCGCATATTGAGTTGGTGCCCAGGAATTTCTGGGGGCCATAATTGACCATAACTTATGGTCAATTATCGCCCCCAGACATTCCTGGCTTATGGTCAATTATCGCCCCCAGAAATTCCTGGCATAAGCAGGTTACCGTTTGAGATCTGGCTTCAGTGTCCCTTCCATGACTTCATTTTCAATCACACACTTGTTCGCACCCACTTAATTACCTACTGACTTGCTGACAGTGCAACACCAACTCAATACGCGAGTGTCACCAGACTCTCTCCCGCTTTTCGTGTCGTGTGCGAGTCTGGATCTGCGAGACTAGGCAGCACGCACACTCTACTTCCCAACATATTTTGGCTCCAGCAGTTACACATACCATCTTCGATCTTGTGCAGGAAGAACGAGACGAGAAAAGCTTCCACCCACCCTATTAGGGCACCACATAACAGACAAGTTAGCCATGTCTCTGGAGAGCTAGAGACTACATCCCTGCGTCCTTCAATTTTTTTGAAGTCACGCTGATTTAGAACAGGGGAGGAAGCTGATTGTTGTGGGTGGAGCTGGCCTCGTTTAGTCTGTCAGGCCAGTACGTCTCACGCGGGAGATGGCCTCGTTCATGTCCCTGCAGCATCCGTTCGTTGCTTGCAGTAGGGACTAGTACTTCTGCGCGAGTTTTCCTACTACAAGTAGCGAGTCCAAACGCAAAATTGCGTAGCGGTGGCAACCACAGTCGAAATTTTGATCAATAGCCTTACAACACACATCAAATTGAAGCGCTTTGGTTCCTCTTTCAAGTTCTGCTAGTAAGAACGTGCAGTTCAAAAATTCTGGCCTGTATTTTCGTTTTAACCGCTTTTTATCTTAAAGTGGTACGTAGCATTTAACTTCGGAAGGCCATATCTTGAGATAAAATGAAGGTAATCTGCATATTTTTCAGCTGCTCTACGGCTGCTCTTTAAGCCAGTAATTCCAAATTTTCTGTATTGTTTTTTTTTTTTTGCTTGGATTTGCTAATAAGCGCAAATTTGCGCAACATTTTTTGAGAATGCAACCACAGTCGAAATTTTGATCAATAGCCTCACAACACACATCAAATTGAAGCGCTTTGGTGCCTCTTTCCAATTCTGCTGGTAAGAACATCCGTTTAAAAAATTCTTGCTTGCATTTGTATTTTTAGTCAATCAGTACGGGGACGTTTAACTTCGGAAAGCCATATCTTGAGGTAAAATGAAGGTAATCCATGTAATAAGCATATTTTTCAGTTACTCTAAGGCCGCTCTTTAAGCCGGTAATTCCAAATTTTCTGCGTTGCAAGATTTTATTTTTTGTTTGGACACGCTACTACAAGCGTCGAATGCTGGGAAGACCTGGGAACTTAGGTTATGATGGGGTTGGAAGCTTGGTTTCAATGCGGTAAAAAGGATCTGAAGTCAGAAGTGTTTCAATACCTGCAAGTCATTACATGCTATCATATGCATCCATTTAATATCAGTCTGTATATGAAAGTTTGAGGTGCGGCGCGAGTTTAGGTGTGTGTAAACATAATGATAGCTCTGCTATGTAGGCTTTATGATATCCGTTAATTTGTACGATGTGGTAGCATTACATCAATGATATATCATTTTTAGCATGAACAGAAGCAAAATGTGCAAGGTATACCAGTATGATAGTGGGGTGCACACGTGCATTTGATGCCATTGCAATGAGAATTTTCATGGAGAGGTTATTCTTGTTATTGAGCATGCAACTTCTGATTATAAGAGGGCCATGTAGCAATGATGGTAACAAGATTCAACTGATTATAAGAGGGCCACGTAGCAATGATGGTAACAAGATTCAACTGATTATAAGAGGGCCACGTAGCAATGATGGTAACAAGATTCAACTGATTATAAGAGGGCCATGTAGCAATGATGGTAACAAGATTCAACTGATTATAAGAGGGTCATGTAGCAATGCTGGTAACAAGATTCAACTGATTATAAGAGGGCCATGTAGCAATGATGGTAACAAGATTCAACTGATTATAAGAGGGCCATGTGGCAATGCTGGTAACAAGATTCAACTGATTATAAGAGGGCCATGTGGCAATGCTGGTAACAAGATTCAACTGATTATAAGAGGGCCATGTGGCAATGCTGGTAACAAGATTCAACTGATTATAAGAGGGCCATGTAGCAATGATGGTAACAAGATTCAACTGATTATAAGAGGGCCATGTAGCAATGATGGTAACAAGATTCAACTGATTATAAGAGGGCCATGTAGCAATGATGGTAACAAGATTCAACTGATTATAAGAGGGCCATGTAGCAATGATGGTAACAAGATTCAACTGATTATAAGAGGGCCATGTAGCAATGCTGGTAACAAGATTCAACTGATTATAAGAGGGCCATGTAGCAATGCTGGTAACAAGATTCAACTGATTATAAGAGGGCCATGTAGCAATGATGGTAACAAGATTCAACTGATTATAAGAGGGCCATGTAGCAATGATGGTAACAAGATTCAACTGATTATAAGAGGGCCATGTAGCAATGATGGTAACAAGATTCAACTGATTATAAGAGGGCCATGTAGCAATGATGGTAACAAGATTCAACTGATTATAAGAGGGCCATGTAGCAATGATGGTAACAAGATTCAACTGATTATAAGAGGGCCATGTAGCAATGATGGTAACAAGATTCAACTGATTATAAGAGGGCCATGTAGCAATGATGGTAACAAGATTCAACTGATTATAAGAGGGCCATGTAGCAATGATGGTAACAAGATTCAACTGATTATAAGAGGGCCATGTAGCAATGATGGTAACAAGATTCAACTGATTATAAGAGGGCCATGTAGCAATGATGGTAACAAGATTCAACTGATTATAAGAGGGCCATGTAGCAATGATGGTAACAAGATTCAACTGATTATAAGAGGGCCATGTAGCAATGATGGTAACAAGATTCAACTGATTATAAGAGGGCCATGTAGCAATGATGGTAACAAGATTCAACTGATTATAAGAGGGCCATGTAGCAATGATGGTAACAAGATTCAACTGATTATAAGAGGGCCATGTAGCAATGATGGTAACAAGATTCAACTGATTATAAGAGGGCCATGTAGCAATGATGGTAACAAGATTCAACTGATTATAAGAGGGCCATGTAGCAATGATGGTAACAAGATTCAACTGATTATAAGAGGGCCATGTAGCAATGATGGTAACAAGATTCAACTGATTATAAGAGGGCCATGTAGCAATGATGGTAACAAGATTCAACTGATTATAAGAGGGCCATGTAGCAATGATGGTAACAAGATTCAACTGATTATAAGAGGGCCATGTAGCAATGATGGTAACAAGATTCAACTGATTATAAGAGGGCCATGTAGCAATGATGGTAACAAGATTCAACTGATTATAAGAGGGCCATGTAGCAATGATGGTAACAAGATTCAACTGATTATAAGAGGGCCATGTAGCAATGATGGTAACAAGATTCAACTGATTATAAGAGGGCCATGTAGCAATGCTGGTAACAAGATTCAACTGATTATAAGAGGGCCATGTAGCAATGCTGGTAACAAGATTCAACTGATTATAAGAGGGCCATGTAGCAATGCTGGTAACAAGATTCAACTGATTATAAGAGGGCCATGTAGCAATGCTGGTAACAAGATTCAACTGATTATAAGAGGGCCATGTAGCAATGCTGGTAACAAGATTCAACTGATTATAAGAGGGCCATGTAGCAATGATGGTAACAAGATTCAACTGATTATAAGAGGGCCATGTAGCAATGATGGTAACAAGATTCAACTGATTATAAGAGGGCCATGTAGCAATGATGGTAACAAGATTCAACTGATTATAAGAGGGCCATGTAGCAATGATGGTAACAAGATTCAACTGATTATAAGAGGGTCACGTAGCAATGATGGTAACAAGATTCAACTGATTATAAGAGGGCCATGTAGCAATGATGGTAACAAGATTCAACTGATTATAAGAGGGCCATGTAGCAATGATGGTAACAAGATTCAACTGATTATAAGAGGGCCATGTAGCAATGATGGTAACAAGATTCAACTGATTATAAGAGGGCCATGTAGCAATGCAGGTAACAAGATTCAACTGATTATAAGAGGGCCATGTAGCAATGATGGTAACAAGATTCAACTGATTATAAGAGGGCCATGTAGCAATGATGGTAACAAGATTCAACTGATTATATAAGAGGGCCATGTAGCAATGATGGTAACAAGATTCAACTGATTATAAGAGGGCCATGTAGCAATGATGGTAACATGATTCAACTGATTATAAGAGGGTCACGTAGCAATGATGGTAACAAGATTCAACTGATTATAAGAGGGCCATGTAGCAATGATGGCAACAAGATTCAACTGATTATAAGAGGGCCATGTAGCAATGATGGTAACAAGATTCAACTGATTATAACAGGGTCACGTAGCAATGATGGTAACAAGATTCAACTGATTATAAGAGGGCCACGTAGCAATGATGGTAACAAGATTCAACTGATTATAAGAGGGCCATGTAGCAATGATGGTAACAAGATTCAACTGATTATAAGAGGGCCATGTAGCAATGATGGTAACAAGATTCAACTGATTATAAGAAGGCCATGTAGCAATGATGGTAACAAGATTCAACTGATTATAAGAGGGCCATGTAGCAATGCTGGTAACAAGATTCAACTGATTATAAGAGGGCCATGTAGCAATGATGGTAACAAGATTCAACTGATTATAAGAGGGCCATGTAGCAATGATGGTAACAAGATTCAACTGATTATAAGAGGGCCATGTAGCAATGCTGGTAACAAGATTCAACTGATTATAAGAGGGCCATGTAGCAATGATGGTAACAAGATTCAACTGATTATAAGAGGGCCATGTAGCAATGCTGGTAGCAAGATTCAACTGATTATAAGAGGGCCATGTAGCAATGCTGGTAGCAAGATTCAACTGATTATAAGAGGGCCATGTAGCAATGATGGTAGCAAGATTCAACTGATTATAAGAGGGCCATGTAGCAATGCTGGTAGCAAGATTCAACTGATTATAAGAGGGCCATGTAGCAATGATGGTAACAAGATTCAACTGATTATAAGAGGGCCATGTAGCAATGCTGGTAGCAAGATTCAACTGATTATAAGAGGACCATGTAGCAATGCTGGTAACAAGATTCAACTGATTATAAGAGGGCCATGTAGCAATGATGGTAACAAGATTCAACTGATTATAAGAGGGCCATGTAGCAATGCTGGTAACAAGATTCAACTGATTATAAGAGGGTCATGTAGCAATGATGGTAACAAGATTCAACTGATTATAAGAGGGCCATGTAGCAATGATGGTAACAAGATTCAACTGATTATAAGAGGGCCATGTAGCAATGACGGTAACAAGATTCAACTGATTATAAGAGGGCCATGTAGCAATGACGGTAACAAGATTCAACTGATTATAAGAGGGCCATGTAGCAATGATGGTAACAAGATTCAACTGATTATAAGAGGGCCATGTAGCAATGATGGTAACAAGATTCAACTGATTATAAGAGGGCCATGTAGCAATGATGGTAACAAGATTCAACTGATTATAAGAGGGCCATGTAGCAATGCTGGTAACAAGATTCAACTGATTATAAGAGGGCCACGTAGCAATGCTGGTAACAAGATTCAACTGATTATAAGAGGGCCATGTAGCAATGATGGTAACAAGATTCAACTGATTATAAGAGGGCCATGTAGCAATGATGGTAACAAGATTCAACTGATTATAAGAGGGCCATGTAGCAATGCTGGTAACAAGATTCAACTCTAGGAATAGCCAAGCCATTTGTAGGAACATTGCTAGAGTAAAAATGTTGACACACTAATTCTCCACCCATCCATTTTGCTTCTGAACATGGTGGCATAGTGACTGTTACCACAACACACAACTGTAAATGCATACTCTCTATTAATGTACTAAGTGGTAAGTAAAATGGTAACAGGAGTTGTTCGTGATCATGTTCTTAAATAAAAACTCCTCTTCCTGCAGGGGTTGCTACACTATAACCTCCATCGCATTTTGCCAACAAACTCTCCAAATTATTCAGTATGAAGTACATGCAGGCAATGACACCTTGAGCCATTGTACAGAAAAATTAAAATTTGACACCCATTCAGTAAAGTGTGTGGATATGTACACAAAAATAGTTGCAGTAACAAATTTGTATTGCATATTGTAATTTTGGCCATCATGAATTTATTAAGTTGTAATGCATGCAATGAAGCATAATGGTCAGCATTAAAAGATAATTAATGCCCCCCTGGTCGTACACTCATCTAATATCTACTACGTAATATTATGGCAGCAATATCTCAGCAGTGCACGTGGTCATGATCAGTTCCAGAGGAACTCTTGCATGCAGAGCTGAAATACTATTGTCAGATAATCATAGTACACAACCATTTATATTGTGTCTTTATAAACAGCTTGGCAAGCAATGTAGTTGGTTACTGGCCTCTCATTCTGATGTCATTCATGCACATGGTAAATGCTGCCAGGCCTTCCCGTGCACTTTTGCTTAGATCTGTGCACTATATTGGTAACAATGGCTATTCTGACCAACAACATTGCTAATTTTATAGCCATGCACTACTGAGGATACACATAATTGGAGGTCAAAGGTTGGTGCATGCATGTGGATTAGTCCTCCATCCCTGCCTTGATCCTCATCACATGCAGTGGTCCAGCAACCTGGGATTTCCAGTCATCCATCTGTTTCACACTTCTTCACTTTCACCCTGCATGATGGTGACTGGAGCATGCATTCAGTCAAAACGTTATTTTCTGAGCTTAAGTTGGTAGCAGATAACCTTAAGTTCTCTTCATTTATGCAGCAACCAACCGAGAAGCCACTTAACTGTAACTGTAGCTAGATTTATATGCTAGAAGTATAGGTCACCCTGCAGCTCAGCTGGGTGAACATGCACATTATTGTGTGGTTAACCCAAATGAAAGAAATATTTTATTAATTTAAGAAATGACCAACTGAATGTTGGAGCATAAAAGTTACAAAAAATAAAAAAAAACTTACAAAAATCACATTTCCAGCTTGTTAATTTATACGACTGTTAAGTTATTGTAAGACTGATGTTTTGAAACTGGCAAACTAAAAGACATTTCGTTTAGATTGCAAGAGTAGCAAAGATTATGTACCAGCACTAAAGGTCTATGTTTGTTCTCAGTCTTCTTTTTTCCCACTGTTGACAGCTATTGAACCCAAAAAAAAGTGAGGGTAATGTCATACTACGACATCAGTATTGTGGAATGTTGAAAGTTTCCTTTATACGTAATACCAAACTTAGATCTTTGAAAAACCAAGGAGTCCATACTATTCCTATTTCTAGGTTTGTGTATATACACATCATGATTGCATTGATGGTATGAGGTAAAGAAGAGGAAGTAACACATACCAGGGATTAAACTGAGGGTCTTTCAGCTCGAGCTGTCAGTGCTCTTACCACTGAGCTAGACCAACAGACAGTAACCAGGGAGGAGACATTTCACATGTACATGTCGGTATTTGATTGTGACCTGCACTAGCCAACTCATTTGCTACACATTGTAGCTACTCTGTTCAATATCTTCTTATATTCACACTAAGGTTAATGGTTTTGCTGATTTCTCATGTGATTGTACAAAAAGCTGCTATGTATGCACAAAGATGTTGGTACTAACCTTGGGACATTTTCTGTCTTAGTCCGTATGCTAGAGCTGCATAATCACCCATCGCTTCCACAGCTTCTGCCAGTTTCTCCCACGAACATTCTGGTGCATTTTGAAGCCACATATTTATAACTTCTGTCATGCAGCACTGAGCATCATGGGAGTGATCACTCTCAATAGTGTTCAGTGTGGTTGGAGGAATTTCCAGTTGCACCCCAAGTTGGTACCATTTTGCAGCTGTCATCTCCCTCAACTCATTCTGAATCTCCTTTACTGTCAATGGTGTGGGGGCAGCTGAGGAGCAGAAGTAGTTAACACAGGAAATTAACTTGGGTCTGTTGCCCAATTTCAAACAACAAACACAACAGACCTCCAACAATCTTAAGCAGTTGATCTCAATACTGGCACCACTAAACAAGCAATCAAAATTAATCATGGTGAAGGCTAGAATATGCCTACCATCATGGTAATGAAATTACACATCATGTGGTAGTCCCGGGTAGAAATTGAACATTTTTCCAATGCGTACTTCAAATGCGTTACCATGTTCGAAGTGCTGTAGTGCAGACCTTCTGTTACGGGTGGGGCTTATACATGCTGTGTAAATGTGTCAGGTATTCATGCATCTAACACAGATCTTTGAGCCCTGCCCTAATGTTTGAGCCCTGCCCTAATGTTTCCTATGCTTTAAACAGCATCACTGCAAGCATGCATGGGATTGTCAAGTTCTACATTTATCTGCAGCTGGTTGCAGGCCATTTCGCCCGCCAATCCTAATTCCTGCTAAATTTCCACCATACAGTACTTTTTACAACTAAAACCCACTAAATAGCATGCCAGTAATCCATCTGTATGTGTATGCATGTATGTTTTGCCACTCGCTGTACAAATCCTATGTAAAATGTTTGACTTTAAGAATTTATATAAAATCAATGGAAAGGAGTTAGGCCTTCATATTTTAGATTTGAGTTAGCTGGACCATCAGTATTACCTGCAAATGTTTGGAATGGCTAATTATGAATTTTAAATTGGTGATGACGTCACTGCAGAACCTCTATATAGGGGATACTTTATCTGTCAGTATAGCTACACACTACAAGCTCTGGGCAGGTAAGGCAAAGTGGTTACTGAAAAATACAATCTTGCATTTATCAAAAAAGTGAATATCAGTCAAATGCAAGCTTTATCCAGCTTGGAGATGATAGTACAGGATTACGGATGGGATGCCTAACACTTGAAGTAAAGGTGTAAATGTATACCCAGCCTCTCTTTGACTATGCTGTCTTTTCCAGTGCTCAAAGAGAGGGATGCTAGGGGAAGGTTCATCTGTGTGCAGTGTGTCCTGAGTCCTCTGGTGCTCTGAAATTATATGTAGTCTCTGAGAAGGATGTCTGTATTCACTGCTGTTTGCGTTGACCTTCAAAATACAAACCCAAACCAAATAGCTGTGATATGAATATAATTATGTGGTTATTTTCCCATTTAGCCTGTAAAGAAGTTTACCACATAATTATATTCATATGCACAGCTTGTTTGTTTATATTTTGCAAGGTCAAGCAAACAGCAGTACATTTGTCTTTACACTGGAAATAAATTGGGCAGTGTATCATAGTCTGCAGTATGAGACTGGTTTCGTATGCAAGTGTGACAGTATAGAAATGAGAATTTTGCTTGATATGTAAAAGAAGAACACAGCATTAATGGTGCAATCGAACTAGGTAAGGATTTTAAGTATATTAAGACATTGCAGAAGGTGTGCATAATTTGAATATGTGCATGCATAGTGAGGGTTCAATTTGAAGCTCTAAAGCATGCACAATTTCATAATTTCTGCCACTAGAAATTTTTCACATGCATGGATTACACAAATATAAAGGACTTTTTCAAATTTACAGATAGAGGAACTAACTGATGCTCGGACACTTAAGAAACGTTGCGCTCTTGATGCGTACGCAGAGGTCCAGCAGACATAAGAACTGTAGGATAGGTGGGCTAATGTTTGATAGTATATACTTGAAATCAACTCCAAACAGTCTTCTACCCGGGATTTATCAAAAGAAATACTACATCTGTTCAAGCACCTATCCTCGGAAAAAGGATTCTACTAGCGGACAAGTCTGATAATCATGTATTATATCGCATCACTAGCCAAATTTGGCAACTGCTGCAGCATGGTATGGGCTCATAGGCAAGGCCAATGGAAGGGCAAGTATTTTAGTCTTTCCTTTTCGGAGGAGGTGGCAAAGAAGTTATGCATTGTTTTACAATGTATTTTCGGACGTTATTTTCTATCCCCGTGTACTACAATAGCTTCGGGTGTTGAAACTATCCCACCCCCAGCATGTCTTGTTGCTCTGATGATCTGGCACAGTTGCTACCGTGCTTAGACCTTTGAAGTCTGAGGTCCGAAAATATATCAGTCTGAGAATAAATTTTTGCCTCTAGCATAGGAACATGAACACATTGAACAGACATAAAAGCCATTTTTAAGCCCGATTTCAACACACAGCATCAACAATTTCAACAATGTTTGACTCTGGTGCATAGTTAGATTGCAGTGTACAGCAACATAGCGCACAAATGCACACCACAGCATTACACAGCAGGTTTGCTAATTGTGCACCAAACACAAGTGTTGATCAGTTAAGGATCATGGATAGAAATAGAAAATATAATTCAAGATTTTTTGCTGCCCATGAGTACACAAAACTTAGGCCTCCATACTGATCACCTTGATTAATATCCTGTGAGGGTGCACTGCTCTGAGATGTTAGTCTGTTTTTCCCTACACAGCTGCCAGAAATGCATCCCTTCTCTGATATTCTATACCGACTAGCTTTAACACTATACAGATACCATGCTTACTTGTTCTCCTCTCCCTTTCAGTGAAGTTAAATCTCGTAGGGAGAGGGTTAAAATCTAAATTTGGGGTAAACCCATAATTTTTTTTCTCATAAGCAAGTCTGTACATAACGAGATTCCCCGAACCTCGATCGGAATGGATAATCAAGATGTCGCTTTCTAACATGACCTCCGGGCCTGACATGCAGCCTTGCATGTTCTACTTTGATCTTGATTTTTGGGTAGCTATGTAAGTTAGTTACGTGACAATCCCTCACACAAGTTTCGATGAAGAATAACAGTACATTACTCACAAGAGAATAAGGGAAAATTCATTATGTAAAAACAAGGGAAACTATAATTATGCAGATATACACTGACATGCAATGTAAACATTTGAACATAAAACATGTCAAATTGTACCCAGCATACTGTAATAATAGTATTGTAATACTCTGATATAAAATTGATTGATCATAGATGCTGTGTTAATTACAAATCTTACTCTGAAAAATGAGAAATAGGTATAACAGCAAAGTATACCAAAGAGGAGGAACTAATGAACTAGTGCCGTCATAGATGATGGGATGCTTCTGTACAGACTTCACACCATGCCTAGCTGCTGTAATTCAACCTTCTGTACCATATCCACCATTCTCTCCAAGCTCAGCTGCTTCAGTAAGAGGAACAAAGATATCTAAAGGTCCCACTGTGATGGGTGAAGGAGGAGGGAGGATAGTGATAGTAATAGGAAGGAGAAGGAGAGAACAGCTGAAGAGAGAGGAGAAGAGAGGGGTTGGCAAGGAAGGACATCAGGTCCCACCTGCACGTCCAAACTGGAGGTTGATTTAACCCAACTAATGTCATCTCAGTTGCACTCTGGATTCATCCAGGTTCGGCACACCTCTGTTCGTCAGGGTTTTGCCATAGTTTAGGGTTACATCCCATGTCTGGTCAGGGTTCCAGCTAGCCTCGTACCCAGGCCACGTGGGAGGAGGGAAAAGTGGCCTGGTATCCACTGTTTGCGCACGCGCAAACGATTCCGGAAATCTTCCGCGAACGAATCCGATTATGGACAAGTTACACGTGGTTGTTATGCGGAGAAATAACCAACCTAGATATACAGCTTGCAGTGTGGCAGCTGTGTTTACGCGGCGCGATGGCTTCCATTATCAGAGACACAAGGGGTGACACGACAAGGACTACGCTACAACCACCGCCGGTTCCACCGTCACTGTGCTTGTAGTTTAAAACAAACGGCAGAGTCTCGTAGCAGACGGACTTACCAAATCCCGTGGGTAGCCACAGGAATACGTCTTTACCATCGTAGATATATTTGATCGCATCCAGCTGCTCTGCTTTCAACATGAAATAACAAAGAGCGAACTTGAGCGCTTTTATCAAAGTCATCGTTTTACCTGCCATGTTCGCGGGATAAGCTCGAGACGAACGTGCTTCGGAGCTATACGCCAGTATATGGTAAAGATTAACGGTTCGTAAACGATGGTATACGATACCCCATGAAATCATGGGGTTTTTCGCGCATGCGCAAACAGTGGATACCAGGCCACTTTTCCCTCCTCCCACGTGGCCTGGGTACGAGGCTAGGTTCCAGCAAAATGTGAATTAGGTTGCAAATGAAATTCATTTCTTAATAGCATATTTCTGCCAAAAGGGGGTGGAACTCAGACTATATTCATGTGTTACTGGATGAACTCTGGAAATATTCATGCACTACGGTTAACCTCTGGGCAGTATTCATGTACTTTTACACAACCTTATTGGAACTCGGAGTACACCAAGGCTGTAATCCTACACTGTGGTTTATAAAAGTGGGAGGTGGTATGGGCCAAGGCCCTGCAACTCAGGCAACCCATATTAGGTTAAATCAACCTCCACTTTTTTCCAGTGATACAACTATGAGCAGTATGTAAAGCGCCGGCTGCCGCTACCTTGGTAGGGAGGGAGGGAACAAGCATGCTAGTGTGGGTACGAGGGAGCAACACATGAAGTGAGGGGGTGGCAGGGTGACGGCGAGTGTATGAGGGAGCAACAGATGAAGTGAGGGGGTGGGAGGTTGACAGTGAGGGTATGCATGAGGGAGCAACAGATGAAGTGAGGGGGTGGGAGGGTGACAGCGAGTGTATGAGGAAGCAACAGATGGGTGAGGGGGTGGGAGGGTGACAGCGAGTGTACGAGGGAGCAACAGATGGGGAGGGTGACAGCGAGTGTACGAGGGAGCAACAGATGGAGTGAGTGAGGGGGTGGGAGGGTGACAGCGAGTGTACGAGGGAGCAACAGATGGAGTGAGGGAGGGGGTGGGAGGGTGACAGCAAGTGTACGAGGGAGCAACAGATGGAGTGAGGGAGGGGGTGGGAGGGTGACAGCAAGTGTACGAGGGAGGAACAGATGGAGTGAGGGAGGGGGTGGGAGGGTGATAGCGAGTGTACGAGGGAGCAACAGATGGAGTGAGGGGGTGGGACGGTGACAGTGAGGGTATGCATGAGGGAGAAACAGATGGAGTGAGAGGGTGGGAGGGTGATAGTGAGGGTACGACGGAGCAACAGATGAAGTGAGGGGATGGGAGGGTGATAGCGAGGGTATGCATGAGGGAGCAACAGATGAAGTGAGGGGGTGGGAGGGTGACAGCGAGTGTACGAGAGAGCAACAAATGGAGTGAGGGAGGGGTTGGCAGGGTGACAGTGAGTTGTAGGAGGGAGCAACAGATGGAGTGAGGGAGGGGGTGGGAGGGTGACAGCGAGGGTACGAGGGAGGAACAGATGGAGTGAGGGAGGGAGTGGGAGGGTGACAGCGAGTGTACGAGGGAGCAACAGATGGAGTGAGGGGGTGGGACGGTGACAGCGAGGGTATGCATGAGGGAGAAACAGATGAAGTGAGGGGGTGGGAGGGTGACAGTGAGGGTATGCATGAGGGAGCAACAGATGAAGCGAGGGGGTGGGAGTGTGACAGTTTGGGTACAAGGGAGCAACAGATGGAGTGAGGGAGGGGGTGGGAGGGTGACAGCAAGTGTCCGAGGGAGCAACAGATGGAGTGAGGGGGTGGGAGTGTGACAGTTTGGGTACAAGGGAGCAACAGATGGAGTGAGGGAGGGGGTGGGAGGGTGAGAGCAAGTGTACGAGGGAGCAACAGATGGAGTGAGGGGGTGGGAGGGTGATAGCGAGGGTATGCATGAGGGAGCAACAGATGAAGTGAGGGGGTGGGAGGGTGACAGCGAGGGTATGCATGAGGGAGCAAGAGATGAAGTGAGGGGGTGGGAGGGTGACAGTGAGTGTACGAGGGAGCAACAGATGGAGTGAGAGGGTGGGAGGGTGACAGTGAGGGTATGCATGAGGGAGCAACAGATGAAGTGAGGGGGTGGGAGGGTGACAGCGAGGGTAAGCATGAGGGAGCAACAGATGAAGTGAGGGGGTGGGAGGGTGACAGTGAGGGTATGCATGAGGGAGCACCAGATGAAGTGAGGGGGTGGGAGGGTGACAGCGAGTGTACGAGGGAGCAACAGATGGAGTGAGAGGGTGGGAGGGTGACAGTGAGGGTATGCATGAGGGAGCAACAGATGAAGTGAGGGGGTGGGAGGGTGACAGCGAGGGTATGCATTAGGGAGCAACAGATGAAGTGAGGGGGTGGGAGGGTGACAGCGAGGGTATGCATTAGGGAGCAACAGATGAAGTGAGGGGGTGGGAGGGTGACAGCGAGGGTATGCATGAGGGAGCAACAGATGAAGTGAGGGGGTGGGAGGGTGACAGTGAGGGTATGCATTAGGGAGCAACAGATGAAGTGAGGGGGTGGGAGGGTGACAGCGAGGGTATGCATGAGGAAGCAACAGATGAAGTGAGGGGGTGGGAGGGTGACAGTGAGGGTATGCATTAGGGAGCAACAGATGAAGTGAGGGGGTGGGAGGGTGACAGCGAGTGTACGAGGGAGCAACAGATGAAGTGAGGGGGTGGGAGGGTGACAGCGAGTGTACGAGGGAGCAACAGATGAAGTGAGAGGGTGGGAGGGTGATAGCGAGGGTATGCATGAGGGAGCAACAGATGAAGTGAGGGGGTGGGAGGGTGACAGCGAGGGTAACCATGAGGGTGCAACAGATGAAGTGAGGGGGTGGGAGGGTGACAGCGAGGGTATGCATGAGGGAGCAACAGATGAAGTGAGGGGGTGGGAGGGTGACAGCGAGGGTATGAGGGAGCAACAGATGGAGTGAGAGGGTGGGAGGGTGACAGCGAGTGTATGAGGGAGCAAGAGATGAAGTGAGGGGGTGGGAGGGTGACAGCGAGTGTATGAGGGAGCAAAAGATGAAGTGAGGGGGTGGGAGGGTGACAGCGAGGGTATGAGGGAGCAAGAGATGAAGTGAGGGGGTGGGAGGGTGACAGCGAGTGTATGAGGGAGCAACAGATGAAGTGAGGGGTGGGAGGGTGACAGCGAGTGTATGAGGGAGCAACAGGTGAAGTGAGAGGGGTGGGAGGGTGACAGCGAGTGTATGAGGGAGCAACAGATGAAGTGAGGGGTGGGAGGGTGACAGCGAGGGTATGCATGAGGGAGCAACAGATGAAGTGAGGGGGTGGGAGGGTGACAGTGAGGGTATGAGGGAGCAACAGATGAAGTGAGGGGGTGGGAGGGTGATAGCGAGTGTATGCATGAGGGAGCAACAGATGAAGTGAGGGGGTGGGAGGGTGACAGTGAGTGTACGAGGGAGCAACAGATGAAGTGATGGGGTGGGAGGGTGACAGTGAGTGTACGAGGGAGCAACAGATGCAGTGAGGGGGTGGGAGGGTGACAGTGAGGGTATGCATGAGGGAGCAACAGATGAAGTGAGAGGGTGGGAGGGTGACAGCGAGGGTATGCATGAGGGAGCAACAGATGAAGAGAGGGGTTGGGAGGGTGACAGCGAGTGTATGCATGAGAGAGCAACAGATGAAGTGAGAGGGTGGGAGGGTGACAGTGAGGGTATGAGGGAGCAACAGATGAAGTGAGGGGGTGGGAGGGTGATAGCGAGTGTATGCATGAGGGAGCAACAGATGAAGTGAGGGGGTGGGAGGGTGACAGTGAGTGTACGAGGGAGCAACAGATGAAGTGAGGGGGTGGGGGGTGACAGTGAGGGTATGCATGAGGGAGCAACAGATGAAGTGAGGGGGTGGGAGGGTGACAGCGAGGGTATGCATGAGGGAGCAACAGATGAAGAGAGGGGTTGGGAGGGTGACAGCGAGTGTACGAGGGAGCAACAGATGAAGTGAGAGGGTGGGAGGGTGACAGCGAGTGTATGCATGAGGGAGCAACAGATGAAGTGAGAGGGTGGGAGGGTGACAGCGAGTGTACGAGGGAGCAACAGATGAAGTGAGAGGGTGGGAGGGTGACAGCGAGAGTATGCATGAGGGAGCAACAGATGAAGTGAGGGGGTGGGAGGGTGACAGCGAGGGTATGAGGGAGCAAGAGATGAAGTGAGGGGGTGGGAGGGTGACAGCGAGTGTATGAGGGAGCAAGAGATGAAGTGAGGGGGTGGGAGGGTGACAGCGAGTGTATGAGGGAGCAAGAGATGAAGTGAGGGGGTGGGAGGGTGACAGCGAGGGTATGAGGGAGCAAGAGATGAAGTGAGGGGGTGGGAGGGTGACAGCGAGTGTATGAGGGAGCAACAGATGAAGTGAGGGGTGGGAGGGTGACAGCAAGTGTATGAGGGAGCAACAGGTGAAGTGAGAGGGGTGGGAGGGTGACAGCGAGTGTATGAGGGAGCAACAGATGAAGTGAGGGGTGGGAGGGTGACAGCGAGGGTATGCATGAGGGAGCAACAGATGAAGTGAGGGGTGGGAGGGTGACAGCGAGGGTATGCATGAGGGAGGAACAGATGCAGTGAGGGGGTGGGAGGGTTACAGCGAGGGTACGCATGACGGAGCATTAAAGGAAGTGAGGGGGTGGGAGGGTGACAGGAGGGTATGCATGAGGGAGCAACAGATGAAGTGAGAGGGTGGGAGGGTGACAGCGAGTGTATGAGGGAGCAAGAGATGAAGTGAGGGGGTGGGAGG
The DNA here is from genome assembly GCA_949130485.1 of Agelas oroides. Taxonomy (NCBI): domain Eukaryota; kingdom Metazoa; phylum Porifera; class Demospongiae; order Agelasida; family Agelasidae; genus Agelas; species Agelas oroides. The sequence goes on from OX422185.1 coordinate 1,762,664, forward strand.
GTGACAGCGAGTGTATGAGGGAGCAACAGATGAAGTGAGGGGTGGGAGGGTGACAGCGAGTGTATGAGGGAGCAACAAGTGAAGTGAGAGGGGTGGGAGGGTGACAGCGAGTGTATGAGGGAGCAACAGATGGAGTGAGGGAGGGGGTGGCAGGGTGACAGCAAGTGTACGAGGGAGCAACAGATGAAGTGAGGGGGTGGGAGGGTGACAGCGAGTGTATGAGGGAGCAACAGATGAAGTGAGGGGGTGGGAGGGTGACAGCGAGGGTATGCATGAGGGAGCAACAGATGAAGTGAGGGGGTGGGAGGGTGACAGTGAGGGTATGCACGAGGGATCAACAGATGAAGTGAGGGGGTGGGAGGGTGACAGTGAGGGTATGCATGAGGGAGCAACAGATGAAGTGAGGGGGTGGGAGGGTGACAGTGAGGGTATGCATGAGGGAGCAACAGATGAAGTGAGGGGGTGGGAGGGTGACAGTGAGTGTACGAGGGAGCAACAGATGAAGTGAGGGGGTGGGAGGGTGACAGCGAGTGTATGCATGAGGGAGCAACAGATGGAGTGAGGGGGTGGGAGGGTGACAGCGAGTGTACGAGGGAGCAACAGATGAAGTGAGGGGGTGGGAGGGTGACAGTGAGTGTACGAGGGAGCAACAGATGAAGTGAGGGGGTGGGAGGGTGACAGCGAGTGTATGCATGAGGGAGCAACAGATGAAGTGAGGGGGTGGGAGGGTGACAGCGAGGGTATGAGGGAGCAACAGATGAAGTGAGGGGGTGGGAGGGTGACAGTGAGGGTATGCATGAGGGAGCAACAGATGAAGTGAGGGGGTGGGAGGGTGACAGCGAGTGTATGCATGAGGGAGCAACAGATGAAGTGAGGGGGTGGGAGGGTGACAGCGAGGGTATGCATGAGGGAGCAACAGATGGAGTGAGGGGGTGGGAGGGTGACAGTGAGGGTATGCACGAGGGAGCAACAGATGAAGTGAGGGTGGGAGGGTGACAGTGAGTGTATGCATGAGGGAGCAACAGATGAAGTGAGGGGGTGGGAGGGTGACAGCGAGTGTATGCATGAGGGAGCAACAGATGAAGTGAGAGGGTGGGAGGGTGACAGTGAGGGTATGCATGAGAGAGCAACAGATGGAGTGAGGGGGTGGGAGGGTGACAGTGAGGGTATGCATGAGGGAGCAACAGATGAAGTGAGAGGGTGGGAGGGTGACAGTGAGGGTATGCATGAGGGAGCAACAGATGGAGTGAGGGGGTGGGAGGGTGACAGTGAGGGTATGCATGAGGGAGCAACAGATGAAGTGAGGGGGTGGGAGGGTGATAGTGAGGGTATGCATGAGGGAGCAACAGATGAAGTGAGGGGGTGGGAGGGTGACAGCGAGTGTATGCATAAGGGAGCAACAGATGAAGTGAGGGGGTGGGAGGGTGACAGTGAGGGTATGCATGAGGGAGCAACAGATGAAGTGAGGGGGTGGGAGGGTGACAGCGAGGGTATGCATGAGGGAGGAACAGATGCAGTGAGGGGGTGGGAGGGTTACAGCGAGGGTACGCATGAGGGAGCATTAAAGGAAGTGAGGGGGTGGGAGGGTGACAGCGAGTGTATACATCAGGGAGCAATAAAGGAAGTGAGAGGGTGGGAGGGTGACAGAGAGGGTATGCATGAGGGAGCAAGAGATGAAGTGAGGGGGTGGGAGGGTGACAGCGACGGTATGCATAAGGGAACAACAGATGGAGAGAGGGGGTGGGAGGATGACAGTGAGGATATGCATGACGGAGCAATAAAGGAAGTGAGGGGGTGGGAGGGTAACAGCGAGTGTACGAGGGAGAAACAGATGAAGTGAGAGGGTGGGGGGGTGACAGCGACGGTATGCATAAGGGAGCAACAGATGAAGTGAGAGGGTGGGAGGGTGACAGTGAGGGTATGCATGAGGGAGCAACAGGGGGTGGGACGGTGACAGCGAGGGTATGCATGAGGGAGAAACAGATGAAGTGAGAGGGTGGGAGGGGGACAGCGAGGGTATGCATGAGGGAGCAACAGGGGGTGGGATGGTGACAGCGAGGGTATGCATGAGGGAGAAACAGATGGAGAGAGGGGGTGGGAGGGTGACAGTGAGGGTATGCATGACGGAGCAATAAAGGAAGTGAGGGGGTGGGAGGGTGACAGCGAGGGTATGCATGAGGGAGGAACAGATGAAGTGAGGGGGTGGGAGGGTGACAGCGAGTGCATGAGGGAGCAAGAGATGAAGTGAGAGGGTGGGAGGGTGACAGCGACGGTATGCATAAGGGAGCAACAGATGAAGTGAGAGGGTGGGAGGGTGACAGCGACGGTATGCATAAGGGAGCAACAGATGAAGTGAGAGGGTGGGAGGGGGACAGCGAGGGTATGCATGAGGGAGCAACAGGGGGTGGGACGGTGACAGCGAGGGTATGCATGAGGGAGAAACAGATGGAGAGAGAGGGTGGGAGGGGGACAGCGAGGGTATGCATGAGGGAGCAACAGGGGGTGGGACGGTGACAGCGACGGTATGCATAAGGGAGCAACAGATGAAGTGAGGGGGTGGGAGGGTGACAGTGAGGGTATGCATGAGGGAGCAATAAAGGAAGTGAAGGGGTGGGAGGGTGACAGCGAGGGTATGCATGAGGGAGGAACAGATGAAGTGAGGGGGTGGGAGGGTGACAGCGAGGGTATGCATGAGGGAGGAACAGATGCAGTGAGGGGGTGGGAGGGTTACAGCGAGGGTACGCATGACGGAGCATTAAAGGAAGTGAGGGGGTGGGAGGGTGACAGTGAGGGTATGCATGAGGGAGAAACAGATGGAGTGAGGGGGTGGGAGGGTGACAGTGAGGGTATGCATGAGGGAGCAACAGATGAAGTGAGGGGGTGGGAGGGTGACAGTGAGGGAATGCATGAGGGAGCAACAGATGAAGTGAGGGGGTGAGAGGGTGACAGCGAGGGCATACATGAGGGAGCAACAGATGAAGTGAGGGGGTGGGAGGGTGACAGTGAGGGCATACATGAGGGAGCAACAGATGAAGTGAGGGGGTGGGAGGGTGACAGGAGGGTATGCATGAGGGAGCAACAGATGGAGTGAGGGGGTGGGAGGGTGACAGTGAGGGTACGAGGGAGCAACAGATGGAGTGAGGGGGTGGGAGGGTGACAGTGAGGGTATGCATGAGGGAGCAACAGATGAAGTGAGGGGGTTGGAGGGTTACAGCGAGTGTACGAGGTAGCAACAGATGATGTGAGGGGGTGGGAGGGTGACAGTGAGGGTATGCATGAGGGAGCAACAGATGAAGTGAGGGGGTTGGAGGGTTACAGCGAGTGTACGAGGTAGCAACAGATGATGTGAGGGGGTGGGAGGGTGACAGTGAGGGTATGCATGAGGGAGCAACAGATGGAGTGAGGGGGTGGGAGGGTGACAGCGAGGGTATGCATGAGGGAGCAACAGATGAAGTGAGGGGGTTGGAGGGTTACAGCGAGTGTACGAGGTAGCAACAGATGATGTGAGGGGGTGGGAGGGTGACAGTGAGGGTATGCATGAGGGAGCAACAGATGGAGTGAGGGGGTGGGAGGGTGACAGCGAGGGTATGCATGAGGGAGCAACAGATGGAGTGAGGGGGTGGGAGGGTGACAGCGAGGGTATGCATGAGGGAGGAATAAAGGAAGTGAGGGGGTGGGAGGGTGACAGTGAGTGAATGCATGAGGGAGGAATAAAGGAAGTGAGGGGGTGGGAGGGTGACAGCGAGGGTATGCATGAGGGACCAACAGATGAAGTGAGGGGGTGGGAGGGTGACAGTGAGGGTATGCATGAGGGAGCAACAGATGAAGTGAGGGGGTGGGAGGGTGACAGTGAGGGTATGCATGAGAGAGCAACAGATGAAGTGAGGAGGTGGGAGGGTGACAGCGAGTGTATGCATGAGAGAGCAACAGATGAAGTGAGGAGGTGGGAGGGTGACAGCGAGTGTACGAGGGAGCAACAGATGGAGTGAGAGGGTGGGAGGGTGACAGTGAGGGTATGTATGAGGGAGCAACAGATGAAGTGAGAGGGTGGGAGGGTGACAGCGAGGGTATGCATGAGGGAGCAACAGATGGAGTGAGGGGGTGGGAGGGTGACAGTGAGGGTATGAGGGAGCAACAGATGAAGTGAGGGGGTGGGAGGGTGACAGCGAGTGTATGCATGAGGGAGCAACAGATGAACTGATGGGGTGGGAGGGTGACAGCGAGGGTATGCACGAGGGAGCAACAGATGAAGTGAGGGGGTGAGAGGGTGACAGTGAGGGTATGCATGAGGGAGCAACAGATGAAGTGAGGGGGTGGGAGGGTGACAGCAAGGGTATGCATGAGGGAGCAACAGATGAAGTGAGGGGGTGGGAGGGTGACAGTGAGGGTATGCACGAGGGAGCAACAGATGAAGTGAGGGGGTGGGAGGGTGACAGTGAGGGTATGCACGAGGGAGCAACAGATGAAGTGAGAGGGTGGGAGGGTGACAGCGAGGGTATGCATGAGGGAGCAACAGATGAAGTGAGGGGGTGGGAGGGTGACAGTGAGGGTATACATGAGGGAGCAACAGATGAAGTGAGGGGGTGGGAGGGTGACAGTGAGGGTATGCATGAGGGAGCAACAGATGAAGTGAGGGGGTGGGAGGGTGACAGTGAGGGTATGCATGAGGGAGCAACAGATGAAGTGAGGGGGTGTGAGGGTGACAGCGAGTGTACGAGGGAGCAACAGATGAAGTGAGAGGGTGGGAGGGTGACAGTGAGGGTATGCATGAGGGAGCAACAGATGGAGTGAGGGGGTGGGAGGGTGACAGTGAGGGTATGCATGAGGGAGCAACAGATGAAGTGAGAGGGTGGGAGGGTGACAGCGAGGGTATGCATGAGGGAGCAACAGATGAAGTGAGAGGGTGGGAGGGTGACAGTGAGGGTATGCGTGAGGGAGCAACAGATGGAGTGAGGGGGTGGGAGGGTGACAGTGAGGGTATGCATGAGGGAGCAACAGATGAAGTGAGGGGGTGGGAGGGTGACAGTGAGGGTATGCATGAGTGAGCAACAGATGAAGTGAGAGGGTGGGAGGGTGACAGTGAGGGTATGAGGGAGCAACAGATGAAGTGAGAGGGTGGGAGGGTGACAGTGAGGGTATGCATGAGGGAGCAACAGATGAAGTGAGAGGGTGGGAGGGTGACAGTGAGGGTATGCATGAGGGAGCAACAGATGGAGTGAGGGGTGGGAGGGTGACAGTGAGGGTATGCATGAGGGAGCAACAGATGGAGTGAGGGGGTGGGAGGGTGACAGTGAGGGTATGCATGAGGGAGCAACAGATGAAGTGAGAGGGTGGGAGGGTGACAGTGAGGGTATGAGGGAGCAACAGATGAAGTGAGAGGGTGGGAGGGTGACAGTGAGGGTATACATGAGGGAGCAACAGATGAAGTGAGGGGGTGGGAGGGTGACAGTGAGGGTATGTATGAGGGAGCAACAGATGAAGTGAGGGGGTGGGAGGGTGACAGCGAGTGTATGAGGGAGCAACAGATGAAGTGAGGGGGTGGGAGGGTGACAGCGAGTGTATGCATGAGGGAGCAATAAAGGAAGTGAAAGTGACAGAGGTAGGACAGACATGCAAATTAGGGGGTATTGGAAAGCTGAAGGTAACACACGCCAGTGCATGTCTGTGTTATGTAGTTATGCCATTTGCTCATTTTGTAGATAGGGAGAGGAGAGGGAAGGAGAAAGGAAGGGAGAGGGAAAGAGGAGGGGGGAGGAAAGAAGAGAAGAAAGGCCTTCAAGAGGGTGAGGCTAGGAAGGAGGAAGGAGGGGAAGGAGGGGAAGGAGGAAGGGAACGGAAAGGGGGGGAGGAAGGGAGGAGAGAGGGAAGAGGAAAGGGGCAGGGACTCACTTTGTACTCTGTGCCATGTACTCTTGCTGTTCCCTCACCTTGTAGAAAAGAAGAGGGAGGGGAGAGGGAGCGAAAGAGGAAGGAAGGAGCGAAGAGAGGAAGAGAAGGAGGAGAGGGAGAAGGCGAAGGGAAAAGGGAGGGAGGGGTAAGGAGTAAAGATGGGGGAAAAGCGAGGGGGAGAAGGCATAGGAGGGGGGGAAGGGAGGAAAGGAAAAGGGAGGAGTGAAAGTGGGGAGGGAAAGGGAGGAACAGAGGGGAGGGAGGGAGCAAAGAGAGGGCATGAGCAAGAAAGAGAGGGAGCAGTTGCGTATGTATAAAGTACATGCATATAAGGACATGTCGTATGTACCTGATAGCATTTGAAGACAAACACGTATCACAGATATGTGTGAATAACACCTGGTGTGTGTGTGAGGGGGTGGAGGTGAAGGGGAGAGGAGTGAAGAGGGATTCTGAGCGTGTGCATGTGTTTTTGTTCTAAGATCATTATATGGTGCTAGTGTCACTGAATACTACTACCGTAGATCGGTAAATTTCCGCAGTAATTTTCACATAAAATATTTCGTCACTCAACGGTTCTACAACGTAACACGTATATGTATTTTAGGTCTTCGCATGTTTAATTTTCATTGCTCTGTGCACCGACGAAAACATTTTAATGGCAAAAATTCCCCAATCTACTGTATATGTGTGTGCATGTGTATGTGAATGTGTGTCCAGGTATGCATGCGTGCGTTCAGGTACATGCATCAAGCTAGTGGGAAGTGCCAGCCATACACAAATGGAGGGGAGGAAGGAAGCATTCTGCATTGTTACATCATTTATCTGAGCCTTTTAGAGACAGCCAACTTTACTTGTGTCATATATATTCGTACCATGCAATAGGTCAGCTAGTCTCGTCCCCAGACCTCATCCGGCGCGTATATCGCTTCCATACTGAAAGCGATCTGCGCTGGGGTTGGTTTTGGGTCTGGGACCGAGACTATAGGTCAGCATGTTCACAATGGCTGTATCTCTAGGCGTCTTTGTATGTACATGTACCCTCACACACAACAAAAGGAAATGTTTATTCAAACGAAAAGGAAGGAGGAGGGAGTGGCTGCATAGGAATGTACAAATTTTAGAGCCCAACATTAGATACACGTATTCATTGACACTGGATGCTCCATACAGTGGCTAACATCCTGAAAATCAGGCTCAAGTATAGACAAGAATAGCAAACATCCATGCAGGTTTGAATAAGCGTGAGTGAACCGACGGCATTGTGTGCGCTGTGTGTATGCTTATACATGTAACTGCATACATGCACCAGAAATTTGGATTTAAACACTTCACAATGATATCACGTGCGTGTGCTATATGGCTACTCACCATCATCCTCAACAACAACCACAATGTAGCCACTGAGTGTGAGAGATTTATACATCAGGGGTGAGAGAGAAGGAGCTACTACCAGAATGCCGACAGGCGAGGCTGCACAGTTTGTTGTCTACATGTGAAGGCAAAGCAGTGGAACAGCACAGAACTAAAAGCACTATAGGTAAGCCAGGCTGGATACAGAGCAGGAGCGCAACCACGAGGAAGAGTAGGACAGCCATTAGAAGCTAAGCAGGCCAGGCTAAGAAGAACAAGCTACCTACATAGCGAGTACAATCATGAACAAGAATAGTTCATCAGCAGCCAAGCTATGCTTGCACAAAACTGGGAGGCTAACTGATGAAGAAGGCAATCTGAAAGACAGCATGAGCCTCAACAAACCACTATCCTAGCCTTAGAGCATGACTGATCTTCAGGACAAAATGTTTTTTTTTGCTGTTGTATATATAGCTGACCAGCTTGCCCAGCCACCCCCCTCCCCTCCCCCCCCACTCCCCCCACAACTGCATTTGCCTTGTAATGGGGAGGAATGTACAGTTTAGAGGTCAGCTTGTTTCTACCTCTACATCATGGCTTCAGTTATCAACAATTAGCATCCACACAAAGGTACTGGATTACTGGGTAGGGGAGGTGGGGGATCCCCTTTCATCCACCACCTTCACTTAATAGAACATATATCTTAACACAGTGACTTCCTACAGTATGATGGTGTCAGTGTACAGGTATGTGATGGGTGTGGTAGTACAAGAGCGGGGTAGGGAGAAGATGGATTAGGCACATGTGAGTTTGCGATGTGTACTGTATGTAAAGAACAAGGGGCAGCAAGATAAGGAAGCAGTGGTACAAAGTACAGTGTTCGTGTGTGTGTGGGGGGGGAGGGGGGAGGGGGGGACAAGTGAAGGAGAAAGGATGAGAAGTGGTGCTGATGATACTTATGGGTGGGGAGGAGGAGGGGGACGGATGTGGGAAGACTTACCAATCATCGGTCTCTGCCTCTAACAACACATCATTTGGTCACATGACTTTCAACTGCAGAACAACCAGGCCTTCACTCCATCTGATCATGCATTTGAAGATATAAATAAAAAATATATATTAACCCAACATCTACACGTATAGCAAATCCATGTATCCAGATTTTGATCACCTACAGTGTGCTGGGAGGGAGCAGTGGCGGATCTAGGATTTTCAAAAGGGGGGTTCCGGTGTGCACTTGACTGATCGCTATACTTGGCGGAGTGTAATAAAGCGCGCGAAGCGCGCCCGCTAGGGGGCTGTGGGGGCATCTCCCCCCAAGAAAATTTTCGATTTCAGACTTTCTGAGATCGTTTCTGGTGCCGTTTTGAGGTGAAATAGCAAGAGTTGGACGATCTACTGCCAAATCTAGTCATTGTGTTTGAAGCCTTTAAACGCTCGCAGATTTTAAAAGGCGTGGCTCCGCATCGCTCCGCAGAGGCTACAAAGGCTTTGTCAGAACTGAATATCTCGAAGCAACTCTAGGCCTAGTCAAACGTCTGGAGATCAGTAATATAAGGAACTGATACGTGAGTGTGTAACTGCCTGGTTGTTGTTGCTGCATGCCACTGCTGCATAATCATTTGATGGACTCGTGCAGTTACGTACGCAAAAATACACTACTAGCCGCCAAAGGGGGGTGCATTTGCACCCCCCTTACCCCCCCTAAATCCGCCACTGGGGAGGGTAGCACACTGTAAGCAAACAAAAGCTGGACAGTGGGAAGGTGTGGGAAGTAGGCTAACCATGAACATATATATACACATGGTAGTCACTGTGTTTGGATCGTATCACATAGTATCACCAAACTTCCATTATGGGCAAGGTTGGTGGACCAATGTGATGAGGAGGCAGGAAGGGAGGGGCAATCCTCACCGACCTTTTACCTCCAATGACGTGTATCCTCAGTAGTGCATGGCTATAAATAGCAGTGTTTGTTCACACTTCTTCACTTTCATCCTGATGACAACTGGAGTATCGGCAAGTTATTTTCCGTTGGTAACCTTCTCTTCATTTATGCAGAAGCTAACTGAGGGGCCACTCAAAGCAAAACATAAAAATACGTTGAGATTTCAGTACTAGTGCTAGGATTAAATGTGCGTTACCACACCCTCTTTCAGTTTGGGAATGGAGTATGGGAGTGAGTCTACCTCTTACAGTAGGTGAGTTGGTATTAGTTCCGTAACGAGCAATGTTCACAGAATTAGTACTGTGCAAGGAGGAGGAGGAGCAGGAGGAGGAGGAGGAGGAGAAGGAGGAGGAGGAGGAGGAGAAGGAGGAGAAGGAGAAGAAGGAGGAGGAGGAGGAGGAGGAGGAGCAGGAGGAGGAGGAGGAGGAGGGGTGGAGGAAGGCAAAGGAAAAAAGTGGGAGGGAGCAGATGGACTGGAGGAGAAGGGGGGGGGAGGAACTGGTTACTGGGAAAGGAGAGGGGAGAGAAAGGGAAGAGGAGGGGTGAGTAGGAGGGGAGCTGAGAAAAGGGTGACAAAGGGAGGGAGCAGAAGGGGAGGGAAGTGATGGGCAGGGAAAGGTAGGTGGGAACCAGAGATGGGAATGAACTTCTCACACAAACCTGCATGGTGGAGTTCAGGAAGCAGTTTTTTCTCCAGCTGTAGGCCAATATTAGTGAGAGCTGCTGGTCCACCATGGTTTTCAGTTCTAGAGTGCAGCCAGTTTTACAAGAACAGGATTGCCATTGCCATGACCTGCTGTGTAATTCTTCCCAATGTATGCACCAATCTGGGAATAGAGAAGTGGTGATTGGAATTGGAAAATGGAAATGATCATCAGAGCTTGTACATGTGTGCAGCTCACAAGCTTTTGCTCTGGAAAGTTTCAACATGAACAGATCTAATGTGGTGTCAGTGGATCTGTAGCTTCCTCAGCATAGAGATCGAGTACACCTTAAAGAGATTTATCCAAAAATGGAGGATAGTCAAAAGGCTGGCTGTTGCTGGGAATCAAACCCAGGACACCTCTGGCTTGAGCCACCAGTGTTCTGCCACTGAAGAACTACAGCAACCATACAACCATCAACCCTCACAATCCTCTATTTTTACAATAACTACAGCAACGATACAACATCAACCCTCACAATCCTCTATTTCTACAATACATTATGGCACATTATGGCTCAATTCCCGGCCACTGCCAGCCTTTTAACTTTCCTCTATTTTTGCTCATAACATCAACATGTAGAGTAACCAATCAATTATCGGACACCCCACATTATCGGACGGCTGCATAGCACGAATGGGAGTAACAACGGCCCTTGTTTTTGATCCAGTAGGTAGGTTGATGCAACTGCTACGTGCACCCCAAATTTGAGCTTTATAGATCCGTGGATGTTGACGCTATGCCCCAATAAAAGACGGTGTCCGATGGTCGCAACCATCGGACGAAACTCCCGATCCACGGACGACGAAGTCCTATAAAGCACTGTCCACCAAACTTGGTTTTCAGCTGCAACCATCCCTACTCTACCTATATAACCTCCAATTATCAGCGATTCTGTTGTAGAACGGAGAGAAGTGTCGCTTGAAGAAGCGCACAGGTTCAACCCATCAATCATCGGACAAGAATGAGCATGCGTGTATGCACATTTGGACATTGAAAAGGCTTTTGGAAGGTAATAATCCTTCAAAAGTAGGTGAATAGTCTGACATATGTATGTACTAGTAGCTAGTGGTAAGTAGGCTGTATACAAAGTGTGGAACGTGTGATAAGTAGCCTGTATATTGGAAGTGTGCATGGAACGTACTTCTCTGCAGCATGACACAGCTTATCACACGTTCCACACTTCGTATGTATGCAGCCGTCCGATAATGTGGGGTGTCCGATAATTGATTGGTTACTCTAATTTTCAGTGTAAGGTCAAAGCATAAAATACCCTTGAAACAAAGAACCTGGTCACACTGTAGTCATTAGATTTCACTGGTTCTATGTTACCAACTAAAGCTGAGGAAAAAACGTCTGGCAGTGTTTATCCAGGAGTTGAACTTTTCTGAAGAAATGTTGTCATGAAAATCTCCACACACCCATGTGAACTCCTGATGAGAAACTAAGTATACAACAAACGACACTCTTATCTAAGAAAGCTACTTGTCTATTGAGCCAGTTGTCCAGTAAAGGAACAATTTGTGGTACATGTAGTCTATCCTAGTGCTCTAAGTTCACCTTTCTCAATCTTGTCTATTGACAAGGGGTAGTCACTTATGTCCCGTGTAGAAGCGTTTGCGACCGGGATCAAAACCGAATCAAGCGATCAAAGCCCTTTTGGGGAGCCGATCAAGGGATCAAGGTGAGCTCCAAACTGCTAAAAATCAACAATCAAGAACGCGCGGCTGCAATTTGACCTTTGACCCTTGAAAATCAAGCAATCAAGAGCCTCAGAAGGGAACGATCAAGCGATCAAGCACACTTTTTGCCGATCAAAAAATTTGATCGCGGTCGCAAACGCTTCTACAGGCGACATATAAGTGACTACCCCTTGATTGAGCAGCTACTTGTCTATTGAGCCAGTTGTCCAGTAAAGGAACAATTGGTGGTACATGTAGTCTATCCTAGTACTCTAAGTTCACCTTTCTCAATCTTGTGTAGAGAAGATGAGAAATGCCATTACCACAGCACCCAGGGAAGAGTTAGACACCACTATCCAGCACCAAGGACTGGGCATGATTTAGAACACAGACACGTGGGCGGAGCTCGTTGCTCTGAGCATGCGCATTGCGCCGAAAATCTGAAGCATCGTAGGAAGACATGGAAGATGCGAAGGCAGCGGATATGTACGTGGAAAGTAGGCAGGACACCTCTGAATCTCTGAGGTCAGACAATGTTTCAAATTTACCGTCCATTCATCTGTGTGTAAGACCCTGATCCGTGAGAGGGCTCACAGTAGCTACAATAGCAAAATTATGCCTGGAGGGCTCATTTTCTGCTCACCTGTTAAAGGCCACATTCCTGTTAGAGGAGAACAAATTGATACTCGGACACATACAAATGTTGTGCTCTTGTTGCATGCAAAGAGGTCAGGGAGATGCAAGAACTGTAGTCTGTAGGAAAGGTGGGCTAAATCTTGTTATATCGTCACTACGGCCAAATTTGGAAACTTTTTGCCACTCACCATAGAACTCAATACTTAACAGTCAAAGTTTGACGATTTTTAAAAAATCAACCATAAGGCCGATAACTTCCATATTTGAGATTTGAGTCATTTGGGCTATAAGAATTGTCATATAAAATTGGTGTTGCTATGGCAACATAAATAGCGGTTGCTAACCTTGAAGCCACACCCACTGCATAAGGTCTATACCAGAGGAGGTCGGACACGGTTGAACTTTACTAATTAAAATGGCTGAGGTCACACTAATTGATCTTGGATATTGCAAGGTAGAAAGCTTTTTAGCTTTTTATATGACTTGCCCCAGCCTTGAATCTTGATTTGAAAACTGGGGCCCCCCTAAGTAAAAGTCGAGAGAGCTAGTCTGTTGAGATACGAAAAATCAATTAGTGTGACCTCAGCCATTTTAATTAGTAAAGTTCAACCGTGTCCGACCTCCTCTGGCCCAATACACCAATGTGTAAAACATCTGCAGGATACACAGTGTAACCAGTACATGTACTGGTTTACGTATTGTATGCTGTGACCTATAGACCTTATGCAATTGACGTGATCACCTCACGTAACCAAACGTGAAATGGATTGTGGACAGACTACGTGGCCATTTTGAGTGGCAAAAATGACCATGGTCTATGGAGCATAAGTACAGCAAAGCACTTTGTGAGCTCCTTTCTCACCAGCACAAGAATTGATTTTACATTTACACAAGGTCTCAACAGGATCTAACGCTCACTGAAGCATATAAGCTTACCTGCATGCCTCATTGATGCAGTGAGCTTGCAAAGTGCTTCGCTGTACTTAAGCTCCATAGACTGTGGTCTTCCTTGTCACTCAAAATAGCGTCGTATCTGGATTTCGGTCCACTGTCTGTTTTACGTTTTGGTTACGTGAGGCATTCAAGCTGTGACCTACATGTATATTTACAATTTGCAGATTCTCACAGTCAAAGCCCAGCCAAAAGTATTGTGAGTTCTGAAAGCAAGATATTGTCAACTAAACACTTGAGCAGTTCAGCCGGTGTGAAAAGCCCATCTTTGTAGTGCTAGGGAAAGTTCTCGAGAAACTGGAGTCGAACAATTCCCTGATCTCAAAACTTCAGCCACTTGCCTTCTAGTGGATGTTGAGACATCTTGTCAAATGGCACCTGGGGGTCATCTGAACAGTTTATCTCGGGATCACTGAAGCACATGTAAGAAAAGATTAAGCTCATTGAAACACCTCAGAGGAGCAGCGGAAATGGACGTATTCAACATTGAACTCACTGTTGGCAATTTGAAAAAAGAAGTTCGTGACTAAAGCAAAATGTTCGCTCACACACACAAGGTATGCGTAGTACAAAGATGTCTTGTCCTGTTCAGCATCCCTAAGCTTGTAGCTGTACTGCACAAGTTCTGGGGCATTGTTAGCTTCGTACCTGGCAGTCACTGAACACCTCATCTGGAAGTATACATCGGGATACTACAGGAAAAGATTATGTTCATCAATGTACCTCGATCAGAGCAACAGTGGAAATGGAGGTTTTATCAGCTGGATGTTGAACCATTGCAGGTGTGACTGACAATTGGTAAGAAATGATACACAAGGTATACTCCCACACATACACTTGGTATATACCATAAAATCGGGATATTAAGCACCAGTGCCTATTTTCGAAGTTAGTAGCCAGAATGGGTGCTTATTTTCAAGGGGTGCTTATTTTCATTGGGTGCTAATGAACACATGTAATTTTCTGGTAGCGTGCAGTTGTTTGGAAATGGATTAGCTGTGATATATTTTAGGCCTAGAGGTTCTTTCTTGGCTAATTTCTGTCCAATATTTATGCAATCAGAGGTGCAGTCAGCAATCGATCGATCGTTGCCAACTCCCGCCCGCCAGCGTAAAGCGCTTGGAACCAACTAATCCATGAAAGGTTTTTGGTAATTCCTGGATATGTTTTATCAAGAGGCCTTGCCTGAATTTTGGTTTGTATCCTGTGTGGATAGCTTACTTACAATAATTGGAGATAGACACTGGCAAAAATTAGCCGCTATGTTCAAGAAAAGCCGAATTACCAAATTCACACCGTTAAAGGGTGCCTTTTCATGTGGCCTGATGTGGGGTGCCTATTTTTGTATGGGTGCTTATAAATGCGATGTGGTTATTGTAATGAAAATGGTTCCTATAATTCATGGGGTGCTTATTTTGTGTGGGTGCTTATTATCCCGATTTTGTGGTAGTTTACATCTACACATCTACCATGTGATAGAAGCACACCTCACCTCCCCTCTTACCCTCCTTATGTCCTCTCCGTCCTCCCTCTTCTGCTTTTTTTTTTTCCTCCCTCCCTCTAGCCTTGTTCCCAGGCTCTTGTGCAGGGGAGGAGGAAAGAGAGCCTGGTACACACTGTTTTCACATGCGCCAAGTTCCCTTGGTAACCTGCATACTACTCTGCTACACTAAAATTGGACATTCAATTCTGTTTACCTGCTGAAAGGCAGTACTGCATGGTTATACTCCCTGTGGGACACATATGGGGGTGGTATTGAAGTCAAAAACAATATCGCTTTGACAGTAATGGTTCGTTCAAGGCAATCGGTGAACTTCAAAGGGAGAGATTGTGTCAGTCATGTGCCGCAGTGTTTAGCTGAAATGGACAAACACATGAACAATTCCTGCAAGCAAAGAGCTGAGTACCTTTGTCGCTCCCTCATCATCGTATACACAGAGTGTGGTCAGTGGCAGGCATCTTTGATAAAGGAGAAGTCAGCTTGCCTTGAGGAGGTTAGTGTAACGGAGCATATTTTACAAAGATTTCCTAATTCCCAGAAATCCTGGGGGAACTGAGCATGTGCGAACAGTGTGTACCAGGCTCTTTTTTCTGCGCCCACGCACGAGAGCCTGGGAACGAGGCTACCCTCTCTCTCGTTCTCCTAGAGCTATATTGTCAATGTACATTCAACATTGGTGTCACAAAACTGAGCAACGAGATAATTATAGAAAACTTCCAGATCAAAAGCTACACCAATAGAACTCAGTGGCATGACTAAAAGAATTGTGCTTGGTACTTAAGGACAGTAGGCACCACTACCCACAAAGCAAAATACACAAAACGCTGGCCTCCCTGGTATAAGTTCCTAAACCACTAATCAAATTAACACATAGGAATCACTACTGCACATATCAAAGTAAACTATAAACATGTAAGACGCACAGTATCTACATTGTAAGAGTTCAGTTTTGTCACGATAAGGTTCACCAATATACCGGAGTAGCGGCAGAAATGGAGGTGTTGTCAGCTAGACATTGCAATCACCACTGACAATCTGTAAGACGTGATACACACAAGGTTTATTCACACACACGCTTGGTACATACATGTAGCTCACATTTACCATAGAGATATAAGCACATCTCCCCTAGCTTTCACCCTTCCCTTTCCTCCTTCCTACAACCTCTCCATCCTCCCTTCACTGCTCGTTTTCATCCTGAACTTCAGGTAAAGATTTATCACATTAGAGCAGCAGCAGAAATGGCCAGCTGCATATTGAACCGTTGACAATCTTTAATTAGTGATACATACACACACTTTTCCCTCTCTTCCTAGTTATGTAGTGCAAAACGAATTTTCCATACAATATCTGAGAGGTACACTAGCTAGCTTGAAACATGTTCCCCTCTCTTCCTCCCTCACAGAGACCAAGCTTTATTCCAGCAGTCTCAATGTTCCCCTCCCTCGTCCTGGCAGTGCCCTCCCAACTGCCTCCCACTCCTCATCCATCTTCTTTACTCTAATTGATGTTCACCTCTCGAGCAGCTGAAAAAAGGCATGGAGGATGTTCCTCATAGCAGAAGAGCATTCACTGCTACTGTTGTCAAGGTAATGGGAACTGAGGGACGAGGGGGAGGGGGGGGGGGGGGGGGGTGTGTAAATGCAACCCTGAATGGCCGCCTGTGTATACATGTAATTTTCTGGAGTTCTTGTACATTTGTTTCTCCCATCTACATGTGCATGTAGCAAATTTTGAAGAATGTTCGTTAGCACTGTACATTATACATGTACAATCCTACCAACTTTCTCTCTCTCTCTTTCCTCCCTCTCCTTCACACACAGGGCTATCAAGTTTTGTGGGAGAGTTCCTGTCACTATCCAAAGCTCCCGTAATACAGGTGTGTGATGTTGGCTTATTATTGGTACACTTGTATTTTCATGAGTTTTAAGCTATCTTTGTACACTATGTATACATGTACATGCAGCTAATATAGTCAGTGTGGAAAACACACAATGTCGCCTTGTGTCAGTAGCTAATATAGTCAGTGTGGGAAACACACAATGTCGCCTTGTGTCAGTAGCTAATATAGTCAGTGTGGAAAACACACAACGTCGCCTTGTGTCAGTAGCTAATATAGTCAGTGTGGGAAACACACAACGTCGCCTTGTGTCAGTAGCTAATATAGTCAGTGTGGAAAACACACAATGTCGCCTTGTGTCAGTAGCTAATATAGTCAGTGTGGGAAACACACAATGTCGCCTTGTGTCAGTAGCTAATATAGTCAGTGTGGGAAACACACAATGTCGCCTTGTGTCAGTAGCTAATATAGTCAGTGTGGGAAACACACAATGTCGCCTTGTGTCAGTAGCTAATATAGTCAGTGTGGGAAACACACAATGTATCCTTGTGTCAGTAGCTAATATAGTCAGTGTGGGAAACACACAATGTATCCTTGTGTCAGTAGCTAATATAGTCAGTGTGGGAAACACACAATGTCGCCTTGTGTCAGTAGCTAATATAGTCAGTGTCGGAAACACACAATGTCGCCTTGTGTCAGTAGCTAATATAGTCAGTGTGGGAAACACACAACGTCGCCTTGTGTCAGTAGCTAATATAGTCAGTGTGGGAAACACACAATGTCGCCTTGTGTCAGTAGGTAATATAGTCAGTGTGGGAAACACACAATGTCGCCTTGTGTCAGTAGCTAATATAGTCAGTGTGGGAAACACACAATGTATCCTTGAGTCAGTAGGTAATATAGTCAGTGGGGCGTCTCTAATCGCTGGACTGGAATATGGAATGGAACGATGGAATGGAAAATGGAATGGAACAGTGAACGTACACAGTTGCATCTAACTCGTGTAACTGGCGCTTCTCAATTTAGGTTGAACTACCTAGTGTGTCTCCAAGCCTGTTGTCTCACCGCTGAAGCTTTATGAGCAAGTACGGCATTGCCCACCATCATGCTTCTATATCTTAGCATGGTCACCATTGCTGGCTCATCATCAGATGCTTTTGCCCGAACGAAAAACAAGGGTCTTCCTTTGCAAGACTCTTGTTATAGTCTTAGTAGACAAACTTGAATGTGCTTGATGGCAGAAATTAGTGCTCGATCCTCAGTCTCTTCGCTTCAGTCTTTGTCTGTGCACCTCGATCCTCGGTCGCTTGTAAGTTTCACGACCTTAGTAGCAGCCTTCCTTAACAGTACGTAAGTGTGGCTTCTATGCATGGTACTGTAGCTAGTCTCCGGGACCCCGAGTTCTGACCAAGACATGATTATACCAGACAAGGAGGAATGCTGGCAACATCCACCAGACTTGCTCTTACAGCCTCTGTGGTGAGATAAGAGCCATAGACACATTGTAGCTAGCTCAACGTTGAAGAACAGCACCAGCTACACGTAAGTATGTACATTCACCATTCCATTCCATTTTCCATTCCACCGTTCCATTCCATATTCCATTGCAGCGATTAGAGTCAGTGTGGGAAACACACAATGTATCCTAGCTTGTGTCAGTATAGCCTCATTCCCAGGCTCTGCCCAGCTTCCATCGTTTGCAGTATGAAAAGTAGGAGGGGGCCCCTGGAATAATAATCTTGTGAATGACATAAAGGGTAGAGAGAAGGCAGACACTGCCCTCTAAACTGCCTTCCACCGCTCATCCATCTTCTTCTCTCACTTCACTCTAATTGATGCTCACCTGGAGCAGCTGAAGGAGGGCGTGGAGGACGCTTGTCATAACAGAGGAGCATTCACTGCCACTGTTGTCAAGGTACATGTAACAGCAACTGAGGGGCACAGGGGAGGGGGGTTGGGGGTGGGCAGGTGGATGAATGCAACCCTGAATGGCCGCCTGTGTATACATGTAATTTTATGGAGTTCTTGTGCATTCGCTCCTTCCATCTACATGTGCATGTAGCTGAAGCTAGTTTAGAATTTTGAAGAGTATTTCGTTAAGTATTTATACATTATACATGTACACATTTTATGAATTTCTCCCTTTCCCTCTTCTTCCCCTCTCCTTCCTCTCTAGCTCATCCCTCTCTGTCACATACACAGGCACACAGGCCTAGCAAGCTTTTCTACAATACAGGTATGTGATGTTGGCTTACTAGGACTTACAGGTACATATCATTGAGTGTGGGTGATTCATTAATGTGCCCACACACATACATGTAGTTGTGCGATCAACAGTACATATAGCTTTGTTTGGTAGGAACCTGTTCTGGCAGTTCTTTTCTTTGTTTTCAACGTTAAGCAATATCTGGAAAGGGCTACTTAGACATGTAATGGTGCCTTGGAAGCCATTCTCCTGGTCAGTTTGCCAGGTAAGCGAGCAAGTTACAACATGGGGGTCTGTGTACGCTTACCATAGCATGTGCTGCCTAGTCCTGTTCTGTCAGCCATAAAGCTTTCACAAGTGAACGAGTACATTCTGTCATGAAAACATGTTCATTTGTTCACCCACAAGTTCACTCCACCTTCGTTTCTCTCATGACAATTTTACCAGACTTTCCTGGTTGGTAAAAAATATAAACACAGTTAACCCTTTTAAGAACCGATGACGACTTTTGGTGTCGTCAGTTTTTGGCCACATGTTATCAGTTGGTGCAATCCGTTTTGAAGATAGGTTCTGCGCTAGCAGAAAGGGAGGGACAGGGGGGAGATGGGTGGGTGCACCCCTCTGGCTGACAGTGCATGGCGGCCATTGCCGCTACCTGTAGAAAAGCCCTGGTCAGTGGTGGGTGGGCCATTTGTCTGCTTTCTTGCACAAGCGGGTGTAGAAAACGCTCCTTTCACCTTGTAGGGACTCCATTTCTGGCATTTTAGGCAGCCTTTAGTTCGGAGGAGCGTTCTTTGGTCGGAGAGTCCTGACTATTGAATGCTCGCTATGGGATTGTAATGGCGAGAACAGTTGCTTAAGCTGGAGTAAAATTTGAAAAAAGGAATTTGAGCAGCTATGTGTATCTAATACAACGTGAGACACAGGTTTATCGTGATAGGTTAGTGTATCAAGTAGACTAAAGGAGCGCTGCTACTTAGTTGGGTAGTTTTAGACTATCACTACCGTGGAACCCTGCTCAATGGACACCCCTCAGCAGCGGACACCCAGGATATAACGGACAATTCTGAAAGGTCCCGACTGTCCCTCCATTCACTTCAATACTTAAGCAACCCCTGGATAGCAGACACTCGACTACTCCGTATAACAGACAGTTTTCGCTGCCCCAAATGTACGCAAACAATACTTAAGGTGGCAGGGCACAGTCCATTATGGGAACCTTCATCCGTTCACTGTCCGTAAAATTGGGGATTTTCCCCATTTCCTGTCGGCATTGGCATCCAATAATCAGTTTATAATTAAGTTAGTTAAGATGTGGCCTGGCAGAACCCTTCATGTGGTGCTCGGAACTTTGAAGATAAGCTTAGATCGACTTAACAACAATAACAACAACAACAACAACAACAACAACAACAACTACAACAAAAAAACAACAGGAGTTTTAGTAGAGTGCTGTAGTGTCAGTAGCTGTGAGTAGTGCGTAATGCCTGCTTGTGGAAGCTAGCTTGTGTCTAGAAGCAGCAGAAAGGCCACGGTGGCCAAGACTATACTTACTGGGTAGGCCCAGGTCTTGCGATCGTATGCCAAGCCTAGTAGGTCACCGTAGCCCGGTGCTCCGGGTGCTGGGCTGAGCTTTAACTAGAATGCGCAATATATCATTGCTACTACCCTGCCGTAGACAAGAAAGCTGCAGAGGAGTTGTGTGTGGAACAGAACCCTGAGTTGTTTAGCGACATAAGGGGGAGAGGTGGGGCTAGTAATACTTGCTTCCACTCGTGAATGAGCCCCTCCCGTAGACAGGCTGTGAATTTTCTTCGATCCCTTCCTGCTTCACCCACTCCCTCTGCCTCCCTAACTCTCCTGTTCTCATCCTCTTTCTATCCTCACTTTCCTCTATTTCACACACACTCCCCCTCTCCCTAATTCCTTTTCCTCTCACTCTCTTGTCATCTCATACCCTGGCATGGCTCTGATTATGAGGCTTCGTGTACCTCCCAACCTCCATACTCATATTTCCTGTGTAGATAGTTATAACACGATGAGGGAAGATTGCCAAAGTTCATGCAAAAGAACTGCTGTGTCCTGCTACAAACTGATACTCCCCCACCTTAGCCTCATTCCCAGGCCCCGCCCCCACCTTTCCTCTCTCTCACCCTCTCTCACCCTAGTAGTAATCAGAAACTATACTACCCCAGGTTAATAGCAATAACATGCATGTTTCATCTTGTGTTCACTGCAGGAGCTTAACATCAGCCACTATATAATCAGTCAAGACAAGAGTGTGCTGTCAGTGGTGTCCTCTCCATCCTCATCTGGTCGTGTCAGTGGTGTCCTCTCCATCCTCATCTGGTCGTGTCAGTGGTGTCCTCTCCATCCTCATCTGGTCGTGTCAGTGGTGTCCTCTCCATCCTCATCTGGTCGTGTCAGTGGTGTCCTCTCCATCCTCATCTGGTTGGTCAGTGGTGTCCTCTCCATCCTCATCTGGTCGTGTCAGTGGTGTCCTCCCCATCCTCGTCTGGTCGTGTCAGTGGTGTCCTCCCCATCCATCCTCGTCTGGTCGTGTCAGTGGTGTCCTCCCCATCCTCGTCTGGTCGTGTCAGTGGTGTCCTCTCCATCCTCGTCTGGTCGTGTCAGTGGTGTCCTCTCCATCCTCATCTGCTTCCACACAAATCCACAGATGCCATCTTCTCACCAGCCTCTTCAGAGAAATTTCCAGCGTTGGACAACTATGATATAATTATACAGATGTACATTTTGTTATGGTAATATTGGATTGCATAAAACAAGTTAAAGTGTTCCTGGGATATAGTAGCAACAATATTAGTCCGATGAAGAGTATGAGGAGATTGAGGAGATGGAGGTGACCAGAAAGGACAACTAAGTCTGGGTGCATGCATGGGTTCTAATGAACTTGTGCAGTCAGAGATAAATGGTGTACTGCTGCACTGCATGACTCCATCATGCCTGGCCACTGCACTGCACCTTCTGAACCACCTCTACCCACTAGTGACAGCTGCTTCATAATGTAATAAAGACACTCGAGGGACCAAGGATCTTGCTGTGATGGGTGAAGAGAGGAAGTGATGAAATCAGAAATGCGGATCAGTAGGAAAGAAGAAGAGGAAGAGAAAAGGGAAATGGAGGGGAGAACATTAGGTGAAGCCTGCATACACAAGGGGTATGGGAAGCAGTGAATGCACAGGATGCATTCTGCTATACCTTGATTTACGGTCATAGAGTGTCACGGGTAGGGGTGAGAATATTATGCTCCAAAATCAGAGAATTATGCTATGCTTTGATGCTCACAATTTATGCTTCTAAGCAAAATAATTTTTACAGTATGCTATCCGGCTCAGCACTGGTCCTGCTCAAACTCTCGGAGGCATTTTCCCCCGAGTCTTCAACCTCTTCTCCATCGCTCGAGACTGTGGTAAATGTTGTGCCAGAAGCTAAGCTATCAGACAGGCTACTAATACTACAACCAGGCTTGTTACGTTCGGCCTTTTTTTCCTATCGAGTCATGTGGAAACTGCACATGCGCAATACGCATGGGGCTAAAAAAGAACCGAATTATGCCGGCATTATGCTCGATGCTTTGAAGGGTCAATTATGCTCGAAATTATGCCGGCATAATATTTGCACCCCTAGTCACGGGGGAGCAACACAAGGAGGGAGTGTGATGGTGAGGGTGTGAGGGAGCAACACAGGGAGGGGGTGTCGTGGTGAGGGTGTGAGGGGGTGTGATGGTGAGGGTATGAGGAAGCAACACAGGGAACAGGGAGGGAGTGTGAGGGAGCAACACAGGAAGGGGGTGTGACGGTGAGGGTGTGAGGGAGCAACACAAAGAGAGTGCGATGGTGAGGGTGTGAGAGATAGGCCTTGATGGATTATTCTTTTTTTTTTACCCTATTATTCTATTCTTGTATTCTCAAAGTTTTTACCTATTATTCTTATCATACTACCTAATATTCTTTTCATCATGCCTATTATTCCCAGTCTAAATACAATACATCGTGCACCAAATAGAGTCTTGTTATGTAGATAGCCCCATATACATATGGCATACTCACTTCCTACATTACTACACGTGACCTGAGTGGAAATGTGCATGCGCACTACCCTCATCCCTCCCCCCCCTCCCCCGGCTTCAATGTTTTCATTGGCGGCAGATGCCTGTGGGACGAGGCTACATGCACGCCTACACTCAATGCCAATTGCTGT
Source organism: Agelas oroides (assembly GCA_949130485.1). Classification (NCBI taxonomy): domain Eukaryota; kingdom Metazoa; phylum Porifera; class Demospongiae; order Agelasida; family Agelasidae; genus Agelas; species Agelas oroides. The sequence continues at coordinate 1,785,595 of OX422185.1, forward strand.
TAGGTGTAGTCTACAAAACATTATTAGATTTTTTTACCTATTATTCTGGAATAATTCTTGATTCTTTTTGCTACCTATTATTCTCAAAATTATGCTAGCATAATTCATCAAGGCCTAGTGAGGGAACAACACGGGAGGGGGTGATAGTGAGGGTGTGAGGGAGCAACACAGGGAGGGGGTGTGATGGTGAGGGTGTGAGGGAGCAACACAGGGAGGGAGTGTGATGGTGAGAGTGTGAGGGAGCAACACAGGCAGTGACAGTGAGGGTGTGAGGGAGCAATACATGGAGGGAGTGTGATGGTGAGGGTGTGAGGGAGCAACACAGGGAGTGTGACGGTGAGGGTGTGAGGGAGCGTCACAGGGAGGGTGTGATGGTGAGGGTGTGAGGGAGCAACACAGGGAGTGTGACGGTGAGGGTGTGAGGGAGCGTCACAGGGAGGGTGTGATGGTGAGGGTGTGAGGGAGCAACACAGGCAGTGACGGTGAGGGTGTGAGGGAGCAATACATGGAGGGAGTGTGATGGTGAGGGTGTGAGGGAGCAACACAGGGAGTGTGACGCTGAGGGTGTGAGGAAGCAACACAGGGAGTGTGATGGTGAGGGTGTGAGGGAGCATCACAGGGAGGAAGTGTAATGGTGAGGGTGTGGGGGAGCAACACAGGGAGGGAGTGACGGTGAGGGTGTGAGGGAGCAATACACGGATGGAGTGTGGTGGTGAGGGTGAGGAAGCAACACAGGGAGGGGGTGTGATGGTGAAGGTGTGATGGAGCAACACAGGGAGGGAGTGTTACAGTGAGGGTGTGAGGGAGCAATACACAGAGAGTGTGACGCTGAGGGTGTGAGGAAGCAACACGGAGTGTGATGGTGAGGGTGTGAGGGAGCGACACAGGGAGGGAGTGTAACAGTGAGGGTGTGAGGGAGCAACAGAGGTAGAAAGGAGAAGAGGTGGGAGACAGAGTGGAGGAAGTGTGCAAAGAGAGGATGTGAAGGGGGACAGTCATGCATGTACATGTATGAAGAGCACCGGAGGAGTTGTCCTGTGTACCTGGTAGCAGTTGGTTTCAGCATTTCTGAAGTGCCAGGGAAGATTGTTCACCATTTTGGAGCTGTGTAAACGACATCATGTATGTGTGGGTGAAGGTGAGGGGGTGAGGGTGAAGAGGAATAGTGAAGAGGAATTCTGAGTATATGTGGTTTTTGTTCAAAGATCATTACATGGCGCTAGCGTCACTGAACACTTCCGTACATGTATGTGTGTAGGTGTGTCCATGTATGCATGAGTGTGTTCAGGTACATACTCCCTAGCTAGTGGGAGCTGGCCGTCATACACAAAGGAAAGGGGAGGGAGGAAGCATACCCTGCATTCTACATTGTTACAGCCAGATTATGCAATAGTTCATGTCTGGATCTATGTATCCATGGCAAGCCACTGTGACCGTCTGCAGCATGAATACATTCCAATTCCACACTTCGTTTTTGATTGCTTGTGAGTACTGTCTACCTATCTGGAAGACTTAGCCTCGTTCCCAGGCTCCTCCGCTCCGGAACGCGATATTGAAGTTGTACACGCGGAGAGAGCCTGGTATTTATTCTCACGTGAGAACCCTCAAAGATAGAACGGAGGTAGAACGACCTTAATTGCGCGTGGGCGTACCCGAGACTCAGAACAGGAAAAAGAGTGAAGGTAGCGGCCAACTTACTACATGTATCTAGTTATCGGGGGTTGAATATCATACACACCGAGCGTTGAACGTACAGTTGGTTGAAAAACGCGCAAAACGTTGCCTTTCTGTTTTAGTCCTATTTCGATTACGTCATGCTACGTAGAATAGATACCAGGCTCTCCACGCGTGTACAACTCGCGTTCCGGGAGAGCCTGGGAACGAGGCTATGGAAGACTGGCAACACAGCTGGTCATGTTGGGATATCACAACAGCTGTCATACTAAGCCAAGGGGCAGTAACTTTCATCGGCAGTGGTGACCTCAGTGGTGACAGCTGTCATACTAAGCCAAGGGGCAGTAACTTTCATCGGCAGTGGTGACCTCAGTTGTGACAGCTGTCATACTAAGCCAAGTGGCAGTAACTTTCATCGGCAGTGGTGACCTCAGTGGTGACAGCTGTCATACTAAGCCAAGGGGCAGTAACTTTCATCGGCAGTGGTGACCTCAGTGGTGACAGGAGATGGCTCTATTCACTAAGCTACACTAAAAGCTTCACTAATGTCACATGCATTCTAGAAGACACTGAACCAATTTTTTTACCTAGGTAGTTTCTAATACCCCATGAAGTGTAACCATGGGGCATTAAAAACTACCTAGGTGAGATGTCCCACGTCACCACATACTACAAGCAACAAAACTCCATGGGCAGTGGTCTACAAATGAAGCTAGTGGTTGTCCAATGACCACTAAACTGAAAGCTTCACTAGTGCCACATGATATATTGAAGATGCTCATAAGAATTTTGGGGCAAGCACTATGCCCACAGTGAGTCACTACATGTGTGAGTACCCCGGTGCTTCTTACAACTGTACGTTCTTGCCTAACAATCAGGCAGGTCTTCCAGAAGTGTTGAAAGGATGCAACCACCAATGAGCTCTATAGCTACCTAATAGCAGCTTGTTTGGCTTCTTGTGAGGCTAATATGGTAGAGGTAGCAGATAAAACTACACTATTGGGATGTGTTCTCCTGTATACTATAGGGAGCAAAATAGTGTAACTACACTATTTGAACCCCTATAGTATACAGGAGAACACATCCCAATAGTGTAGTTTTGTACCAACCCTATGGTAGAATATTCATTGACAGTTTATTCACTGAGTTATGGATGTGGACCCCAGTATACTACATATACCTTATTACACGAGTTAGCGTGCAATATCGCGAGTTATTGCACGAGTGGGCGTGGTATTTTCACGAGCCGAAGGCGAGTGAAAATGCAGCCCACGAGTGCAATAACCGCGATATGTACGCTAACGAGTGTAATAAAGTATTTATTATCCATTACCACAACAGCGTCGTGTCTCTTCTCACACAAAGTCCAGAGTAACTCGCCGTTCGAACGCACTGGTTCTAATTAAAGCGCACGCTGGTTGCTAGGATATCGCGCTTATATAGCCTCAGGGCCCGTGCAATAACTACCCGTGCAATAACTACCCGTGCAATATCGTGTGATATTGCACGGCACGGGAATAGGAAAATACTGTTGTAGAAATATCAACTGGATAATAAAGTATTTTATTGTACATGTATGTCCTGTGTACCTGGTAGCACTTGGTTGCAGCATTTCTGAAGAGTCAGGGAAGAGGTATCACTGTTCTGGAACTGTGTGAAGAACACCTGGTGTGTGTGTGAGGGGGTGAAGAGGGGAAAGGGAAGATGAATTCTGAGTATGTTGTGTTTTTGTTCTAAGATCATTATATGGCGCTAGAGTCACTGAATAGTATTACTGCATGTGTGTGTGTATGGTTGCGTATGTGCATGTATGCATATGTGTGTGTGTGTAGCTACATGTATATGTATGTAGCTGTGTGTGTGACATGAATATGTATATGCATGTACATGTATGGTAAGCATGTGTGTGTACATGTACATGTAAGTAGTTGTGTGTGTGTGTGTGGGTACGTGCGCATATGCATGTAGTGTATGGTATGCATGTGTGTGTTCAGGTACATGTTAATGTATCTACAGGGTAGCTGGTGGGAGGTGGCCGTCATACACAAAGGGAGGGGAAGGGAGGAAACATACCCTGCAATCTACGTTGACATCATTTTATCGTTTAGAGACAGCTGCACAGTGTCATGTTGACAATGGCTGCAGCTCTAGGTCTTCTTGTACGTACCCTCACACACAACACAAGATGTTTACTCCAACAAAAAGGAGAGGGCGGAGGAGGAAAGGAACCTTTATGACACGAGTACAACTTGTATACTATGGTACATGTATGTCCTATGCACCTGGTAGCAGTTGGTCACAACATTTCTGAAGAGTCAGGAGGAAGGGAAGATGTATCACTGTTCTGGAACTGTGTGAAGAATAACACCTGGTGTGTGAAGAAGGGAAAGGGAGGAAAGGGAGGATGAATTCTGAGTATATGTGTGTTTTTGTTCTAAGATCATTATTAGCTTCGTTCCCAGGCGCGGAGGGGGAGAAAGAGCGCCTGGTACACACTGTTTGCGCATGCGCGTAATTATAGCAAAGACCATGTGGCAGAATTAGGGGCGTGTACTAATATGACGACCTACGGTTCACGTGAACAGCATAAACCGTCATAAAAATTATCTCAAATTTTGTTCTTAGGACGCTATAAACATCGCTGCTACATGCTATGCCTAGTTTTATACTATCGGGTACAAAGAGAAATGTCTGGTAGGGCGTGGTAGGAATGGACTTACCGAAATTGGTGGATAACCGCATAAAGACATGTTTCCCTGGTAAACGCACTCATTGGAGGCAACCTGTTCCTTCTTAAGCTTTATCTCAAGGTATCCAGCTACCAGAAGGCATAGAACAGCATGATATAAAACTCACTCGTACAGAACACCAACTGGCACATCAACGGAGTGAGTTTATGACATCACCAGTATACGCACATACACGTACGAACACGGTCGCCACAGAATTCCATGGCGATTAAGCGCATGTGCAAACAGTGTGTACCAGGCGCTCTTTCTCCTCCCCCTCCGCGCCTGGGAACGAGGCTAAGATCATTATATGGTGCTAGCGTCACTGAATACGTACATGTGCGCATGTATGGCTGTGTACGTGCATGTATGTATGTATGTGTGCAGGTACATGTACATGTACATGTATGTATATAGCTAGTTGGGAACACTGGAACGGCCATCATACATGAAGGGAGGGGAAGGGAGGGAACACCCGCGATGTTACATAATTTTATCGTTTAGAGACAGCCATGCAGTGTCATGTTGATCGACAGCTCTGACAATGGCCTTCTTGTAGCACCCTCACACACATCAAAAGTTGATGCTTGTTCAAACAAAAAGAAAAGATCGCGAAAGAGGAAAGGATGGAGGGAAGGAGGGAGAGTGAGGGAGGAGAGTGAGATGTGTCGGTACTACTCAGATACAAATGTACACCAGAGCCTACCAGCTTAACAACATGTGCTATTTGAACCACATCTTTCTGAAAATGGCAGGCCTAGATGTAGATGTAATACAAAGACATTGACTGCACAGGAATGTACATGTTTTAAAGCCAAACATTAGATACATGTAGCCTCATTCGGAGGCCTTCCCACCGTCCAGTTGTTGATTGCTTGCAGTACACAAAAATGGAGGGAGAAGGTCACGCGAACGACGTTACTGTCTACCAACACGTAAGCAGATGGTGGGGTGGGGAGGGGTCCTTGATCGAAAGAATGAGCTTGAGTTGAAGCCTTTTCGTGTAGTTTCTGTCCCAAGCGGTGGAGTTTCAAATGCTTGTGAAGTGAAAAAGATACTGGTTCTGGTTAAATATGAAGAACGCCTGAGCGAAATGCTAAAAAGATAAGCAGGCCAGGCTAGGAAGAACAAGCTACCTACATAAGGAGTACAATCATGAACAAGAACAGTTCAACAAGACAAGCACGAAACTGGGGGGCTAACTGATGAAGAAGGCAATCTGAAAGACAGCATGAGCCTCAATAAACCACTATTCTAGCCTTAGAGCATGACTGACCTCAGGACAAAATGTTTTTCTGACACTATATGTATATAGCTGACAAGCTCGCTCAGTTTCACCCCCTACACTGTATATAGCTGACCAGCTTGCTCAGTTTCACCCCCTACACTGTATATAGCTGACCATTGGGAGAGATGTACAGTTCAGAGGTCAGCTGATTTAGTTCTAACCTCTACATTATCATGGCTTCAATTATCAACAATTAGCATCCACACAAATGCAATTGGAATGGGAGGTGGGGGAATCCCCTTGCATGCTGGTACTCCACTTCCTTTGTGTGTGAGGGTACAATGTTAGTACGTGTATGAAGTGATTGCATTTCCTCTCCTTGTATAGGGAGGTAAGTACTGGTGTGTGAATGTGTTTATGTGAGAGAAAGGGGGAGGGAGAGTGGAAGAAATGGATACATGTACAGTAGGAAGTGATTCGTCGGAAATTCAGTTATCCAAATCTCCAAATCTTCACTTATCCAACCACCCCAAATAATGGAAATTTGCTGTGCATTAAATGGAAAGTACTTTAAATAATTTAGCGCTGGGCGGAAGGCGCTCCGGCCTTATTAGAACGGAAAACATTTCACAAAGGTGAAAGGGCACTTTAATTGGAGCGGCACCTAGCACATGTATTAGAACGAAAAAGGACAGTTGGGTTCGTTTTTGGAGTCAGAGCTCAGACAGAAAGGAAGATATGGTGCGTTACAGGCATGTGTATGCTAAACGTAGTCTCCAGTGAAACAAATTTAGCTAAGTGTTAAAGGTTTTAAGTGTGTGCTGCATGTATTGTGGTTTTCTTTCAAGTGTCAAAGATGATCTGAATACAGTTCGTGTAGAGAATATGATCACATTGACACAATACTTTCTTGACAAGAATTTCCAGCTTGTGATTGGTTACAACCTGTTTGAAAAATTTGCTCACACTACATGACTCTTTGAATATCACTACAGTAAAACCTGTAATAACGGGCCCTCCAAAAAGCAGACTACCGCTGTATAACACAGATCACTTGCCCCTAATTAACATAGAACAATTACACTTTTAACCTCTGAAAAGTGGACACGTCTCAACTTCATATAACGGACACTAACCCAGCCACAGACGTACCTTAGGCAATACGAAATTACTCCTGAAAATGGACAGTGAAACTATACCCACCAATTGTTGAACTAGATAGCGATTAGTGGTACGTGAATGACATAATTATACATACTGCCATAGAGGCCCATAGTGGATTGTGAACTCGATTTACACAAACAGTTTTCGTTAGTTTAGGATGAAACTCACTCAGTGGATACTGCCAGGTGAGCTCTAGATCAACCGGTACAGCTGTTCCTTGTACACGCATTTGATTGTTTTCTTGGGAATCCCCACAGAAAATTCTGCGCATCATAAAATGCCATAGCGAGTTTTGTTCCAAACAAGCAAGGGCTGTTTGTGTAAAGTGATTTCAACTTTTACTCTATGGTAGCCTGTGTGATTACGTCAATATAATTGCTATCCCACGTGTATCTCTACTTACCAGCTTCCAACCTTCTCTGCAGCCACTCCACTGTATCGTAAATAAAGCACACTTTTAACACATTAACAGCACAATCACACAATATTGGAGTATAAAAGTATAGAATAATGTATGTGTGTAATTTATGAGCCAAGAGCGTGTAATTAGAACGGGTGGCTTAAGTAAGAGCGTGTAACTCTTGAAACCGGTCGGAATTTACCGCCAGTACGAAATGTAGTAATATGTATCTACATGTATTCAGCTGTGCGTAGACATAAGCCATTGTTGCTAAGCACATGACTGGGTGTAGTATGGTTCAATAATTTTTACCGGACTATGGACTTCTATTGGAATTGCATGCTCTTACTCGAGCCACATGTTCTTATGCATTCTAAATGAGCATAATCTCACGCCTAGTGAAGGATGGATACACAATGTACCTACAGCTAAATATGATGTGTGTGCGTGTCTCCTGCAGCACCTCAGGACCTACTCAGAGTTGGAATGTCTGTAGACCTGGTAAATCAGGTCTTCCAAAACTTGTTCTTTTGGACAAATAGAACTGCAACGGGAGTCCCACAAGTTGTCTTTCAACAACACCAAAAGCTGTCTTTATATACATTGGCTTGTTTGCAACACTTATGGGTTTAGTATGACATCACTTACCAGATTCATTGTACTATGAACTGTTAGCATAGAAGCTCAGAGGCAATGTTCGGTTTCCCACAACTTGTAATAATTTAGAAGAGGAGGGAAGGGAAAGGGAGGGATACTGCTCGAGACAGACTTGGGAAGGGAGGGGGGGGGGGGGGGGGGGGGCAGGAAAAGCTCATGTAGACAAATATCAAATATCAGTTGGACAATGGAAGCTTGAAAATAGACACAGCATGATAAACAGAAATTGGTCCCAGATTGATCCCCAAGAGAAACTTGACAAGGAAGCGGATAAATGCTGAAACGCACATGGCAACTTATAAATATATATACTTCTTGTGTCTCCAAGCTACCTAAACTATATCACCATGAAGGCAGGTTGCTCAGTCATACGGCAGACATTATGCATCATGATTTGAGTAGCTTACATGTCTGTGTAGCTGCCCTGGCTGACAAACCCTGTCACTAATGCTACATGTCTGGTCTGTGTACCATGACAAAGTATGAAACCAGCAGTATGTTGTTCACTCAGGCACTCAAAACACTTCTGAGGTCATTCTGGGCTGAATTTGTTTGTGGTTCCTTGTGTGGGGTACCTATTTTTGTATGGGTGCACGTTTACAAATACGAGGTTGGTTGTTGCAATCAAAATATTTATTTGTGTGAGTGACTATTATCAAATTTTATGGCAAAACATAATACTCTCCCTCACGCACACCTCCCTCTAATCAAAATAGGGTGCTTATTTGTGTGAGTGACTATTATCAAATTTTATGGCAAAACATATACTCTACCTCACACACACCTCCCTCCAACACCCCCACATCCACACTATCCCTCCCTGGGGAGTGGTCTTACTCATTGGTGTCAGGCTACGCCCAAGCCATGCTCCATTGTATTGCAAATCATTTGTTGGATATTATCCCTAGCAGCCACCTCTACCCACTTGGCTGCTAAGCAACATCCAGCAAGCAGGGTTGCTGGCTGTCCTTGGTATTTTAATTTCCCCCACACCTCCCCTAGTAGTGGCTACAGGTTATGCATGTACAGTGTATGTATACATAAGCTTTCACTACCTCAAGATACATGTGTAACAAATTGTATTATGTAATAGTTAGATCCCTCCTTGGTGGTCATTTGGTGTTCCTGAAAAGTGTTGAGTTTTGCAATGATGGTTCTGAATACACTGTAAAAACATTTGGGTTACTTCAACCATATTATGGTCATCTCAGTTGCATGCTTTTGTGTACATGACACTTTACAAACTTCAAGGGATGCTTCCAATTTGATTGAAAGCTTAAGTGTAGTTGAGACGCTTCTCCTTTTTGTTAACTTAGGATCTTTTTGCAGAAAGCCTAGCTATTTGGCTACATTCCTGGATAACCATGCAACTAAGGAACTCCTCCAGGGGCGGATGTGTAGGATCTAAGAAACACCAAACCTTACCAGAAATGCTGATTTATAGGCTTTCTGCAAGATGATCCTAATCTAACAAAAGGGAGAAGCTTCTCAACTACACTTTGATTCAAATTGTAAGCATCCCTTGATGACGTTCATAGCTAATGTTTCACTTACACAACAGGCATGCAACTGAGATGACCAAAATATGGTTGAAGTAACCCAAATGTTTTTACAGTGTATGTTTCAAGGTCAAATTTATGCCCCTGAAATACATGTACATTACTTGTAATGTTGCCAAGACTTCTCAAGGGGATATTTCCCAGGGTCCTACCCCCCACACCTCCTCTTTATCATTTTATCATCCCTCTTGCATAGCTTTCAACTTCCGCTATTATACTTCACTGGATACCAGCTATGGACATGAAATAAGACTGATCTGTAGGTAATGCCCCTCAATAATATATATCTAAGAATCAGCATAAAAAGGTGGGTGGGGATTCAACAAAGATCAATTGAGTGCTGTTTGTAGCTCAAATTCATGACGAACATGGGACAAGCTACATGTAGGCCTAAAACGTAATGCAGTTGAGATGTGGGATGGAGCTGCTGTAATAAAATTTTATAGGTCTATACAGTGGAACCCCCGCTTAACGGACACCCCTCAACAGCGGAGACCCACGATATAACGGACAATTCTGAAAGTCTCGACTATCTTTCCGTTCACTTCAATACTTAAGCGATCCCTGAACAGCAGTCACCCCGCTACATGTACTTGGTACAACGGACAGTTTTCGCAGTCCCAATTGTATGCAAACAATACTTAACGACCATGATTGAGTGGACACTTGTCGACCTTTTCAGCAAAATTGTCCACCATCACTGCTGAGTCAACACCTTGAAAACAGCCCAATTACGCCTACTACACCCACTGGAAATACACCGGAGGCCCCTTAGTTAGGGATACCTCGCTACAAGGGACCAAATGGTGTCCGTTATAGAGGCATTCCATTGTACCAGAAATAGCCTACTCAGAGGGTCCATGCGTAGTAGGCATGGACATTCACACTGAACAAATTGGCACAAGGTCGGTCATGTGACAACTTTACTCGTAAATTGTTCGATGACTGGCCGTTATCATAAGCACTGCATGTGTGTACCCTCCACATACCAGACAATATACTACACACACAATTCTATACACGTAGCGTTGTTCACAGGCCTTCCCACGATCCAGTTATTGATAGTTTACAGTATGCAAAAACAGCAGGAGAAGACCTGGCCGGGAGATTTTATCACACAAGCTACATCACAGTTCAGCGGTATGGCACTTCGAAGGCAGCGATGCAATCGAAATATGCGACGGAATAACTTTAAGATTTTTACGTGAGACTACCACATGTGTGAAATGTGTAGCCTTGTTCTCAGGCAATGGAAAGACGGGCGGGACCTGAGAACGAGGCTATAAAATGTGTTCTTTAATACCTCCCCACTCCCCTCCCTCTTCCAAGACAGACATTAACCTCACTCATGTAATAAGATCTCTCAGGAATTCCACCACTCTCTTCTCCCACTCCCCTCCCTCTACCAAGACAGACATTAACTTCACTCATGTCATAAGATCTCTCAGGAATTCCACCACTCTCTTCTCCCACTCCCCTCCCTCTACCAAGACAGACATTAACCTCACTCATGTGATAAGATCTCTCAGGAACTCCACCACTCTACTATTGCATACTGCAAGTGATCGAAAAACTGGACACTGGGAAGTTAAGAAGGCTAATGCACAATCACATACCTTCAGAATACGCTGACATTCCCACTTAGTTGAAACATGTCCGGACACATCCTAGTACCACAAGACCTGCAGGACAAGACACATCATGTGACAGTCATGTGACCATGGCCTCCATGGCCTCCTCTGCAGGAGAGTCCACCTCAAGGATGGTAGGTAGTCTCATTCCCAGGACACTTCCAAGGACAGGGTTAGAGTCGCTCACCCAGTAAAATTTCCTTCGTTTTTCACACTGTATGTGATCACAAACAAAAGCCTGAGAATGAGGATAGGTTTGGCTACACAAGTTTTAATCTAGCCTTGTTCCCAGGCTCCCCTGCTCTAGAACGTGAACATTGAAGTTGTACAGGCAGGAAGAGCCTGGTGTTTTTTCTCACATGAGCAGTGTCAAGGGTAGAAAGGGGGTAGAAAGACCTTAATTGTGTGTGGGTGTACCTGAAGACTCAGAACAGCAGAAAGAGTGAAGGCAGCGGGTGACTTACTTCACATATCTAGCTAGCTAGGAGTGAGTATCCTACACACCGAGTATTGAGTGTATAGTTGGATGAACAGCGTGTAAAACGTTCTGTTCTGAAAATTCTGGCCCCTTTTGATAACGTCACGCTCATGTCTGCGTTCTGGAATGGGGGAGCCTTGGATCGAGCCTGGTTCTAATTAAACTGGACAGTAGGAAGGCCTGGGAATGGGGCTGGGTTTGGTTACATATGTTCCAACTCAGGCACTACCATTGCACTATCAGTGCTGCATGACTGCACAGATACCAAAAATATATGAGGGGAGGAAGGGGGGGGGGGGGGGGAGGAGGAGGACGAGGAGCAAGAGGGAGGGACACGTGCAGGGTTCTGCCCACACTGGTCGGCAGCGGTAATGCCCAACCAGTTCTTTGCTACCCCGACCAGTACTTACCTTCACCGACCAGCACTAGCGCTACGTGGCTAGCAGCTTTGCACCACCGTTGAGTACGATGTGCATTATATAGAGTAAGCCAGCGAGGCATATTTTTCGAATTGGGATAAAACTACACTATTTGTATGCACATTCCAACCACTAGAAGGGGAGATTTAGTGGGCCCCCCTCCACTAAACTCCACCTTCTTGTTTAGAAGGGGACGTTTAGTGGGGGAGGCCACTGAAGTTTTCCTTCTTGTCAAGAAGGGAAAGTTTAGTGGGCCCCTCCATTAAACTCCGCCTTCCTGTTTAGAAGGGGAGGTTTAGTGGGGGGGGCCACTAAACTTTCCCTTCTTGACAAGAAGGCAGGGATTAGTGGATCTTGCAGGAATTAGTGGATCTTGGTGCACGTGGATCTTGGTAGCACCACTATCCAGGCCATGGTTCCCAGGCAGCGAATGGACAGGAAATGCCTTCAACAGGTGGGAACCTTCTTGGTACAGCTTATTAGCTATATATAACTCTGTGGTGTGAAAATTAGTCATTTCTACACCATGGAAGAAACACAAGAGGAGTGTGATGTTTGTTTGGAACCTGCTGTCATCTACTGTGAACAGTGTAGAAAGCCCTACTGCCAGGAATGTAATAGCAGGAGGCATGCCAAGCGGCAAGGCCATCATTACCAGCAGCTCTCACAGCTACCATTGCTGCCAAAACCTTCTGAAGGTATGATGGTGCCATTATAATCTATAAACAGCTCCAGTCTTTGTATTACTAATGCATTCTGTATTGTCCAAGCAGTTTGTCCTTCAGTCATAGTGTAGACAGCTAGAGGTATCACCTAACTTCAATATCTCATTTGCAGTTACTGACTTCGATTCAAACAGCTTAACAGGAGCCTTAGCTAAGAACTTTGGTCACCTCCAACTGAAAGACTGGCAGGAGAAGGTGGTACAGGCTGTCCTCCAAGGCAAACATGCCATCGTTATGCAACCAACAGGAAGTGGAAAGAGTGTATGCTTCCAGTTACCTCCTTTCATTGGTGGTGGTATTGCTCTAGTGATTACTCCCACTCTTAGTCTGATACATGATCAGGTTCACCATCTTTGCAGCAAGGGCATTCCAGCGACGTTCCTGTGCTCCACCCAGAGGGACCATACGATTGCTTCAAGCATCTCTGCTGGCAAGTATAAGGTTGTTTACCTAACGCCTGAAAGGCTGTTTCCTGGAGGGATCCAACCAGACCATCTCTTCCAGTCATCCACCAAAGAAGAGGAAATCGACAAAGAAGGTATGTAAAGTTGTACAAATTTGTTGTGGTTTACAAGCCCTTCCTTGTGGTTTATAAGTCCTTTCCCTTGGTTGATATAATGAACATGAAAAAACTTATCTCTTGCAGAGCCAGAAGACAGAACAGTCTACCAAGCCCTCCACGACCCCCTCGCCACCTGCTGAGCACCCCACAACCCACTCACCACCCACAACCTACTCGCCACCCACTCGCCACTCACCACCCACGACCTACTCGCCACCCACTCGCCACTCGCCACCCACAACCTACTCACCACCCACTCGCCACTCGCCACCCACAACCTACTCACCACCCACTCGCCACTCACCGCCGACGCCATACTCGCCACCTACAACCCACTCACCACCCACAACTCACTCACCACTCACGACCTACTCACCACCTGTCGTATCACGTAAACCTTGTTTGTGTAGAGGTGGATGTGGAGCCAAGAAGAGGTGTTCTTGTCGGCAACTAGGACAGCCATGTTTGCCCTGGTGTCACCCAGCTGTTGAGAATTGTTGCAATGAAGGGCTGGCAAGTGAAGCAGATCCAGTAGTGGACATCGATAATGTAAGGGACGTAAAGAGTATTACACCCTGGGTGATAATTGGCAATGGACTTGACCTTCTACCAGAAGACAAGCAAGTGATCCTAAGTGGGCAGTGGTTGAACTTCAGGATAATATTTAGCTGGCAATTTCTGCTAAAACAAGAGCATCCCCAAGTTGGAGGACTGCAGCCTACATTTGGCCGATTTCAGCCACAAAAGCGGGAAATGGTCCAAGTATTGAACTCAGGTGGCAATCATTGGGTCGCAGTGTCCAACATAGGTTGCAGTCCGGGAAGAGTCCAATGGCTGGATAGCTTGCATGGTTTGCCATCCCTTTCCCAACAGAGAATAGTTGCTGACTTGCTCCAGGCAACAGTGGATGAAATTGTGATTCAAACTATGTATGTACAGAAACAGCTAGGGGGTTCCGATTGCGGGTTGTTTGCACTAGCATTTATCACAGCCGTTCTTAACAACCAAGATCCAACCACACTATGCTTCGAGCAAAACAAGATGCGCAGGCATCTCACCGAATGCTTGGAAAAGAAAACACCCCTTCCATTTCCCATAACAAAGCGCCGGAAAAGATGACGAGATATACTGCACACAACGGTAGTACCTGTTTATTGTGTCTGCCGCCTACCAGATGATGGCAGCCGAATGGTGCAGTGCAGTCACTGCTTCAAGTGGTACCATGTCAAGTGGGTAGTCACAGACAACAGTATACTTGAACAGAAAGATTGGTTTTGTAACTTCTGTTAGCACTCACTGTTCTTTGCGTAATCATCATGGTACTTTGCAACCAGACAGCAAAACTATTAGCATGTGTTTGTTGGGCCATTTACCTTTCTCCAAGATCCATGTACACATACTCTCCAAAATAGTGGGCCCCCCACTAATCCCTGCCTTCTTGTCAAGAAGGGAAAGTTTAGTGGCCCCCCCTACTAAACCTCCCCTTCTAAACAGGAAGGCGGAGTTTAATGGAGGGGCCCACTAAACTTTCCCTTCTTGACAAGAAGGAAAACTTCAGTGGCCTCCCCCACTAAACCTCGCCTTCTAAACAAGAAGGCGGAGTTTAGTGGAGGGGGGCCCACTAAATCTCCCCTTCTAGTGGTTGGAATGTGCATACAAATAGTGTCATTTTGTACCAACCCAGCTACGACAACTTGACAACGACCAGCCCTCACAATCCTCTATATGTACTGCACAGGTGGTACTGAATAGCCTCGTTCCCAGGCCTTCCCCGGCTCCAGCTTTTGATCGCTTGCAGTATGCAAAAACGGAGGGAGAAGGCCTGGTGAATCTTACCACGTGATCCGCGGCACACATGACGTCACAGGTTCTAGACACGAAGACATATTCCCATTTATATCTCCAGCTAGAGAGAAGCGAGAGAATCAAGACAAGATCCAGCCGAGAGACAAGTCCTACCTCTAGAACATAACCGAGTCTGAAGCAGAACCGCTGAAGGATTGTTCCGCTGCAAGTGTTGCAAATCCAAAAGCGGCTCCTTTTTCGCTACGTTAGCTAAATTTTGTCACTGCAGATATTTCACACATGTCGTTCGGCAACCCTTCGGAGCTATTCCTTCTAGCTCGGATATGTTTTGTACGAGTGATGTTGTTCTCCGTCAGCGCTTGTCTCATCTTCGTAGCTAGTACAGAACGCAAGATCGGTCTTCTCCCTAGCATGGCTATAGTATGTAAGCGTGACGACATGTGACGCCTGTGCCGCGGATCACGTGGTAAGATTCACCAGGCCTTCTCCCTCCGTTTTTGCATACTGCAAGCGGTCAAACACTGGAGCCGGGGAAGGCCTGGGAACGAGGCTAGTACTGAATGCCTCAGTCACACACCCGGCAGCCACTTAGCATGTGCCATCAGAACTCAGTTAGGGGTCGACTGGTAAATTCCCATCAGGAGAGAACCCATGCTGAGTGTCTAAATGTATAGATCATCTTGCCTCAAGCTGGAATTAAAGATATCTTTTCACTGGTTGTCGTAGCTCAGAGGCAGAGCATCAGCTGACAAGCCAGGTGTCCTGGGTTCGATTCCCAGCGACTGCCGGACTTTTCACTTCCCTCTATTTTCACCTCGAAACATTCTCTTTATTTCCAGTGTGAGGCAGAGCATTTAGAAGAAGTTATCACTGACCTGCATGGTGGAGTTTATGAAGCTGTTGCTAGGTGGGACAGCTGAGACAACCACGGCCCTCGACAAGAACGTAGAGTGCAGCCAGTTTCGGAACAACAGAAAAATGCCAAGATTAAGAGCTGTTGTGAATCCTTCACGACGTGTGAACTGATCTGGGGATAGAGAGAAGTAGTGACCAACAAAAACATTCAAAACGATCTTCAGTAAAATTTAAACATATGCAGCTTGGTAATCAAATGGATCGAAGAGTAGTCTTTAAACCTAGGTTGGACGTCTAGTCTTGCGTAGCCAAACTTGGATGTCATAATTGTCAATACCTGATATCACTGATATCATGGTAATAGGACTATTACACCTACAACTGTCCTACTACTATACTATCTATGGTAATATCCACACACCCTTGGGAACTTTAGGGACGCCTGTCATGAAAATACTGGTCTGGCAAAATTCCAGAAAATCTGGTCTCCCAGACCACTCATAATTTTGGTCTGCACATGTGTAGCAGACCGACCACGACATACGATAGATCAGAAACAATGAGTATGTAAGTGAACAATGAGGGGACCCAACACAACAATACAGCTTGTATGTAGTCCCGTGTAACAAAAATGCGGCTGCATTATCTACCATCCAAAAATCATTGTCTAAGGGTATGCACCTACAGAGTCAGAAGAGTCCAGTTCACCTGACAACATGGAGTATAGGTTCGAGTGCAGATGCTTTTGTCCAAGTGATTTAATGTCTGCATAGTAATAAAATAAGTTGCAAACAGTTGGTGGTGTGCTCTAATTAGAATGATAGCATAGCAGAATCAGCAAGCGCTGATGCAACCTTTGTTTAGAACTTCTACATGTACGCTGAGAATTATGAGATGCTTTGATGCTCACAATTTATGCTTCTAAGCAAAATAATTTTTACAGTATGCTCTCCGGCTCAGCACTGGTCCTGCTCAAACTCTCGGAGGCATCTTCCCCCGAGTCTTCAACCTCTTCTCCATCGCTCGAGACTGTGGTAAATGTTGTGCCAGAAGCTAAGCTATCAGACAGGCTACTAATACTACAACTGGGCTTGTTACGTTCGGCCATTTTTTCCTATTGAGTCACGTGGAAACTGCACATGCGCAATACGCATGGGGCTAAAAAAGAACCGAATTATGCCGGCATTATGCTCGATGCTTTGAAGGGTCAATTATGCTCGAAATTATGCCGGCATAATATTCGCACCCCTAGTCACGGGGGAGCAACATAAGGAGGGAGTGTGATGGTGAGCGTGTGAGGGAGCAACACAGGGAGGGAGTGTGATGGTGAGGGTGTGAGGGTACAACACAGGGAGGGGGTGTGATGGAACAACACGGGGAGGGAGTGTGATGGTGAGGGGGAACAACACGGGGAGGGGGTGTGATGGTGAGGGTGTGAGGGAACAACACAGGGAGGGAGTGTGATGGTGAGGGTGTGAGGGAACACAGGGAGGGGGTGTGATGGTGAGGGTGTGAGGGAACAACATTGGGAGGGGGTGTGATGGTGAGGGTGTGAGGGAACAACACGGGGAGGGGGTGACAGTGAGGGTGTGAGGGAGCAACACAGGGAGATCGAGAGTGTGATGGTGAGGGTGTGAGGGAACAACACAGGGAGGGAGTGTGATGGTGAGGGTGTGAGGGAGCAACACACGGAGGGAGTGTGATGGTGAGGGTGTGAGGGAGCAACACAGGGAGAGGGTGTGATGGTGAGGGTGTGAGGGAACAACACGGGGAGGGGGTGACAGTGAGGGTGTGAGGGAGCAACACAGGGAGAGAGTGTGATGGTGAGGGTGTGAGGGAGCAACACAGGGAGAGAGTGCGATGGTGAGGGTGTGAGGGAGCAAAATCGGGAGAAAGACAGTGGAGGAAGGGTACAAAGAGAGGGTGTGAGGGGTGGGGATGTATGAAGAACAGCAGAGGACATATCCTGTGTACCTGGTAGCAGTTGGTCACAACATTTCTGAAGAGTCAGGGAATATGTATCACTACTGTTCTGGAACTATGTGAAGAACACCTGGTGTGTGTGTGTGAGGGGGTGGAGGTGAAGGGGAGGAGTGAAGAGGAATTCTGAGTATATGTGTTTTGGTTATAAGATTATTATCTGGTGCTAGTGTCACTGAATACTACTACGTACGTGCGTGCATGTATGGCTGTGTACGTGCATGCATGTATGTATGTTTATTATATACCTAGTATACGCGCCAATAGTATTTCCCATAGAGCAACATGACAAATATTTTCCCATATTCGATAGTCCGTATTTCATAGCCCTCAGGGCATATGCTGTGTAGCAACCGCGGCGTGTGCTTTAATTGGAATGCACTCGTAGCCGCTGCTGAAACAACGAATAAGCTTTCATTACGGATGAAAACGGAATTATTTGCTCACTTACGGTACTTTCTTCCACTGGTAGAGGGATCGGTACGCGTGCTGGTGGCGTCCAAAGCTAGAAACAGGCCAGCAGCCTGAAGCTCATTAAATATGCACGCAGCAGCGACCTTTGTACTGCGCATGCGCAGTAGCTGTCTATCTTCTATGTGCTGTTAAATCACAGTAGTATATAATAAATCTATTATTTGATGAGTGAGAGGGCAATATGGCTGGATATTGCACTCTTGTGCTGTATTTTCACTCGCCTGCGGCTCGTGAAAATACGACCGCACACTCGTGCAATATCCAGCCATATTGCCCTCTCACCCATCAAATAATATATATGTATTATGCATCATGGTTGAGGTGAGGCATCAAGCATAAACGATGATCACATATGGCAGACATTATGCATCATGGTTGAGGTGAGGTGTCAAACATGAACGATGATCATATATGGCAGACATTGAGCTCAAACACATACTCTCCCTCACACACACCTCCCTCCTTCACACCTCCCTCCAACACACCCACATCCACGCTAACACCACACTGTCCCATAGTTGTGTCATTATCCTCTCCCACACCCAACACGGGCATACATCCCACATCCACACCTACACCCACACATACACACACCACACCCTCTCATACAAACATCATCACTCACCCCTTCCAGCATGGTAAGAATGACAGGTCAAAACAAAGATGATGCATCATCTCTGTTCCAGAATCTTCGCCTGTGAGAGCGTGTGTGTGCATTGTGTGTGTGCGGTGTGCGGTGTGTGTGTGTGTGTGTGTGTGTGTGTGTGTGCATTGTGTGTGTGCATTGTGTGCGGTGTGTGTGTGTGTGTGAGGAAGGGGAAATGGGAATAATAGAAGGCACAAGTGAGGAGATTTTGTGACTATGTTGTCAAAGCTCTCAAACACCTCTATGTGGTTGCATGAAGATGTGCAAATGTGTGGGTGACATGTGCTAGTTGCATGAGGTCAGTGTAGACCATCCTAGCGACCAGGCCTCCAGAGAATTTTATTATATTTTATCACAGGAGTCAATGGGGAAGACTTGCAGCTGCACACAGTTTATAACAAGCCGCACTTTTTACTACAAATCATGCGAGAATCCGTATCAGTACTACAAGTCACGCGATCAGGTACTAAAAGTCATGTGCGTGCGTCTGAACGTGCAATGAAATTGGAGGTTCGTATGATTAAATCATTATCACCATAGTACCAAGCTATACTGGAAAAAAATTATCACTCGTTTGGCATTGTTACTCGTGCTGTGCACTTGTAACAATACAGACGGCAACAAATTCACAATATTTTCCTGTCTAGCTTTGTACTATGGTGATAGTTATATATTAAAAGTCAATAGTCAGATGTCTGGATATCATCATTCAGGTTAGATTCCCTTGTTCTCAATACTTGTGGGTTTTGTTAGTCTTGTGACCAGACCCCTCCCTCTCACAAGATAAAATGGTCTGGCAAACCAGGTGAGTCAACTTTCTTGGAGTAGCGTTATTTCTATCAACGTTCAAAACGTGTTTCAACTCACTAGTTCAACATTGGGATACCTGGTAGAGATGCAAGATTTGATTGTTGTAAGGGAAGTGCTACGTAATAATCAACAATCTTACAATCTCATTGGTCCTTACCACATTTTGGTAATAGGCCCAAGAAATTTGACTTGGTTCACCAGACTGTTTCATACCAGAAGGTGTACATGGGCTGAACACAAGACTTAGCTTTACTATAACAGCTGCAGCCATTGAGCTATGGATAAAACCTTAGAACTGGGTGGTTATTGACCGTACATCCCAGACTACCACATATTACATGTGTATAGTCCATGTATCTGAAGCTGATCTAAACTACTCTGTGGATGTGGGGAGGGGGGAAGGGGGGAGGAGGGGGAGGGGGGAGGAGGGGGGAGGGGGGAGGAGGGGGGAGGGGGGAGGAGGGGGGAGGGGGGAGGAGGGGGGAGGGGGGAGGAGGGGGGAGGGGGGAGGAGGGGGAGTGAGGATATGGGAGGGGGGTGCAGAGTTTCACAATTCATTGACTGGCCACCTTACTAGACCTGGCATCATCAAAATCCTGGGTATGCCATTCACAGTCATAGTGTTGGTTGCTAAGCAACAGGACAACCTGGATAAACAACTACTGTAGATCAATGTGTGTGATATATGGTACGTACGTAAGCACATCAACAACACATTACAATCACTCCTAGCAATGATTTTGAGCAATTGTATAACTCTAAACCTTCCTGTATTCAGGGAGATGTGAGTTAATGCTTGTTCATTAATAGACCCAGAAACTACCAGGTCTTCCAAAAATTGCACTTGAAGTGACCCTCAAGTGTTGCTGGATAAAGTCAGCTAGCTTTACTAGCCTCGTTCCCAGGCTTTCCCCCGGCTCCAGTTTTTGATCGCTTGCAGTATGCAAAAACATACTGCAAGCGATCAAAAACTGGAGCCGGGAAGGCCTGGGAACGAGGCTAAGCTTTACTGCAGCTGTCCTTATATACCCCTGGCTTGTTCCCAACACTTGAGGGTTTGTGTGGGAGCAGCATACAGTATTCATTGAGCTATGAATACTGTTAGCCTGGTAATTAAGCTCACAGATCTGTGTGTGAACTCTTATAAAAAGTTCACCACACCTGTACTACAGTCCTAAGGGGCACATTGGCTAATTAGAGTTTGTAGCACAGAAACACTGAATCACTGCAAACATATAAGCTGTTACCTAGGCAACATCTAAGAATGTTGCTCATATCTCTCTTCTACAGTGATGTTGCCTAGGTAACAGGATCCCTGATCCTTGGTGGTCGTTTTACACATTGGTGTCAGGCGTAGGAGTGAATGAGGGGGAGGAGGCAGTACATGTAGATGAATGAGGGGGAGGAGGGTGTACCCATGGGTGAATGAGGGTGAGGAGGGTGTACATGTATGGGTGAATGAGGGTGAGGAGGGTGTACCCATGGGTGAATGAGGGGGAGGAGGGTGTACCCATGGGTGAATGAGGGTGAGGAGGGTGTACCCATGGGTGAATGAGGGGGAGGAGGGTGTACCCATGGGTGAATGAGGGTGAGGAGGGTGTACCCATGGGTGAATGAGGGAGAGGAGGCGTAGCCTGACACTAATGTGTAAAACGACCACCAAGGAGGGATATAACTATTACAAATACAATACCACATTTTCTTAGGGGAGGTATGGGGGAAATTAAAATATCAAGGACAGCAAACTAGCAGCCAAGACTTTGAATTGAAGAACACAAAATGGAGTGTGTGGAGGTGGCTGCTAGGGGTAATATCCAACAAATGATTTGCAATCCATGAGGGGGGTAGCAAG
Source organism: Agelas oroides (assembly GCA_949130485.1). Classification (NCBI taxonomy): domain Eukaryota; kingdom Metazoa; phylum Porifera; class Demospongiae; order Agelasida; family Agelasidae; genus Agelas; species Agelas oroides. Next base: position 1,807,244 of record OX422185.1, read on the forward strand.
CCCCCCTGAAAAGTTTTTTTTTTTTTTGCAAGGATGGTTCTGAATACGTTTCAAAGTCAAATTTATGGTCCTGAAATACACTGGTACATTGCTTGTAATGTTGCCAAGATTTTAGGGGGAATTTCCCAAGGTCCTACCCCCCCCCCCCCCCCCTCCTCTGAATGAAAGCCTGCAGACAGCACTTAGTCCTTTGCCCAGGCCTTCCGTCTTATTGCTTGAACTGCACTTGAACTGCACTGTCGACGCAGGACCACCTTCACAATACAAATGGAAGCTATGACTTCGTAACACAAATTATAACTTAATTGCCAAAAGCAGCCATCACAAATGCTTCATAGATCCTTTCTTTTCGTGTTTTAGTGCCATCGCTCGGCCTCGAAGTTGCAGTAAGGTATACAACACGGCAGAATCCAGGCCTTGAACACAAATAGCCATTGTCAGCAGTGTACGACTAAATATACGGCAAAATACACATACCTGACGTCACAGCACACATAGGTAACACGGTATTATCCTGAATTCCCAGAACGTTGGAAATTAAGCACATGTGCAAACAGAGATACCACGCCCTTTTCTCCGATTTTTCAAACGGGCCTGGCGACGAGGCTAAGTGTACATGTGGGTGAATGAGGGGGAGGACGGTGTACATGTGGGTGAATGAGGGGGAGGAGGGTGTACATGTATGGGTGAATGAGGGAGAGGAGGGTGTACACATGGGTGAATGAGGGAGAGGAGGGTGTACATGTGGGTGAATGAGGGGGAGGAGGGTGTAAATGTGGGTGAATGAGGGGGAGGAGGGTGTACATGTATGGGTGAATGAGGGGGAGGAGGGTGTACATGTGGGTGAATGAGGGGGAGGAGGGTGTACATGTATGGGTGAATGAGGGAGAGGAGGGTGTACATGTATGGGTGAATGAGGGGGAGGAGGCAGTACATGTATGGGTGAATGAGGGGGAGGAGGGTGTACATGTATGGGTGAATGAGGGGGAGGAGGGCGTACATGTTGGGGTGAATGAGGGGGAGGAGGGTGTACATGTATGGGTGAATGAGGGGGAGGAGGGTGTACATGTATGGGTCAATGAGGGGGAGGAGGGTGTACCCATGGGTGAATGAGGGGGAGGAGGGTGTACATGTATGGGTGAATGAGGGAGAGGAGGGTGTACACATGGGTGAATGAGGGAGAGGAGGGTGTACATGTGGGTCAATGAGGGGGAGGAGGGTGTACATGTGGGTGAATGAGGGAGAGGAGGGTGTACATGTGGGTCAATGAGGGGGAGGAGGGTGTACATGTGGGTGAATGAGGGAGAGGAGGGTGTACATGTGGGTGAATGAGGGAGAGGAGGGTGTACCCATGGGTGAATGAGGGGGAGGAGGGTGTACATGTATGGGTGAATGAGGGAGAGGAGGGTGTACACATGGGTGAATGAGGGAGAGGAGGGTGTACATGTATGGGTGAATGAGGGAGAGGAGGGTGTACATGTGGGTGAATGAGGGGGAGGAGGGTGTACATGTGGGTGAATGAGGGGGAGGAGGGTGTACATGTGGGTCAATGAGGGGGAGGGGGGTGTACATGTATGGGTGAATGAGGGGGAGGAGGGTGTACATGTGGGTGAATGAGGGGGAGGAGGGTGTACATGTATGGGTGAATGAGGGGGAGAGGGTGTACATGTGGGTGAATGAGGGGGAGGAGGGTGTACATGTATGGGTGAATGAGGGAGAGGAGGGTGTACCCATGGGTGAATGAGGGGGAGGAGGGTGTACATGTGGGTCAATGAGGGAGAGGAGGGTGTACATGTGGGTCAATGAGGGGGAGGAGGGTGTACCCATGGGTGAATGAGGGGGAGGAGGGTGTACCCATGGGTGAATGAGGGGGAGGAGGGTGTACCCATGGGTGAATGAGGGGGAGGAGGGTGTACCCATGGGTGAATGAGGGGGAGGAGGGTGTACCCATGGGTGAATGAGGGGGAGGAGGGTGTACATGTGGGTGAATGAAGGGGAGGGTGTACATGTGGGTCAATGAGGGGGAGGAGGGTGTACATGTATGGGTGAATGAGGGGGAGGAGGCAGTACATGTTGGGGTGAATGAGGGGGAGGAGGGTGTACATGTATGGGTGAATGAGGGGGAGGAGGGTGTAAATGTTGGGGTGAATGAGGGGGAGGAGGGTGTACATGTATGGGTCAATGAGGGGGAGGAGGGTGTACATGTATGGGTGAATGAGGGGGAGGAGGCTGTACATGTGGGTGAATGAGGGGGAAGAGGATATACACATGGGTGAATGAGGGGGAGGAGGGTGTACCCATGGGTGAATGAGGGGGGGGAGGGTGTACCCATGGGTGAATGAGGGGAAGGAGGGTATACACATGGGGGAATGAGGGGGAGGAGGTAGTCTCGTCCCCAGACCCCACCCTCTAGCGAGGAGAAACGGTCTGGTGAACCAAGTCGAATTTCTTGGGCTAGCGCACACTTTTGCGACAATGTAACCTAGCAACGATCAAAACATTTTGCGGCCAACCCGCTCAAAAAAGGTACGGATACTCGAATGGAGATGAACAAATTTTACTGTTGTAAGGGAAGTGCAACGTAATAATTACCGATCTCGCAATCTCATTGGTCATTACCCGTTCTGGGTAATAAGCCCAAGAAATTCGACTTCGTTCACCAGACCGTTTCTCGCCGGGAGGCGCGCGCGGGCGGGGCACGAGACTAGGGAGGAGGGTGCACATGTATGCGTGAATGAGGGGGAGGAGGGTGTACATGTGGGTGAATGAGGGGGAGGAGGGTGTACATGTATATGTATGGGTAAATGAGGGGGAGGAGGCAGTACATGTGGGTGAATGAGGGAGAGGAGGCAGTACATGTAGGAGTGAATGAGGGGGAGGAGGATATACACATGGGTGAATGAGGGGGAGGAGGGTGTACCCATGGGTGAATGAGGGAGAGGAGGGTGTACATGTGGGTGAATGAGGGGGAGGAAGGTGCACATGCTTTGATACATACAATAATTTGAGGGCATGTTTGATGTTATGAGGCAAAATAGAGAAAAGTGAAAAGCTGACTGTCACGTGATGGGAATTGAACCCAGGACACCTGGCTTGAGCCATCACTGAGCTATGACAACCGGGTCAGGGGACAAGGCTAGGTGTACATGTGGGTGAATGAGGGGGAGGAGGGTGTACATGTACATGTATGGGTGAATGAGGGAGAGGAGGCAGTACATGTATGGGTGAATGAGGGGGAGGAGGGTGCACATGTACATGTATGGGTGAATGAGGGGGAGGAGGGTGTACATGTGGGTGAATGAGGGAGAGGAGGGTGTACATGTGGGTGGATGAGGGGGAGGAGGGTGTACATGTGGGTGAATGAGGGGGAGGAGGGTGTACCCATGGGTGAATGAGGGGGAGGAGGGTGTACCCATGGGTGAATGAGGGGGAGGAGGGTGTACATGTGGGTGAATGAGGGAGAGGAGGATGTACATGCAGGAAATTTGGTGGGAGGACTAAATATGGGATTTGGAAAATTCCCACCAATTTTTAATTTCCATGTTCTTCAAGTTCGGAGTACTGCATATTTTTGAAACCGCAATTTTCCCACTTGACAATTTTGGCCAAATTTTTCCACTGCACAGTATGTGTGTGAATGAGGGGGAGGGTGTACATGTATGTGGCTTTGGTACATACAATAATTTGAGGGCATGTTTGATGTTATGAGGCAAAATAGAGGAAAGTGAAAAGCTGACAGTCGCTGGGAATCAAACCCAGGACACCTGGCTTGAGCCATCACTGAGCTATGACAACCGGACAACCACCAGCCCTCCCCACAATCCTGCATATGTACTGCACCATACCCTTCAGTGATACAGCACTTCAGTGTGATTATGTGATCAAAATATGTGACAACTATGCGAGACTGCCACATGCAGAGTTTATGACAACTTTACTCACTATTCTGACAAACTGTCAGAAGATAGCAAATTTTGATCTGACAAACTTTACAATTGATCTGACGTGTGCAAGTACAATTGCTGTTTCAGCAATTTCTATTGTTCCTCTATCAAACTTCCGCTATTATACTTCATTGCATACCAGCTATGGACATGAAATAAGACCAATGTGTAGCTAATGCCCCTTGGTAATAGACATCCAAGAATCAGGGAGACATTAGCTTCATGCGCTATAAGTTGGTGGGTGGGGTTCAACAAAGATCAACCGACTACTGTTTGTAGCTCAAACTCTTGACGAACATGGGACAAGCTGGGCCTAAAATGTAATGCAGTTTGAGCATCATTAAATGTGGGATGGAACTGCTATAAAAACTTTTATAGGTCTGTACAAGAAATAGCCTACTCATGATCAGAGGGCCCTTGCGTAGTAGCCAGGGACATTCACACCGAACAAATTGGCACATGGTCGGTCATGCGACAATTTTACCCGGAAATTGTCCGATGATCATGACTGACCGTTATTGTAAGCACTGCATGTGTGTGTACCCTCCACATACCAGACAGAATACTACACACACAAAATCCTATACATGTATATGTTCCCAGTCTTGCCCAGCTTTCCATCGCTTGCAGTACGGAAAAGCAGGAGAGGGCCTGTTATCTTTGCTCACGTGAGTGACGTCAGGATAGAAAGGATGGTAGAAAGGGTTTAATTGTGCGTGGGTGCACTGGGCCCAGAACAGCAAAAAGAAACAAGGTGCCAGGTAACTTACCACATGTATCTAGCTAGCGGGAGGCGACTGTCGTACACACTAAGCGTTGAGCGTGTAGTCGCTTGAACAGTACACAAAACACAGCTGTTCTGCAGATTTTCGCCATTTTCCAATTACGTCATGCTCACATGAGAAAAGATACCAGGTTCTCCCCGCATTTCCGTACTGCAAGTGACAGAAAGCTGGTGGGAACGAGGCTATAAAATGTGTTCTTCAATGTTCTTTTGGTTGGGGACACCTTCTCCCACCCCCCATCCCTCTACTAAGACAGACATTGACTTCACTCATGTGATAAGATCTCTCAGGAAGTCCACCACTCTATTATTGCATACTGCAAGTGATTGAGAACTGGACACTGGGAAGGCATGATTGTGAACAAGTGAACGCACAAACACATACCTTCAGAATATGCTGACTTTCCCACTTGGCTGAAACATGTCCGGACACATCCTAGTACCACAAGACCTGCAGGACAAGATACAACATGTGACAGTCATGTGACAGTCATGTGACCATGGCCTCCATGGCCTCCTCTGCAGGAGAGTCAACCTCAAGGATGGTAGGTAGTCTCATTCCCAGGATACTCGCTCACCCTGTAAAATTTTCCTTCCTGTTTCACACTGTATGTGATCACAAACAAAGGCCTGGGAATGAGGATAGGTTTGGCTACACATGTTTCTATCTAGCCTTGTTCCCAGGCTCCCCTGCTCTGGAATTTAACGTGAACTTTGAACTTGTGCAGGCAGGAAGAGGCTGGTATTTTTTTCTCACGTGAGCAGTGTTAAGGGTAGAGAGACCTTAATTGTGTGTGGGCATACCTGAAGACTCAGAACAGCAGAAAGAGCGAAGGCAGTGGGTGACTTACTTCACATATCTGGTTAGCAAGGAGGGAGTATCCTACACACCAAGTGTTGAGTGTATAGTTGGATGAACAGTGTGTAAAATGTTCTGTTCTGAAAATTTGGGCCCCTTTCGATTATGTCACGCTCACATGAGAAAAGATACCAGGCTCCCTTTGCGAATTTGCATTCTGGAATGGGGGAGCCATGGAATGAGCCTAGTTCCAATAAAACTGGACAGTAGGAAGGCCTGGGAATGGGACTGGGTTTGGTTACACATGTTCCAATTCAGACGCTACCATTGCACTATCAGTGTTACATGACTCCACAGATACCAAATATACACGGAGGGGGGAACGTGGAAACATGGGAGGAGGGTCGAGGTGGCGGTTCCAAACTGGATCAATAGAAACCGGCTTGGGAACCGGCTTAAGCGCTACGTGTAAACACAGCTTATGGAACTATTCCGTCGTATGAGGCAGTAAGAGGTTCTCCCTCAATGTTGTCTTGGTTTCTCTCTCCTCGTGCTAAATTCTATTTAAACCACTGACTTTTAATCGGATTACAAACCACTTAGCGTTTACACGCAAGCCAGCTTAACGCCTCTGATGTGAATGCATCGCATGCGGAATCCAAGCCGGCTTACAAAAACTGTTACATGTAAACACATTATCTTCTTCTTCTGACCGTTCCCTCTTTTCCTTCCCTCCCTTTCTTCCTTCTGTCTTTCCTCTTGCTCCTCATCCTTCACCCACCCAGGTGTTAGAACAGACCTGATTTGCATTTGCATTGCATTAGTTCAATAGAGTGCTACGTGTAAACGCAGCTAAAGAGATGGTATGAGAATAGAGGAAAGTGAAAAGGCCGGCAGCCACCCGGAATTGAGCCCAGGACACCTGGCTTGTGCAACTACTGCTCTGACACTGAGCTATGACAACTGGACAACCACCCTCACAATCCTCTATATGTACTTGCACAGGTGGTACTGAATGCCTCAGTCACACAGCTGGCAGCCACTCAGTATGTGCCATCAGAACTCAGTTAGGGGTCGACTGGAAAATTCTCTCCATCAGTAGAGAACCCATCTTGAGTGTCTAAATGTACAGATCATCTTGCCTCAAGCTGGAAATAAAGATATCTTTTCACTGGTTGTCGTAGCTCAGTGGCAGAGCACCAGCTAACAAGCCAGGTGTCCTGGGTTTGATTCCCAGCAACTGCCGGCCTTTTCACTTTCCTCTATTTTTGTCTCAAAACATTGTCTTTATTTCCAGTGTGAGGCAGAGCATTTAGAAGAAGTTATCACTGACCTGCATGGTGGAGTTTATGAAGCAGTTGCTAGGTGGGACAACTGACACAACCATGGCCCCCGGCAAAAACGTAGAGTGCAGTCAGTTTCGGAACAGGGTTAAGAGCTGCTGTGTAATCCTTGACAATGTGTAAAATGATTTGGGATAGAGAGAAGTGGAGATGAACACAAGTGATTCAAAATGATCATCAGAGCTTCGTAAAAATGAAAACATATGTAGCTATGGAAGAGTAGTTTTTAAACCTAGGTTGGACGTCTAGTCTTGCACAGCCAAACTTGGATGTCAGAAGTGTCATTACCTAACTCTACAAATTGTTGTAAATGTATATCACTGATATTACGATAGTACTACTACTGTCCTACTACTATACTATCTATGGTAATATCCACACACCCATGTGAATGGACATTGAATATTGGTCAAGAGCAGACACTTTGCTCTGAATGTTTTGATGACACAAGTTTGCTTCAGTATCTGTAGAATATCATAAAGCTTGAAGAAGTCATTTTGTAAGCAAAAATGCCATGCAATAGTGGGTGGTGTCCTTCAATTAGAAAGATAGGATAGCAGAATTGTTATATGCTAGTGCAACAGCCTACTGTAGTTTTGTTCAGGACTTCTCCAGGTACATGTATGTTAAGAGTTACGTAGGCTTTTACTCCTTGTTGATTGGTGGGCATATTATGTTCTCATGATTGAGAAACCAGACCCACAAACTAGTCTTGTGAGCCAGCCGTATTTTTCTTTATTTCCGGTGGGAGGAGCGAGAGGGAGAGAAAAATACGTCTGGACACTCGGGCCAGCTTTCTGTGGACATCTGCACTAATGTGTGAGGCTCAAATCTGATTGGTTCGTTCAAAATTAAACACATGACTTCCTGCATACTAATCCGTATACTGCTTGTTCACGATGGCATTCTATGATACTAACTTGTCTTTATACTCCACGGGCATGATGGGGACCTTGTGATGAGACTACAAGAACAGATTCAAGACAACTAGCGCTTGGATTCTTAAGTCGCCGGAAGCCACACCTACGACTGCTCTCCCAGTAAGAGAAATTAGAGTTCTCAAGACAACTCTTCTTATGTGTGCCTAGCGGGAATGCGCTTTCTATTGCCAGCATGGGCACAAGCTACTCAGAACAGCCGGCTAAAAGAGTTTAATTTGCATGTTGTGCACATGACCTGTAGCTTGTGAACACAATTATCACATTCCTTCGTGGCATGGAAAACTGGCCCAAGTGTCCAGACATATTTTTCGCTCCTCCCACCGGAAATAAAGAAAAAACACGGCTGGCTCGCGAGACTAACCCACAAACCTGCATTTGCAACCTTGACCAATTTTCAAACATACAACAGTAGACGCCTTATCTGGGAAAGACAGCTGTCTAAGGAATATAACAGGGCCCAATAAACGCAGCTGACACTGTCATTGCATCAATACAGTGCAAGAGTGCTAAAAGATATTGGGTTGTCACACCCTCTTAGCACTATTGTCCGCAACTTCACCACATACCTCCTCGATCTTGTGCAGCGAGAAAGATACGGAAAAAATGCCATCATCCCCACCAGGGCACTAGTCTCGAGGAGTCAGGCTGGCTCCGCGAGACTACCAGGGCACACCACATGCAGCACGGTGTCGGAGTGAATAATGTCCCCCCGTGAATAATGTCCCCCCGGACATTATTCACTAGTGAATATTGTCCCCCCGGACATTATTCACCGGTGAATAATGTCCCCTCTAGTGAATAATGTCCCCCCTCGTGTATGCGCTTTCAAGGTGGTCTGCGGGGAAGGTGGTCCGGCATTTTTATTTGCTAAGTTGAGAGCATTACAACTGGCAGCGGCGGGAACGTGCATGGACCTGACAACAGCAGCGCGACCCACAATCGGAGGTGAAATACAGCTCGCAAGGATACGCTTTAAAGTCTCGTGTGGCCGGACCCAACTGTGAGACTAGATACGCTTAGCCTCGTACCCAGGCCTTCTGGACTTGTGTTTGTCATTCACAGAAGCTTACCTTTCAGGGTTCTTTCCCTGCACGCGACCAATGCTGGGGTAAGAATGTCCAGGGTAAGAGTGTAGGAGACACTGCATAAATCATCCCACTCCACATCTATGCATAAATTGAGTGTGTGCCAAGAACGCTGTATACGCATGGCTCCATAGTCTTGCAGGCATGTGTGGATTGTGAGGCCACTCCAAATTACTTGCTTGCTTACTCATCTTCCCCTACTAGTGCCTGGATTCCCACAGATGACAGTTTGCAACCTAGTTCTAGGGGGGACAATATTCACTAAGGGGGGACATTATTCACCGGTGAATAATGTCCTAGGGGGACAATATTCACTAGTGAATAATGTCCGGGGGGACATTATTCACCAGTGAATAATGTCCGGGGGGACAATTTTGGGGGGGACACTGTACACTATGACAACGGTGCACGAGAGACCGAGAGCATGCACAGTTAGTTCAATTTTCCCGATAGCGCTCATTTAGAACACGCATGTGGGCAGAGCTAGTTTGTTTTGGCTTGACTCAACTGGCAGCTTTTGCTGGTTGAAAGTGCTTGCAACTGACAAACAAGATATAGTTGCTATAGGTTTCATGTATTATCTCCTTATTGTAGCTAGATTTGGCTGAAATGATATATTTACAGTTTGTGGGCCAACTAGAGCAATGCAGGCAACTTCACTGATTTAATGGCCAAAAGAGATGAAAATATGCAATCCCCAAAACAACTCTAGATACCAATTGGAGTACTAGTACAAAGTACTTACCAGTATTGTCTATAACTTTACTAAATACATGCATTATTGGTATGGCCTTACTGGAAACTACATTTATAGGCACTACTAAATCTCCCAAAACCCTTACTAAAAGATATCTACTAATAGTTATGAGCAGTGGCGTAGCTACACCCGGGCCCATACGGGCCCAGGCCCTGGTGAATTTCGGAGTGCCCTGGTAAATCATGCGAGGTCAACTTACCTGAACCGCAACAGCATTGCTGTATATAGAATTATGTCATGTAGAATAAAGCTGCCAATGCCACTTATCTACGATTTTTAGCTTCTTTGCCCGTCAACTTCAGCAACAAATATGAGCCCCAGGTGCGAGCTACGCTGTCTCAAAGCCGGGGTCAAAGTTCACCTTGGGATAGCACGTGGCCACGCCCACCAAGTGCCCCGGTAATCGCTGAACTCTGGCTACGCCACTGGTTATGAGTGGAAATGATATATGTTTTAAGGCAAAACCATAACTATACTAAAACAGAAAATATCTTTTTTCCACATAACTATTTTGTACTCCCTATATAAATAGGTATTCTGACCTCACCCTTCATGAATTCCCTCCTCCCTGTTTGTGGCACAAGTCAATATATTTATCCCAAGTCACAGGCACCCAGCAACTGATCCTGTTTTTGTACAATTGAATGTAGCTACCTGTACAATCATAATAGCCTAATTTCATACAATTGCTTCTCTCCCCACACTCAGGCAAGGGGTAGTCACTTATATGTCGCCTGTAGAAGCGTTTGCGACCGCGATCAAATTTTTTGATCGGCAAAAAGTGTGCTTGATCGCTTGATCGTCCCCTTCTGAGGCTCTTGATCGCTTGATTTTCAAGGGTCAAAGGTCAGATTGCAGCCGCGCGTTCTTGATTGTTGATTTTCAGCAGTTCGGAGGTCACCTTGATCCCTTGATCGGCCCCCCAAAAGGGCTTTGATCGCTTGATTCAGTTTTGATCCCGGTCGCAAACGCTTCTACACGGGACATATAAGTGACTACCCCTTGTCAGGCTTCTTCCCATGCACGCATGCAGGCAGTTTGTTCCCAAGTGGCAGATGATCACATGTGGCAGTCCCGTGTAGAAATCGAAGGTTATTCCGTCGCGATCGCATCGCAGCGTTTAAAGCGCCGTATCGCTGAACTTCCGTCATGGGCGGCGCTCCTGCCTGCTTCGTAGACTCATTATAGCCTCGTTCCCAGGCCCCGCCCAGCTTTCCATCGCTTGCTTCCCTGTTTGGGAAAAGTGGTATCTGGGTATGCATGAGACCAGTTGAAAGAAGTTCAACATTTAGTCTAGGACAGTATATACCTTTTCTTTCTGGATTCTTACATAGCTTCTGTTCAGTAATCTTAAATTAGTCTCATTGGATGTATAAGTATTGACTTGCCGTCACCAGACTCCAGAGATGCAATAGTACTGAAGTTACAGGATCATCAAATTTTACATCTGATTGGAAGATGGTTGGTTGCATGCCAAGAAAATGGTAACCAAGAGGATTATTCTACAATCACAAAATATACTATCCTACATAAACAGTCGTGAACAAAACAGTTACTAGTGTTGAAGTTGCTCCTTAATGTCACTAGCAAGAGCAACTAGTCCAACTTCCTTCAAGACATCGATCAGTGTGTCCCAGCTAAGAGGCTTGCCTTTTCCTTCAATCCACAGCTTCAGAATCGCTAAATTAATCTGTTCGGCATCTCCATGGTGTTTTGAGACAATTGTGTTGACTTTTGCTCCAGTTTCATCGTTCAGTAGTAGAATCCCAAACTTTAAGTACTTTGTGCTGATTTGTTCAGGTATATTGATATTTCCTTTCTTACTCGGAAACCTCAGAAGTTTTAGCAAGTTTGGCCTCTCACCTGAAAATATAAAGAGGCAGAAAGATCACAAACTCACAGAACAGTATATGCTGTGTTACAGCAGTAATTTTGTCTATACGAGCTGTCCAATGTCAATAACCGCCCATAATAACCCCACCCCCACAGGTATTGCATTAGTAAAATTAAGGAATTGATTGTCCAATGAGTTTCATCTGCTGTGTGGAGCCCATAGTTACTATCAAATGTTCATGTAGAACTTTACCAAGTGTGTCAACTGTTGTGGAGGCAGGAGTTGATGAAGGATGGGTGTGGAGTTGTCCTGTTTCAGAAGATGCACCTGCAAAGTGGAAACTCAAATTGTAATTTTTTAGTGCTGGAAATACTTACGTAGCTGCCTGCTTTATCAAATATCTACAAAAGCCCAGTATATTGTTTGTAAGGGTTTGCTGTCAGTCGAGACTTTTGCTATTGCTATACTTGTAAGTGGTTTCATAGTCTGTGATGTTCATCACTACAATGTACCTTTCATCCATCCAGTAAACTAAGAATGCACACATAGGTAACTAAACAGAAACAAAGCACTGCACTCAAGTTTATCTTGCCTTTATTTCACCTTGCATGTATGTCACAATCGAGTTACTAAACAGCCTAGTAGACCTATATACATTCACTACATGCATGGACACATTTTAGCCTGGAAATGATTCAAACACAACATAGTGAAGGAGTAATGACATAATACCTAAGTAGCATTACCTGCTGTTTGTGAAGTATTGCGAACAGAAATGATGGCATAACCTTCACGTCTGGCGGTTTTCTTGTTCTAAAAATACAAAAATAAAGGCATTAATTTTAGCTGTAGATTTTAAGCAATGTTATATATCCTGAGCCATTTCTACTTAAAAGTACAACACACCTTCCAATATTCAAACCAGATGGTACAATTATGAGGAAGACGGCATTGGTCTTGACAGTGTGGAGACTTTGAACAGACAAACGTTTTGGGGTTGGTGTGATTCTGGTTGGGAAAACATCCCGAGAAATGGGGCTGTCCATCATCCTTGAAGCTGCCTGGGCAGTAGAAGCCTAGCTGGAACTTTGTCTTCCTCGTGTGCTCATGGAGGCCAAGAATACATTTCAATGTGCCCACAACTGTCTTGCGAACCTCCATGCAGAACTCATGGATCTCCTCTGGGTCTTCTTCGTAGTTGGCAATTCTAATGCGAAACTCCAGGTAGGCCGGGTGAACTATGACCTCCACTGGGAACACACCATCCGTATGAAACAAGATGTGGTTGCGGTAACGTGTATCTCGGTCAGGCTCCCATGAACTCTGTGAAAGCTTCACTACTAGCGCTGAAAACACTCCTATGGGAATACAGTTGCCATCAAAGCAAACAAGGAGTGGAGGTGGGCAAAGAGCTTCTAATGCCTTACAAGATGACTCAAGAGAGTTGTTGGGATGCAGAAGGCAAGGCATAAAGTAGTATATTCTATCATCGGAAACAATCTCAGTCAGAATCTTGAAGTGCTTGAGGAGCTCAATAATAAGCTCATTTGTGAGCAGAGAGGTGCTAGGCTGGGTACTGATGCGCTCTAACTCCTCACTAGGAATCTCACCTGTTTTCCTTACTTCAGCTGCTAATGTGTGGTGAGTTCTACCTCCACCAAAAGAGACAGCTACGAGGTGGTAAATACTTTCAAACAACACGTTGGGATCACAAATAACTAGCTCATTCAGTCCTTCAACTTGGCCATAGAACAGGATTGTGCCAAGGCATTGGTGGATATACCGAAGCACTTCTGGAACATCTTTTTCATCTAGGCCACATCCTCTAGCCAGGGCTCGGCAATCTGCTAATTTACACACTCCTGGTGACTTCTCATAGCGGTGACGCAGAAGCAGATGGAAAAGAAGCCAAGAAGATGGGAGCTCAACTGGAACAAAGCGATTATCAATAACCTCTCTCAGAAATTTTTGCAGATGATGTATTTCTTCCTCTTCACCACTGTAGTTGTTAACTGGTATAAAGACAGTGTTCTTCTCGTCCTCATCTTTCGTTGGGTATGTTAAAAAAGCTTGTCTATGTAAGTGAGTGTTGCTGAGAAGCTGTTTCAAACAATCATTGATTTCTTCCATCCTTCGCTCTGCCTGATCCTTCAGCTGATCAAGGTGGGTGGCAATGAGGACTGCACCTGGCTTGCTATGTGGTGATAAACCTTTTTCCTCCCCTGCTCGAGGAAAGATGGTAGAACTAAGGGTAAGATAGTACAGACTGGACAACAGCTGGTAGATCATCTGCTTTCCAGTGTAGCTGGACATGTAAGTGATCGTGCCATCAGTACCATCCTGATGACAAAATCGAATGGGAATTGGGTCATCAAGGTCAAAGGTGAGATTGAAGAATATCAGGTGGAGAGCTGGCCCATTGAGGATAATGGGCATGATCTCATGAAATTCAGGCTGTCCACCTGTGTCCATAAAGTAGAGGGTTGTAGTTTTCTCGATATCCTTGAGGCTGCGTAACTTCCTGCTGGAAAGAACCTCTCGCATTAATTTCTTGGTATCGTCAAGGGTGTCAGATTCACCTTCCATTGGTGTTTGTGGATCTGGAACAGATTTGGATGAAACTGCTGTGGTAGCAACTGGTGTTGCAGGAGCTGGAACTGGTGTGGGGGGGACCTGGTTGGGAGAAGGAGGTTTGGGACCAGGTGTTGGTCGACTTTGACCTTTGTCAATGAACTCAAGTACAATCTGTGCTTCATCTAGCAGGTCATGCTGAGGTTTCCAGTCTATGTCTGATTCCATGACAACTGTGACACATTCTCTGGTCTCACCAATGACAACACTGATGGGTTTCTCGAGCCCCCCACTTGGGCTAACTACACCTGAAGCGATGAGGTTTTTGATCATTTTCAGAAGTCGTTTCTTGAGGGTAGTTTTTCCAACTCGTGGTGGCCCAGTAAAAAGGCATTTGAGAGATTTGTGCTTGATTGTGGGTTGATGGCGATACTTTTCAAGCAATCTCTCCAGCTGGGAATCAACCTCTATATGTATGCAGATCAAAATCAGTGAAATGCACAGATTTATTAACTCAGTTTTCATAGTAAATGGTTCACCTTCATGATCAGATTCATCTGTTTCCTCTTCTTTTTCAGGAGTTGCTCGTGATTCTTCACTGGGAGAGTTGTCTGTGAAAATAAATTGTACAATGATCATTTGTAAGTAATGATAATACCTGTCAGTTCATCATGGTGGGACGAGTCTGAGCGAGCAGCACACTACTAATTTGCTACTTTGTCGTGGCACACAGCAAGATTTGCCACTGTCTACTGTCACATGAGTATTATAAGCCAAACTTGATACAGTATATTAAGTAGCTATATATCCCACCTAGTATAGTTTTGCCTATACAACTGGTGGGGTTTAACCTCCCTCCCTGAGGGCTACAAGGGAAATTATGGTTCACAAGTCTAGGCCCTCTCCATGTAATTTTAGTTTACAGTCTACTATATTGCCATACTATAGTATAGATTTTACACATAGTAAACAATATTGAAGTTACTGTAAACACTTGCACATGTCCAGAAGAGTTTCAATAATAACAACAAAGGACCAATCAGGTGGGATAGTTATAGCAGAGGTGGCCAGGGATTTATGGCTGTAGTAAACAAACCTCGTCCTTGGGCTAAGTCATCGGACTTGGTCTGTTTACTGCCATTGGCACCTGTGCTATAACAATAACAAAGTCCTCACTAGGTATACCAACTGCAGTCATTTCTCCAGCCATGCAAGGCAGCTACTGTAGCTACATATGCATGGACTAAGCTTCACGCCGAAATCATGAGCTGAATCTCTGGCATCTATGAGTGGCGTTTATGCGTGGCCCTTACCTGAACTGACCTCCACCAGCATCAATACTTAACATACCGGTAACTAGTACAGTGTGAGCAGCCTGCCATTGATGGTTTGTAGCTGTACAAACCACAAGTTGCCATGCACGCTTCAACTTCAATTGTCTTTACTCCTGGTCACTGATGCTGCAGTCTGGCAGGGTTTTTGCACTTCACTACTGAGTACATACAAGGACGTTTAATCTTTATGAACTATTTATCATTTAAAATGTATGGCATGTGGCTGCAAGCAAACAAGCAAACAACCTAACACACACACAAGCACAGCACTGTCTTGCTAGTGTGGGGCTTGCATGCTCCAATTAAAGGTACTACATGAAATGTACAAATGCTGGACATTTGCTGTAGCCGGAATCATAGAACATAACCTGCAGCCCAGCAGCACACTGTTTACTGCCTATATATAGATACAGTACTGCACATAACAAACTTTCTACCATACTAACAACATTCTAGAAACTGAGTTTTTACTTATTCGTAGCCATCCAGCCTTTGCTTACACTCTGGCAACGTTTGAAATCAGAGGGGTCAAAGGTGACACACACGTCCAGAATCCAACATATATTGTAGCTAGCCTATAGCTAACTAATAGTAACAAAGATGGTCTGACCGAGGGTTAATGTGGTAGAGTGCATAACAGTAGTCAGTCACTGTGAATGTTAAACATGTTCCATAACGTTGACTTCTCATATCACAGTGTGGCTAGACTCAAGTGTCATACTTTAATGTCTTATGCTGGTAGTTTATGCATCTGAGGACCAAGATCTGTTGATTGGGGAGAGCCTGAGCGAGCCCCGCACTAACGAGACTACATTGCACATGTGTGTGTGTGTATACGTGTATGCTTGTTTGCTTGCGGCCATATACCGTAAATTAAATGAGTGCATTTAAATTTACATGTAATATTTTACAAAGATCATGCTTGTGCACTCAGTTGGTGAAGGGCTATAATTTGTCAGAGTGCAGCATCGGCAACCCAGTGTGGAACAACTGAAGTTGAAGCACGCATGGCAACTTCTGCTTCTGGTTAAATTGTGCTGCTACAGATCATCAATGGCTGCTTGCTTACAGGCAGTGCAAAGTTAATATGGACAGTTGTGATGTTGAGATTGCTTCAGGTAAGGGTCATTCATAAACGGCACTTTTATACGCCAGAGACTCAGCTCATGATTTGAATGTGAACCTTAGTCCATGCATGCATGTGTAGCTACAGTATATAGCTGCCCTGGCTGGAGAAATGGCTGCAATTTGTTTGCATATGTGATGCCTAGCTACCTTGAGTGAGGACTTACTAGTGTCGTCCCCAGACCCCACCCTCTCACGAGGAGAAATGGTCTGGTGAACGAAGCCGAATTTCTTGGGCTAGCACACGTTTTTGCGACAATGTAACCTAGCAACGATCAAAAGATTTTGCAGCCCACCCGCTCAAAAAAGGTAAAGATACTCGAATGCAGATGAAGAAATTTTACAAGTGATACGTAATAATTACCGATTTCACAATCTCATTGGTCATTACCCGTTTTGGGTAATAAGTCCAAGAAAATCGACTTTGTTCACCAGACCGTTTCTCGCTGGGAGGCACACGCAGGCACAAGACTGAGGACTTACCTGCTAAAGTTTGGGGAAAGAAGCTGGATTTGTAGGGGAAACGCCCCACCACCCAAATTACATTGAACCCCGTGTCTGTTGGAACTATATTAAGCAGTTGATGTACATCAACCATGTGTACTCCATTTCATGCACCCTCCACATTGCATCATACACACATTGTGAGCTAACTAGACTACTTCAGTAAAGACCCACAAGCTCATTCACCTTAACATTGCCAGGGTGTACAGGTAGTAAGACTTTGTTTACATAAGTGGGCTATTGCTAGTGCAGCGTAGTCACCACAACTTTTGTTAATGGGAGGGGCTGAAACAATTGCTATAAGTCTAATCATTAAGCCCACATAGTTGTGATGATGCTAACTGGTAAATCTTACTGGGGTTGTTTGAAGTTATAAGCAAAGCCAGCTAATATCTACATATGTTTAGCCGCAGCCAACAGTGTGAAACGTTGACCAACAATGTAGACTTTTTCTCAGGCTCCACCCTGGTCACACTTGCAAAGTTTCCTATCTGTACTGAGTCATATTGTCTGTTAGCAAATACTACATTCATCATCGCATGAAAACTGGCTCCACTGTCGTGCACTTCTTGAAAAGAACAACAAAAACAGGTCGTATTACACTCGCACTTGAATCTGAGTAAGCCAGCACAAGGAGTTGGAACTTCAATAAGAGCAGTTAATGTAGACCGTACTCACTCAACATTACGCTCCCTTCGATTATAAGCCCCCCTTACTGTTTGCATAAATTTGCTGTGGTACATTTATTTCTAATTTACGCCCACCCTTGGCCAAAATGGAAAATTTTATAAGAAAAGAATAACTCTGCGACTCCGACAAACGAGAGGAAGGTTAGAACTCACCGTACCACCCTATATACAGTCTAGCTATGGCTACGTGGCGGCAAGTTCATAGCTAGCTGGTGGTGGTGCGAATACTGCATCGCGTTTTCTGACTGCAAACACTCTCGCGGCACCTTCATTGATAATTTTATGATCCTCTGCTCTGCAGAACTGAGCCACTATGAGCTTCATCGCAAGCCGTGACATTGCTGTTTCCCTTGCATGCTCCACAGCAAGGAAAGGGGGCGTATAAATGAGACTAATCACCATTATTCAATTATAAGCCCCTCATTCTTGTAGCTAAATCTAATAGGCAAAAAGGGGGTGTAATGTCGAGTATGGTATGTACATCAATCATGTGTAACTCTAATTGATGCACCCTCCACATTGCATCATACACAGATAATGAACCTACTAGACTACTCCAGTAAAGGGCTACAAGGTGACCTAGCTGTGTTCAGTAGAGTGCCTGACCTAAAGTTGATGTGCGTTAACATTCTTATCACCTTCCAAAAATATTTCCGACATACCATACCTCCTACACACACACACTACACTGACCCTACTCCCCCTCTCACACATTTACCTACACACATATGCACATCCACCCACACACACATACCCACCTACCACACATGCATGAATCATGCATGCACATCCACACCTACACCCCTACATACCAATTTCTTCAGGAGATTGTTCCTGTTCTTGCTGTGTTCTGGAGGACTCACTTTCCTGCAGTAATTCATCACATCAGAACACAACAATACCCAGTCATAACACTGATATTGTCTGAATAACTATATATTGGTCTGTCCCCTAACTACCCTTGAGTCCACTCATCACAGATTCTTTGATCCCAAGGCCTGTTCACTAATATTTCAAGTGTAAAACATTCACATCATAAAAGGTGGGTGCCTAAACTCACAACCCCACCTAAACTTCTGTGTAGCTCCTAAAGCAGTTCCTCTCCACCCACTTCATGCATTAAGGGGAGACATGTACTCCTCAGTCACCAAGACAAGTTCAACGATGATTCATGTGTGGAAGTCTAACATGTGAAAGAAATGGCAGCTATGATGTGTCTGTTAGTGTGGGTGCTGCTCCACTCTACACCACAACTATCCTCAATGGTACAGTCTCACATACTTACCTCTAACATGTTTGGATCAGCAGCTCTCTTGAGGTATGCCACTACTTCCTCATTACCTCTAAAAGCTGCCCACTCCAGGGGAGTCCACTGATGGAAGCAAAACAATAACAAAGCAACACAAATACAACAAAGTGACTGATGTCTGGGCAAGGTGGTATACAGCTAATTCTAATGCAAAGTCTCAATCTACTTTGCACAATACACATTCGGTATATACAGGACACCTTACTACTTGTGAATGAGGCTAACTCAGACTCAAGGAAGTGGTACTAATCTCAGTCACGCTTGTCTACACACTAATCTACTCTACTTCATGCAGCACTCATCTCTTATCTACTCCATGACAAACATTGGATACCAGACTGTATGTCTCCAATTTCCCTGTATGTTATAAAGCTTCCAAACAACAGTATTGTAAAACGTATGTTCTGATTTACAGACTGAGTGTCACACTAGCTGTGCACTGTACAATTACATGAACAAAATTGAGCTAATGAAGATGACCCAAAATGTTGTCAACAACAGTGTAATGTAAACATCCAATACACACCTTAATTAAGGCTGTGGAATGTGTTGGGACTTAGAGGCTACGGATTGTATGAGTACATATACTGATTGTGACTTGTGCATAATGCATCATTTTCGCTTGCCTGAAGGCTAATTAGTGATTTCAACAAGACATCCAAATGATTGTGTTTTGGTAACTAGTTACACAATCATGGATATACCAGTCTCTTTGCAGGTACCTGGGAACAAGGCTAACTCATAACCTAATTAGCAGCATTCATCCTCAGCCAGTGCTACACTCCCGTTCACTTACATCCTCATTATCTTTGATGCAATAATCCACAATCAGTACTACAGTCTTATTCACTTACCCCTCCATTATCTTTGATATGAATGTCCCCTCCTGCACCAGTGATGTATTGCACCACATCAACACGACCTCCTATAGCAGCATAGTGTAGGGGAGTCCTCTGATGGGGAGAAGGAACCAAATTTGAACATGGTCCACCATGAATGTCCAGTTAGACTAGTTTACATGTACAAGTTCTGAAATGCAGTATAACAGTGGTGCGTTGCAGAGTACATGCTTTAATTGGAAGTGCTGCAAAATGAATGATTTCGTTTGCCTGAATTCCATACACTAATTAGTAATATAGTCACAATATTACACACAGTATACATGTACATGTTCAGGAACGTGGTCACGTAGCTGTGCATTGTATGACTATATGCACTAATTATAAGTACTGCAAATGAACAGTTTTGCCGGACTTCCATATGTTAATTAGGAATGCAACATACTATAAGATTTTGAGAATAGGTTGTACAATGTAGCTGTGCATTGTATGACCACATGCACTAATTAGAAGTACTGTAAGTGAATGATTTTACCTGACGTCCATATATTAATTAGTAATGCAACATTCTATAAGATTTTGAGAATAGTTTGCACAATGCCGAGTTGCCCTAATACACAGCTGGTTTTGAAATTGACCTATTGAAGGTGACTCAAAATGGTTTGAAGCTCCTCAACAACAGTGTGATGGAAACAACCAACACACACCTTAATCAAAGCTGTAAAATGTGCTGGGATTGAGAGGCTATGAATTGTAAACACTTACTGCACATAATGTATGCTCAGTTTAGAATACAGCTGGCTATGATATAGCCTAATGAAAGTGACATGTTGAAGCTTCCCAAATAACATCAATGTAAACAGTTGCTACACACCTTGATACAGACTCTGGAATGTGGTGGGGTATAGTCACACTAGTTGGGCATTGTATGAGTACATTCACTAATGATTTCAACAAGGGTACATAAGTAACAATATTATGTTATTATATTATGTGTTGATGATTGTATATAAATGTAGAAATTGAAGGTTATTCCATCGTGTATTTCAATCACTTGGCTACGTTCAAAGTGCCATACCGCTGAACTTCCATTAAGAGTGGGGTTCATATGCACTGTGTAGATGTGTGAATATCAAATGAGTCTACAAATCGTACATGAGCTCCATCCTTAATGGAAGTTCAGCGATACACCACTTCAAACGATGCAATCAAGATATTCGACGGAATAATTTTCAATTCCTACATGGGACTGTCACAAATGAGAATTATTATTATGCTGTATTATGTGTTCATGATTGTATAACTAACTACATGTAATTAGTAATACAATCATGAACAGTAGATATACCAGAAGGTGAGAAAGTAAACAAACTGTAAACATGGTCCCCCATAAATGTCCAATTAGCTTACTATAAAATTGGCTTCAAAATTAGTGTAACGAGAGTGATACTTGAAAGCCTGCCATTGCACAAACTTCATACAGATTCTGGAATGTGGTATGGTAGTCACAATAGCCTGGCATAGTCGAGTACATGCACCCTTTGTAATTACTTGTATACTGAACAGACTAATTAGTGATACAGTTTCATCCACTTACCCCAGACTGACTTTTGCTGTGAATGTTGGCTCCTTTCTGAACCAGGTGTTTCACAATGTGCAGATGGCCTTCCGTAGCTGCCCAGTGTAGGGGAGTCCACTGATGGAGAGTAAGAATATAACATGGTCTCCTGTGAATGTCCAGTTAGCCTAGTATACAACATGCTCAAGGTGACAAGCTACACAATGTAAGCATTGATACTCACCTACAAACTAGCTGTGCAGTACATGTACTAACTGTAAGTAAAGGTTGCTACATTGCAAATTCTAAACTAGTTTCATCCTGTAACTACACCACGGCGATCCACCATCTTGCAAATAATAAGAAATTTGCAGTACTAAGCATTTGACAGTAAACAATGTCTCCACTCTATGGTACAAAGGGCATAGTTACTTGTATTCATAGCATTTGTGGGAAACTATCACAACTTGTAATTGAACAGGAATGTGCCATGCCTTGTATTCTTAGTACAGTAAGCATTAGACAGTATAGTACTGATACGAGGGTACATCACTTGTAATGTAAGATATGACCTGTCATCTGAAGCTGTGTCACTACAGTTCTTGAGTTCACTTGCTACTAGCCATTACAAGCTTGCACACAAACTGTACATAGCTGAAATTGTAGCATATATTTTTATTTGGCTATTTGTGGTGCTTCAATCAACATCAACTCTAAACAGCCGCACAAGTGATGTCAGTTTTACTATAAAGTCATGACTTATAACTAGGGCATGTTGTAGTCGTCATGTAGTGGTCACGTAGCTGTGCAGTGTATGACTACATGCACTAATTAGAAGTACTGTAAGTGAATGATTTTGCCTGACTTCCGTATATTAATTAGTAATGCAACATACTATAAGATTTTGAGAATAGTTTGTACAATGCCGAGTTGCCCTAATACACAGCTGGTTTTGAAATTGACCTTTCAAAATGTTGCCGGACTTCCATATGCTAATTAGTAACATAACTCACAATATTACCTTTACAATGCCAAGTTAGCCTAGTATACAGCCTAATGTGGAATTGAGCTAATCAAGGTGACCCAATATGTTGTCAACAACAGTGTAATGTAAACAGCCAAAACACACCTTAAGGCTGTGGAATGTGTGATAATTAGCAATGCAACATACTATAAGATTAATTTGTACAATGCCGAGTTGCCCTAATACACAGCTGGTTTTGAAATTGACTTATTGAAGGTGACTCAAAATGGTTTGAAGCTCCTCAACAACAGTGTGATGGAAACAGCCAACACACACCTTAATCAAAGCTGTAAAAAGTGCTGGGATTGAGAGGCTATGAATTGTATACACTTATTGCACATAATGTATGCTCAGTTTAGAATACAGCTGGCTATGATATAGCCTAATGAAAGTGACATGTTGAAGCTTCCCAAATAACATCAATGTAAACAGCTGCTACACACCTTGATACAGACTCTGGAATGTGGTGGGGTATAGTCACACTAGGCGGGCACTGTATGAGTACATGCACTAATGATTTCAACAAGGGTACATAAGTAAAAATATTATGTTATTATATTATGTGTTCATGATTGTATATAAATGTAGAAATTGAAGATTATTCCATCGTGTATTTCAATCACTTGGCCACGTCCAAAGTGCCATACCGCTGAACTTCCATTAAGAGTGGGGTTCATACGCACTTTGTAGATGCGTGAATATCAAATGAGTCTACAAATCATACATGAGCTCCATCCTTAATGGAAGTTCAGCGATACATCACTTCAAACGATGCAATCAAGATATTCGACAGAATAATTTTCAATTCTGACATGGGACTGTCACAAATGAGAATTATTATTATGCTATATTATGTGTTCATGATTGTATAACTAACTACATGTAATTAGTAATACAATCATGAACAATGGATATACCAGAAGGTGAGAAAGTAAACAAACCGTAAACATGGTCCCCCATAAACGTCCAGTTAGCCTACTATAAAATTGGCTGCAAAATTTGTGAAACCCTGTCAATGCACAAACTTCATACAGATTCTGGAATGTGGTATGGTAGTCACAATAGCCTGGGATAGTTGAGTACATGCACCCTTTGTAATTACTTGTATACTGAACAGACTAATTAGTGATACAGTTTCATCCACTTACCCTAGACAGACTTTTGCTGTGAATGTTGGCTCCTTTCTGAACCAGGCATTTCACTGTGTGCAGATGGCCTCTATTAGCTGCCCAGTGTAGGGGAGTCCTCTAATGGAGAGTAAGAATATAACATGGTCTCCTGTGAATGTCCAGTTAGCCTAGTATGCATGCTCAAGGTGACAAGCTACACAATGTAAGCATTGATACACACCTACAAACTAGCTGTGCAGTACATGTACTAACTGTAAGTAAAGGTTGCTACATTGCAAATTTTAAACTAGTTTCATCCTGTAACTACACCACAGCAATCCACCATCTTGCAAATAATAAGAAATTTGCAGTACTAAGCATTTGACAGTAAACAATGTCTCCACTCTCTATGGTACAAAGGGCATAGATACTTGTATTCATAGTATTTGTGGGAAACTATCACAACTTGTAATTGAACAGGAATGTGCCATGCCTTAGTATAGTAAGCATTAGACAGTATAGTACTGATAGGAGGTATATTACTTGTTACGCAAGATGTGACCAGTCATCTGAAGCTGTGTCACTACAGTTCTTGAGTTCACTTGCTACTAGCCATTACAAGCATGCACACAAACTGTACATAGCTGAAATTGTAGCACATACTTTTATTTGGCTATTTGTGGTGCTTCAATCAACATCAACTCTAAACAGCCGCACAAGCGATGTCAGCTTTACTATAAAGTCATGACTTATAACTACATTCACTACTGCCCTTCATCATTCATTACTACCCTTCATCATTCACTACTACCCTTCATTCACTACTATACCCCTTCCGCATTTTTTATATACTACCCTTCATGACTAGGGCTTGTTGTAGTCGTCATGTAGTGGTCACATAGCTGAGCACTGTATGACTACATGTACTAATTAGAAGTACTGTAAGTGAATGATTTTGCCTGACTTCCGTATATTAATTAGTAATGCAACATTCTATAAGATTTTGAGAATAGGTTGTACAATGCGAGTTGCCCTAATACACAGCTGGTTTTGAAATTTACTTATTGAAGGTGACTCAAAATGGTTTGAAGCTCCTCAACAACAGTGTGATGGAAACAGCCAACACACACCTTAATCAAAGCAGTAAAATGTGCTGGGATTGAGAGGCTATGAATTGTAAGCACTTACTGCACATAATGTATGCTCAGTTTAGAATACAGCTGGCTATGATATAGCCTAATGAAAGTGACATGTTGAAGCTTCCCAAATAACATCAATGTAAACAGTTGCTACACACCTCGATACAGACTCTGGAATGTGGTGGGGTATAGTCACACTAGTTGGGCATTGTATGAGTACATTCACTAATGATTTCAACAAGGGTACATAAGTAACGATATTATGTTATTATATTATGTGCTGATGATTGTATATAAACATAGAAATTGAAGGTTATTCCATCGTGTATTTCAATCACTTGGCCACGTTCAAAGTGCCATACCGCTGAACTTCCATTAAGAGTGGGGTTCATATGCACTTTGTAGATGCGTGAGTATCAAATGAGTCTACAAATCGTGCATGAGCTCCATCCTTAATGGAAGTTCAGCGATACACCACTTCAAACGATGCAATCAAAATATTCGACGGAATAATTTTCAATTCCGACATGGGACTGTCATAAATAAGAGTTATTATTATGTTGTATTATGTGTTCATGATTGTATAACTAACTACATGCAATTAGTAATACAATCATGAACAGTAGATATACCAGAAGGTGAGAAATTAAACAAACTGTAAACATGGTCCCCGATAAATGCCCAGTTAGCCTACTATAAAATTGGCTGCAAAATTTGTGTAACGAGAGTGATACTTGAAACTCTGTCAATGCACAAACTTCATACAGATTCTGGAATGTGGTATGGTAGTCACAATAGCCTGGCATAGTCGAGTACATGAACCCTTTGTAATTACTTGTATACTGAACAGACTAATTAGTGATACAGTTTCATCCACTTACCCCTGACCAATCTTCACTGTGAATGTTTGCTCCTTTCTGAACCAGGCATTTCACTGTGTGCAGATGGCCGCTGTTAGCTGCCAGGTGTAGGGGAGTCCTCTAATGGAGAGTAAGAATATAACATGGTCTCGTGTCAATGTCCAGTTAGCCTAGTATACAGCATGCTTAAGGTGACAAGCTGCTCAATGTAAGCATTGATACACACCTACAAACTAGCTGTGCAGTACATGTACTAACTGTAAGTAAAGGTTGCTACATTGCAAATTCTAAACTAGTTTCATCCTGTAACTACACCACAGCAATCCACCATCTTGCAAATAATAAGAAATTTGCAGTACTAAGCATTTGACAGTAAACAATGTCTCCACTCTATGGTACAAAGTGCATAGATACTTGTATTCATAGCATTTGTGGGAAACTATCACAACTTGTAATTGAACAGGAATGTGCCATGCCTTGTATTCTTAGTACAGTAAGCATTAGACAGTATAGCACTGATAGGAGGCTACATCACTTGTAATGTAAGATGTGACCTGTCATCTGAAGCTGTGTCACTACAGTTCTTGAGTTCACTTGCACCTAGCCATTACAAGCATGCACAAACTATACATAGCTGAAATTGTAGCGTATATATTTATTTGGCTATTTGCGGTGCTTCAATCAACATCAACTCTAAACAGCCGCACAAGTGATGTCAGTTTTACTATAAAGTCATGACTTATAACTAGGGCATGTTGTAGTCGTCATGTAGTGGTCACGTAGCTGTGCATTGTATGACTACATGTACTAATTAGAAGTACTGTAAGTGAATGATTTTGCCTGACTTCCGTATATTAATTAGTAGTGCAACATTCTATAAGATTTTGAGAATAGGTTGTACAATGCCGAGTTGACCTAATACACAGCTGGTTTTGAAATTGACCTATTGAAGGTGACTCAAAATGGTTTGAAGCTCCTCAACAACAGTGTGATGGAAACAGCCAACACACACCTTAATCAAAGCTGTAAAAAGTGCTGGGATTGAGAGGCTATGAATTGTAAACACTTACTGCACATAATGTATGCTCAGTTTAGAATACAGCTGGCTATGATATAGCCTAATGAGAGTGACATGTTGAAGCTTCCCAAATAACATCAATGTAAACAGTTGCTACACACCTTGATACAGACTCTGGAATGTGGTGGGGTATAGTTGGGCATTGTATGAGTACATGCACTAATGATTTCAACAAGGGTACATAAGTAACAATATTATGTTATTATATTATGTGTTGATGATTATATATAAATGTAGAAATTGAAGGTTATTCCATCGTGTATTTCAATCACTTGGCCACGTTCAAAGTGCCATACCACTGAACGTCCATTAAGAGTGGGGTTCATATGCACTTTGTAGATGCGTGAATACCAAATGAGTCTACAAATCGTGTATGAGCTCCATCCTTAATGGAAGTTCAGCGATACACCACTTCAAATGATGCAATCAAGATATTGAACGGAATAATTTTCAATTCCGACATGGGACTGTCACAAATGAGAATTATTATTATGCTGTATTATGTGTTGTATAACTAACTACACGTAATTAGTAATACAATCATGAACAGTAGATATACCAGAAGGTGAGAAAGTAAACAAACTGTAAACATGGTCCCCGATAAATGCCCAGTTAGCCTACTATAAAATTGGCTTCAAAATTAGTGTAACGAGAGTGATACTTGAAAGCTTGTCAATGCACAAACTTCATACAGATTCTGGAATGTGGTGGAGTATGTGAATAGTTGGGTACACGTACTAACTGTAAAATTAATTTTTGCTTGTGTGACTTCCCAAGTAGTGTAATTATTGATTTCAACAAGACATTCTATACCACTACTAAACAGTTGATGTCAGTCAGGTACTCAGAAACAAGGTTAACTCACACTCCTACTAATCCACAGTCAGTAGTACAGTCTCATTGACTTACCCCAAAACCATCTTTGCTGTTGACTTCTGCTCCTTTCTCCACAAGGCACTTAACTGTGTTCACATGGCCTTTGTCAGCTGCCCAGTGTAGAGGAGACATCTGATGGGGAGAAAGAACAAGTATAGCATGGTCCACTAGTCCAGTTAGTCTAGTATACAGCTCGCTGCCATACTGAAGGTGTCAGCTACTCAATAATGGCAATGTAAGCATTGATACACACCTACGGATCAGCTGTGCAACATGTACTAACTGTAAGTAAAGGTTGCTACATCCTGAGCTTGACCTGTCATATCTAAGGAACATAGCCATTAAGCTATGTAGACCTCTCTCTGAATGCTGTGGATGGGAAGATGTTAGTTGCAAGTTCTAAACTAGTTAGATGATTCATCATCATGGGGTGAGCCTGAGCAAGCAGCAAACTGCTGATTTACTGCTTTGTCATGGCACACAGCAGGATTTGTCACAATCAACTGTTTAAGCCAAATAAAATAATGCATATAAGTACAGTCCTCACCAGAGATAAATATATGTATCACATATGCCAGGCATTTCTCCAGCCAGGGCAGCTAACGTGGCTACACATGCATAGGCTAAGCTTTACACCGAAATCATGAGCTAAATTTCTGGCGTTTATGAGTCCCGTTTATGCGTGGCCTGCTACCTGAAGTGACCCAGTCAACCACTGTCCATATTAAATTTGTACCTCCTGTGAGCGGCCTGCCGTCGTCGGTAGAAGCACATACCAGTGCCACGCGTGCTTCAACTTCAGTCGTCTTTGCTCCGGGTCCCCAATGCTGGACTCTGACTAGACTGACAGTAGCCCTCCACTGGCCTTCACATGCCTCACACACGATATCTCAATATCGATCTTCGTTAAATATTTGAATGTGCTCATTTAAAATTTACGGTAAGTGGTCGGTCCTAGCATAGCTGGCCGTATACACACATGCATGCGCAATGCAGTCACGCTAGTGTGGGGCTCGCTCAGGCTTGTCCCAATTAGTTTCATCTTATAACTATACCACAGAAATCTGCCATCTTGTCAATAATAATGAATTTGCTAAGCCTTGGACTCTTGCTCAATTAATGGCACATTACCCGTATTCATTGTATTCAGAGGAAACAATTACGACTTGTAATTAGACCACAGGAATGTGCCATGTCTTGTATTCTTATTACTGGACAATAACAATGGCTACATTTATAGTACTGATAGGAGGGTACATCACTTGTAATGTAAGATGTGACCTGTCATCTGAAGCTGTGTCACTACAGTTCTTGAGTTCACTTGCTCCAAGCCATTACAAGCATGCACAAACACTGTACATAGCTGAAATTGTAGCATATAGTTCTGTTTCGTTACCGTAAAATTGGGATAATAGGCACCCACACAAAATAAGCACCCCATGAATATAGGCACCCATTTTGATTACAGCAACCACATCACATTACTAACCACCCATATAACTAGAAAATGTAGAACATTGTGGGGGCGAGCCTGAGCAAGCAGCTACTATGGCTACATGCACATGAATAGACTAAGCTTCATCTGAATCACTAGCGTTTATGAGTGTCGTTATGCACGACCCTTACCTGAGGCGATCTCAACCCGGCGTGTATAATTTTGTATGGTCTGCGAGCAGTCTGCCGTTGATGGTCGGTCCGTAGCTGCTGCGACAAACAAGAAGTTAGGTGCCGTGCATGCTTAAACTTGAGCCGTCTCCACTACGGTTGCCAACGCTGCACTCTGGCAGTAGCCCAGCATTACCCTTCACATGTTGAGGCTACCTACTAAGTGCACGAGGACGTTCAATTTTCGGGAAATATTTAAACGTGCATTTAAAGTTTACGGTATATGGCCGCAAGCAAGCACGTACGTACGTACGTAAACACACTTCCGCAATGCAGTCCCGCTAGTGTGGGGCTCACTCAGGCTCGCCCCAAAAATAGGCACCCCACAAAAGAGGCACTCGTTACTGCACAAACAGAAGTGCATTTGCTGAGTCGGCTTACAAACATAACAGCTAACTTTCACTACTGTCTATCTCCGATTGTAAGCAAGTTATGATAAAAATTAAACTTGAGGCAAGGCAATCATATCCAGGAATTAGCAAAACCCTTTCACGGATTCGTTAGTTCCAAGCGCTTTACGTTGGTGGGTAGACTGCCGACTGAATCTGTGGTTTGAGAAAAGCTACGAACTTGGGACAAAAATTAGCAGAAAAGGAACCTCTATGTCAAAACCTTATCACAGCTAATTTGTTCCCACACACCTGTACGCACTAGAATACGCCAGTACAATATTACATTTGTTTTTAGCACCACATGAATATAAGCACCCCACAAATATAAGCACCCATTCTGGCTGCTAATTTTGAAAATAGGCACGGGTACCATTATATAAAAACGTGTTTATATAATGGTATCTTAATCTTAACACGTGCTCGTGCTCCACGTTCACACTTGAAAAGTAGAGAGCAGGGAACTTCAAGTCTGCCTTGTGCCAGGTCAGCTGAATACTTCCTGCGCCCAGTTACTGTATACATTCATTCTATAGTACCTCCCCATTGCAAAAACAGCGGACACACCCGTGACACCTTTCGAGGCAAATGTCAGTTCCTTTTTCACAGCCACAGCATATCGGTCGGAGGCGTTTTTGGGCTCTCTTTCGCACACCAACGCCTTTCCAACCGCTGCCTCCCATACTTCTTTATATATGTGGTAGCCTCGAATACAACAATTCCTTTCAAAAAACTCTTCTGTGGCAGTGAATCTCTCCGTACGTTCTTCCCGGCTTCACACCTGCTCTAACACGTGCACGTGCCATGCGAAAGCCGATTACGCAATACTAATAACGTACAAACGCTATGTTGCAAAATTTTCGTGTTAAAATATTTTCGTAGGACGTTGACCCCATGAAAATTTTTCAACACGAAAATTTTTCCAACGAAAATTTCCCAATTTACGGTATACAAATAGGATATCTTGTTGTCACATACTATAGTGCAGTCCTGCTTGTGTCAGTGCCTTTGGTTGTGTCATCCTGTACACTCTGGAGGCGACCAACAGTGTGTGTGTGCAACCTCCACAACATGCCCTGCTTGACATGTCCTAGTATAGAGGATATCTTGCTGGCTACTGTGTCACTGCATTTAGTATAGTGTTGTGTCTTACACACAAAACTGAA
Organism: Agelas oroides; assembly: GCA_949130485.1. Classification (NCBI taxonomy): domain Eukaryota; kingdom Metazoa; phylum Porifera; class Demospongiae; order Agelasida; family Agelasidae; genus Agelas; species Agelas oroides. Next base: position 1,837,966 of record OX422185.1, read on the forward strand.
TACAAGTTCAGTCAATAATAATATCATGTACCTCCACACCAGAAGTTGGGATAGTAAGAATATCACTTACCTCCCAAAAGTCAGGATATTTAGGATGTTCAGGCACTCTTGACATGGTGTTGATATCTACAGGAGAATAAGAGTCATCTGATCACTTCACAACTACTGGTATACATTCACAACTCTTAAGAACAACACTCAGTGAAGCCATAATACCAACATTATTAGAACTAAAGCTAATACATAATAGTTATTATCTTGCCCTAGGGATGCATGGTACTTTTACTTGTGGGTGTCAGGCTATCAATAAGTTTTAAGTATTGACAAATATAACCAGCCATAATGCCATATACTAAAGGTTGTACATAATCTTCCTAGGGTTTGTTATTTAGATATCATGGTCATCGTATATATTGGTGTGGGTTGGAGTATGCCCATGTCCAACACCAATATGTATATAACCATGTATGTAAGACTAGGTATATAACCATATAACCAGCCATGCTATATATCACTACAATATCTCACTAAAGTCAGAATGGTATAATATACATAGGGGGTTACATACTAGTGGGATAAGCCCAATACGTAATACCAGGAAAATATGACCCATTACCTTGGCAACACAACTGCTCAAAAGGTATTTGGGCAACATTTCATTTGTTGCCATGGTAACAGCTTACAATCAGCTGTAACTACTATCTCAATGTAAACAGTCAACCATGTACAAAGACAATTGTTGGAATCTGTAGAAGTGCACATGAAAACATGACTGTTGTAGCTAATGACAACTCAGAACATTGTCTCCTCAGATCAAGAGCTCTTGACCTAAGGATATAACACAGTTATAACATTCTTAGTAAGTACGCACATAAGCAAGTTATATCAATCCCAAGAGACAGATGGTCATTTTATATATCGGTTATTTTATGCATGGTCGTTTTACGTATTGTGGTCTAGCTAGGTCCAACACCAGACCTAAAACTATAACCTGTTACCTAGGCAATGCAACTATTCAATAGTACATCAATTTAATATGTTGCCATGGTAACAGGTTATAATCAGCTTTACTTGCTATATCAATGTATGTAAACACTCATGTACATACCATCATCATGTACATCTGTATATAGTCAACTATTGACAAGATTTGTAGCCTCTAGAAGTGCACAATGGAAACATGATTGTAGCTAATGACAGGACAGAACACTGTCTCCTCAAGAGGCACTTGGTCTGTGGAAATTGTACATTCTTAGTAACGACATACACAGTCAGGTTTCTTCTACAGGCAGCACATCATGTGGCAACGCACAACAGCTAAGTCAAGAAGGTCATAAAATGTCGTGACAGTAACAGTAGCCTGACATTGGAAACTATGAACAATGCATGTACTAACATTTATCTATACTACCAATTACTACTAAATGGTGGTTGGGGGAGGGAAAGGGGAAGCAGGGGCTTATGTCATTCACAAATACTTTGCCCTAGTCTGTCTTAGTAACTTGAAGTTATATCCCCTACTATACTTGCAGTATATCTTCTCCTTACCTACACACTTCTGAATAAGAGTCTCCACCACTGGATCAGATCCGATGAATGCAGCATAGCTCAGTGTACCATCTTCTTCCAGTAGTTCCTTCATCCTCTCACTGTTGTGGACAATCCTCTCCAGCTCATCAAGGTGGTGGTGGAAGGAGTCCATATCATTGCGTCTAATGTTTTCTTGGAGTGTCTTCAGTAATTTATTCTAAAGAATACATACATAAGGCACATAAGGTTCATATAAATACACCCCTTTAGATTGAAGCAGAGTAGTACATTGAAGACTCTTGGGCCTGGTCTAGAGATTGCATCCCAATAGGTCAAAATAGTTAAAATACAAATAGCGACCATTCTTAATAATTATTGGGGCGAGCCTGAATGAGCCCCACACTAGCGCAACTGCATTGCGCAGCGTGTGTGTATCTATCTATGGACGGACCGACCACTTACGGGAAATTTAAAATCTGTGGATTTACGAAATTTGTACGTGCCGGAAATTTTAAATGTGCGGATTTACGAAATTTGTACGTGCATGTTGAGTGTGAGAGAGAGATTGTGTCTTGAGCGAGAGGAAAGGGCTACCGCCAGGCTGCAGCATCGGTGCAAAAGAGACCGACAGCGAAGACGATCAAAGTAATTCAGTTTTTCATACAGGATTTTGAGTTGGGGGGGAAAAACAGGATGGTAGCAGGATGGTAGTAGTGTGCGAAAGCACACTCATGCACATGTAAGCATGCATGCCTACTAGGGGGGTCTGGGGCATGCCCCCCCCCAGGAAAATTTTTGAATTTAGATCCTCTCAGATTGCTTCTGACGCAATCTGAGACACACTTTCCTAACATTTTGATGACACATACTTATGTCCAGTAACATGTAAAATTAAATAGCTAATATTGATGGCACCACAATAATAACCATACTCAATTTCAAGATTTCTGGGGGGGAGGAAATTGTGGCTGGGGGGGGGGGGGGGGAAATTCCAGGCCCCCCCCCCCCCCCCCTCTGTATGAAACCCTGTAATTCGTTAGCTAGACGCGAGCGCAGAGCAATGGAACAGCCTGAGGCTACACAATCCAGGCTAGAGAGACTACGCGCGCGCGACCACGAATGTAGAGCAATCAAACAGCCCAAGGCTAGACAATCCAGGCTAGAGACACTACGTGAGCGCGTCCGCCAACTACGAGCAGCCGGCATGAATCCAAATCAAACCTTTATCTCAGTCAGCTCCTGGCACTGTTATGTATTACGATTTTGTATATATGCATAGCACGTCTTTTCATTTGGCACACATTTGACATTTAAAGCAAAACAAAAACACTTTTAAATCCCCCTGTGAATGGTAAATGGATGTGCATGTATGTAGGAGGGTGTTTGACTTGATACGTTACATCATAGCCTCGTTCCCAGGCTCTCCCCTCGCCCCGACGAAAAATAGAAAAGGAGGGGGAGAGCCTGGTATCGATTCGCACGTGATACCGCGGCACGACGACATCATGGCAATAATTGCTTAAGCCGTGACGTTTCACTTGGCTTCGTGATCGTGCGCTAGCGGCTTTCAAGTCAACCGACAGTTGTGAATGCGAAGCTGGATGACTGTTCAACCGTCAACAGTGAGTCTGAAGACCTGTTACGGCCCAAACGGCAACCACGAAGGAGAAAGCCACCTGGTGTGTAGCGTCTGTTCACATTTTGTACTAGTACAAGTACAGCTGGTAGCCCCGTTCCCAGATTTTCCACTCGCTAGCGATCTTCAGCTTAATGGGCTCGTTACAAGACCTGTAACTTGCAATTTTAGTCGTTACAACAAGTATATGTAACTCTGAACCCGGCCGGCGGGTACTTCGCGGTCTGCACGTGACTGACGTCAAGCCATTTCCTAGACAATACTAGTGACGTGCGTGCCGCGGTATCACGTGCGAATCGATACCAGGCTCTCCCCCTCCTTTTCTATTTTTCGTCGGGGCGAGGGGAGAGCCTGGGAACGAGGCTAGCTGCCTTCCTATTGAAAGGTTGCTAACTCGTGCAAAAGAAAGAAACATTCAAAAATGCCAGGCAAAAACATATATTTCATTTTTTAATTCTGCATGCATTGCACAACGCTCATACCAGTGTAAACAAGTCAGTCTCGTGCCCAGAGTACTTTTCCGCGGTATTCTGTTTACAATGTGGCAACTGACAAGTTGTTGCCAAGAAAGATTATTGTATTGTGCCGCTAAATCGTATACAATCCATGACATGAGACGGCAATTCGATCGTTGCAGCATCCCCGTTTTTGCAAATAATGGTGTGGTCTGAAAGACTATATATAACTATATACAGTGGAACCCCTCTGTAACGGACACCATTGGGAACCAACATTTTGTCCATGATGGTTAGCTATTTCCGGTAGGCGTGGCATGAGTGTAATCACACTGTTGACAGGCTGCGTTTTCAGAGATTCCTTTTAACCACCTGGTTACCTCTCATCCACCTGATGTCATTCATGTGATAATTATAAGTGCACACCCCTGGGCCTTTCCATTCTTACCATATATAATTATGCACTTCGATCTGTTTATGTCCTTGCAATCTCTGCCAGCCACTTGCCTCTGTACAGCTAGCACCCTTATAAACTTAATTGCATACAGATCAAAGACGTTCACAGATTCATTAATATTGTGACGGTTATACATACTGCCCTACTAACCATCATTGTATGTTAGGCTAAGGGTGAAGGTCAACCTACAGCTCAGTTTTGTAAACATGCACAATACTTGGTTAAGTCAAATGAGACTCTAATTAACTCAAGAAATGGCCAACCGTTAAGGTTGGATCACACAAACAAGTTACAAAAACAAACACACACAAAATCATAGTTCCAACATGTTAATCTATACAGTAAAGCTACATGTGAGACAAATGTTGAAGTTCTGAAACAGGCAAACTAAAAGGGCACATCACTCTAAACTGCAAGAGTACCAAAGAGTATGTACCTGCACTATTTAAGTTTGTTCTTGCATCTTCAGTCTTCTTAGTTCCCACTCTTGACAGCTATTCAAAAAAAAAATGAGAGTAATGACACAGTATTCACCTTTATTGTGTAATGCATGTTAAAAATTTCCTTTATGACATTATCAATGCACGTGGTATAGCAAACTTAGTCCTTACAGAAACCAAGGAGACCATACTCTGCATTTCTAGCTATTACGTCCTATATGCACATTTGATGGTATGACTTAAAAAAGGAAGAATTAAGTACCAGTAGTACAATGGATCAAACCCATTTGGCTTGAGCTGTTCATCAGTATACCAGGGAGAAGATATTTTTACATGACCAGACACGTTCGTTGTGATTTACACTAGCCAACTTCTCTGCTATTGTGTCTACTATGGCCAGCAACTTGTTACATTCACAAGGGAGTTTATGTCTTTGCTCATTTCACTGTATGAAAAGCTGCTAAGCACACAAACATGTTTGCAATAACCTTGGGATGTTTTCTTTCTTAGTTCCTCTGCTAGAACTGCATATCCACCCATCGCTTCCACAGCTTCTGCCAATTTCACCCACGAACATTCTGGTGCATTTCGAAGCCAGAAGTCCAGCACATTTGTCTTGCATTGCTGGGCATTACGAGGGTTATTCATTTGAATTTGACCCAAATAGGCTGTTTTGATACCCAGTTGCACCCCCAGTTGATACCAGTCTGTCACATCCCCTAATTCATTCTGAATGTCCCTCAGTTCTAGTCGTGTGGATGTAGCTGTGAAGCAGACAGATGAAAGATAAATGCACTGCATTTTTTATAAAAACCAGTTAAACCAACAGCTCATTCAGTCAACTAATGCCATGCTTCACCACAACAATATTTAAGCTGTATATATAGGGCATACTAGCTATCCAGGCTGAAGGACCCCAACTCCAGCATGCTACCAAAAACATTCTGACTCAACATTCTATGTATATGTTATTATTGTGGACATTTAGTTAACAGCTGTACTTATGTAAAATTAAACTTGTGGCAGTCCAGTTCAGCTGTGTGAGCTTCTGAGATGCAACACTAAATAGTGTAAGCACTCTCCTGAACACTCGCTTCTATGTATACAACTGCAATGCTCAAACCAGTGGCACAAATAAAATCATTTTGTCTTCATTTTGAAGATTTCCTGTCACTGAAATAGTAGTTTCAATATACAACAACAAACTGGACTTTAGTTAACTTCACTGCCTACACACAGTTTTGCTGTCAAATTCACTGAATACTGTGTCAACCGCATCATAATGAGGAACATTACCTGTTCTGAAAGTATTGTCAACTGAATCCAATACTTCACAGTGATGACCTTGGTCTCTGGGGTCCTACAAAAACAAAAGACATTCATAGTTGCACACTTAATATACAAATTGTACTTTTAGTTTACAAAAAATAATCAATAGCACACCTTCCATTGTTCCAACCAGATGTTGGATTCACATGGAACACGGCATCGGTCTTGACATTGTGTAGGTTCTGAAGACACAAATGCTCTAGGGTTGATGTTCTTCTGGTGGCTAAGTCTACAGAAATGGGGATGGCCATCAGCCTGAAAGCTACCTAAGCAGTAGAAGCCTAGCTGGAACTTTGCTTTCTTGGTGTGTGCATGGGTGTCAAGAACAGATATCAGGGTATCCACAACTGTTTTGCGGACCTTCACGCAAAATTGATGGATCTCTTCTGGCTCTTCTTCTGTGGGATTGGCATTTCTAATGCGGAACTCCAGGTAGGCTGGGTGTACTATCAGCTCCAAAGAGAAGTCATATTAAAGACGATGTGGTTGCGATAACGTAGATCATGGTCAGGTTCCCATGAGCTTTCTAAGAGCTTCACTACTAGGGCTGAGAATACTCCCATGGGAATGTAGTTGCCTTTAAAGCGAACAAGGAGGGGAGGTGGGTATAAGGCCTGCAATGCCTTGCAAGATAACACAAGTGAGTAGTTGGGTTGGAGAAGGCAAGGCATAAAGTAAATGATTCCATCATCGGAAGGAAGCTCTGTCAAGATTTTGAAGTGCATGAGGAGCTCAATGATGTACTCATTTTTGAGCAGACGGCTGCTAGACTGGGTACTGATGCGTTCCAATACTCGAACAGGAATCTCACCTGTTTTCCTTATTTCAGCTGTGATTGTGTGGTAACCTTTATCACCACCAAATGAGACGGCTACAAGGTGGTAAATCCTTTCAAACAACACATTGGGATCACAAATAACTAGCTCATTCAGTCCTTGAACATCCTCGTAGAATAGGATTGTGCCAAGGTGTTGGTGGATGTACCGAAGCACTTGTGGAACATCTTTTTCATCTAGGCCACAGCCTTTAGCTAGGGCTCGGCAATCTGACAATGTACACACTCCTGGTGAATTCTCATAACGGTGACGTAGGAGAAGATGGAAAAAAAGCCAAGAAGATGGGAGCTCAACTGGACTAAAGCGATCGTCAATAACCTGCTTCAGAAAGGCTTGTAGCTGATGTATTTCTTCCTCATCACCACTGTAGTTGTTAACAGGTGTAAAGATGGTGCTCTTATCCCTTGTTGGGTAGGTTAAGAAACCTTCATTATGAAACTCAACATTGCGAAGAAGCTGATTCAGAGAATCATTAATCTTCCTCTCATCTTGCTCTTTCAGCTGATCGAGGTGGGTGCCAATGAGAACAGCAGCTGGCTCACTATCTGGTGTTAAACTCTTACTGAAGTAGTAGAGGCTGGACAACAGCTGGAAGATCATCTGTTTCCCAGTGTAGCTTGACACATAAGTGATGGTGCTATCAGTACCATCCTGATGACAAAATCGAATGGGAATAGGGTCGTCAAGGTCAAAGGTGAGATTGAAAAATATCAGGTGGAGAGCTGGTCCATTGAGGATAATGGGCATGATCTCATGGAATTCAGGCTGTCCACCTGTATCCATGAAGTAGAGGGTTGTAGTCTTTTCGATATCCTTGATGGTGCGTAACTTCCTACTGGAAAGAACCTCTCGCATTAATATCTTGGTATCGTCAAGGGTGTCAGCTTCACCTTCCCTTGGTGTTGGTAGATCTGGATCAGATTTGGATGGAACTGCTGTGGTAGTAACTCGTGTTGCAGGAGCTGGTGTGACAGGAGCTGGAACTGGTCTGGGGGGGAGCTGGTTGGGAGAAGGAGGTTTGGGTCCAGGTATTGGTGGACTTTGATGATGACTTTTGTCAATGAACTCAAGCACAATCTGTGCTTCATCCAGCAGGTCGTGTTGAGGTTGCCAGTCTTCCATGACAACTGTGACGCATTTCCTGGTCTCACCAATGACAACACTGATTGGTTTCTCGAGGCCCCCACTTGGACTAACTACACTGGAAGTGATGAGGTTTTTGATCATTTTCAGAAGTCGTTTCTTGAGGGTAGTTTTACCCACACGTGGTGGCCCAGTAAATAGGCATTTGAGGGATCTGTGCTTGATTGTGGGTTGATGGCGATACTTTTCAAGCAAATTTTCCAGCTGGGAATCAATTTCTATATGTACGCAAATCAATATCAGTGAAATGCACAGATTTAGTTTTGATAGTAAATGGTTCACCTTCATGATCTGATTCATCTGTTTCCTCTTCTTTTTCAGCAGTTACTCGTGATTCTTCACTGGGAGTGTTATCTGTGATAAATTGATTAATAATCATTTGTAAGTAACGATAATACTAGTCAGACAATTTATCATCATGGTGCCAGTATGAGCGAGCAGCACACTACTGATTTGCTACTTTGTCGTGGCACACAGCAAGATTTGCCACTGTCTACTGTCACATGAGTATTATAAGCCAAACTTGATACTGTATATTAAGTAGCTATATATCCCACCTAGTATAGTTTTGCCTATACAACAGGTGGGGTTTAACTTCCTTCCTGAGGGCTACAAGGGAAATTATGGTTCACAAGTCTAGGCCCTCTCCATGTATTTTTATTTTACAGTCTACTATAGTGCCATACTATAGTGATTTTACACACAGTAAACAATATTGAAGTTACTGTAAACACTTGCACATGTACAGAAGAGTTTCTATAATAACAACAAAGGACCAATCAGGTGGGATAGTTATAGCAGAGGTGGCCAGGGATTATGACTGTAGTAAACAAACCTCGTCCTTGGGCTAAGCCATCGGACTTGGCCTGTTTACTGCCATAAATCTCTGGCACCTGTAACAAAGTCCTCACCTGTGCTAGCTAGGTATACCAACTGCAGTCATTTCTCCAGCTAGGGCAGCTACTGTAGCTACATATGCATGGACTAAGCATCACGCTGAAATCATGAACTGAATCTCTGGCATCTATGAGTGCTGTTTATGCATGGCCCTTACGTGAAGTGACCTCAACCAGCATCAATACTTGACATACTGGTAACTAGTACAGTGTGAGCAGCCTGCCATTGATGGTTTGTAGCTGTACAAACCACAAGTTGCCATGCATGCTTCAACTTCAATTGTCTTTACTCCTGGTCACTGATGCTGCAGTCTGGCAGTAGCCCTGCATTGCACACTACTGAGTACATACAAGGATGTTTAATCTTTATGAACTATTTATCATTTAAAAATGTATGGCATGTGGCTGCAAGCAAACAAGCAAACAAGCAAACAACCTAACACACACACAAGCGTAGCACTGTCTTACTAGTGTGGGGCTTGCATGCTCCAATTAAAGGTACTACATGAAATGTACAAATGTTGGACATTTACTGTAGCCGGAATCATAGAACATAACCTGCAGCCCAGCAGTACACTGTTTACTGTCTAGATACAGTACTGCACATAACAAACTTCTACCATACTAACAACATTCTAGAAACACTTACTTGTAGCCATCCAGCTTTTGCTTGCACTCTGGCAGCGTTTGAAATCAGAAGAGTCAAAGGTGACACACACGTCCAGAATCCAACATATATTGTAGCTAGCCTATAGCTAACTAGTAGTAACAAAGATGGTCTGACCGAGGGTTAATGTGGTAGAGTACATAACAGAAGTCAGTTACTGTGAATATTAAACGTGTTCCATAACGTTGACTTCTCGTATCACAGTGTGGCTAGACTCAAGAATATAAACATGTTCCATAACACTGACTTCTCGCCAGTTACCTATAACAGTGTGGCTAGACTCAAGTGTCATACTTTAATGTCTTATGCTGGTAGTTTATGTATCTGAGGACCAAGATCTGTTGATTGGGGAGAGCCTGAGTGAGCCGCGCACTAACGAGACTACATTGCACATGTGTGTGTATGCGTGTATGCTTGTTTGCTTGCGGCCAAATACCGTAAATTTCAATTAAATGAGTGCATTTAAATTTACATGTAATATTTTACAAACACCGTGCTTGTGCACTCAGTTGGTGAGGGGCTATAATTTGTCAGAGTGAAGCATTGGCAACCCAGTGTGGAGACAATTGAAGTTGAAGCACACATGGCAACTTCTGCTTCTGGTTAAATTGTGCTGCTACAGATCATCAATGGCTGCTTGCTTACAGGCAGTGCAAAGTTAATACAGACAGTCTTGATGTTGAGATCGCTTCAGGTAAGGGTCATTCATAAATGGCACTTTTATACGCCAGAGACACAGCTCATGATTTGAATGTGAACCTTAGTCCATGCATGCATGTGTAGCTACAGTATATAGCTGGCCTGGCTGGAGAAATGGCTGCAATTTGTTTGCATATGTGATACCTAGCTACCTCGAGTGAGGACTTACCTCCTAAAGTTTGGGGAAAGAAGCTGGATTTGTAGGGGAAACATCCCACCACCCCAATTACATTGAACCCTGTCTCTGTTGGAACTATATTAAGCAGTTGATGTATATGTACATCAACCATGTGTACTCCATTTCATACACCTTCCACATTGCATCATACACACATTGTGAGCTAACTAGACTACTTCAGTAAAGACCCACAAGCTCATTCACCTTAACATTGCCAGGGTGTACAGGTAGTAAGATTTCCTTTACATAAGTGGACTGCTGCTAGTGTAGCTTAGTCACCACACCTTTTCTTAATGGGAGGAAGTATGTTGTGGGCTGAAGCAATTGCTATAAGTCTAATCAAAAGCCCACATAGTTGTGATGATGCTAACCAGTAATGCTTACTGGGGTTGTTTGAAGTTATCAGCCAATATCTACATATGCTTAGCCACAGCTAACAGTGTGAAACGTTGACCAACAATGTAGACTTTTTCTCAGCTCCACCCTGGTCACACTTGCAAAGTTTCCTATCTGTGCTGAGTCACATTGTCTGTTAGAAAATACTACATTCTTCATCCCATGAGAACTGACTCCATTGTCGTGCACTTCTTGAAAAGAACAAAAACAGGTCGTATTACACTCACACTTGAATCTGAGTAAGCCAGCACATGGAGTTGGAACTTCAATAAGAGCAGTCAATGTAGACCATACTCACTCGACATTACGCCCCCTTCGGTTATAAGCCCCCCTTACTGTTTGCATAAATTTGCTGCAGTACATTTATTTCTAATTTACGCCCACCCTTGGCCATAAATGGAAAATTTTATAAGAAAATAATACCTCTGCGACTCCGACGAATGAGAGGAAGGTTAGAACTCACCGTACCACCCTATATACGGTCTAGCTACCTACTGGCCAGCAATACACCGACCAAGCGATTGGCTACGCGGCGGCAGGTTCATAGCTAGCTGGTGGAGGTGCGAATACTGCATCGCGCTTTCTGACTGCAAACACTCTTGTGGCACCTTCATTGATAATTTTATGATCCTCTGCTCTGCAGAACTGAGCCACTATGAGCTTCATCGCAAGCTGCACGAGACGGTGACATTGCTGTTTCCCTTGCACGTTCCACAGCAAGGAAAGGGGGCATATAAACGTGACTAATCACCGTTGTTCAATTATAAGCCCCTCATTCTTGTAGCTAAATCTAATAGGCAAAAAGGGGGTGTAATGTCGAGTAAGTATGGTATGTACATCAATCATGTGTAACCCTAATTGATGCACCCTCCACATTGCATCATACACAGATAATGAGCATACTAGAATACTCCAGTAAAGGGCTACAAGGTGACCTAGCTGTGTTCAGTAGAGTGCCTGACCTAAAGTTGATAAGCATCAACATTCTTATCACCTTCCAAAAATATTCCCCTGACATACCACACCTCCTACACACACACACTATACACTGACCCTACTCCCCCTCTCACATTTACCTACACACACATGCACATCCACCCACACACACATACCCACCTACCACACATGCACGAATCATGCATGCACATCCACACCCACACCCCTACATACCAATTTCTTCAGGAGATTGTTCCTGTTCTTGCTGTGTTCTGGAGGACTCACTTTCCTGCAGTAATCCATAACATCAGAACACAACAATACCCAGTCATAACACTGATATAGTCTGAATCATTTACTATACATTATTCTAATACACTCTGGATGCATCAAATTAACATTATCTGTACCCACATCGTTGGTCTGTCCCCTAACCACTCTTGAGTTCACACATTAGAGACTCATTACTCCCCAAGGCCTGTTTACTAATATTTCAAGTGTGAAAACTTCCACACTATCAAAACAGTGGGTGCTTAAACTCCCACCTAAACTTCTGTCTAGCCCCTAAACCAGTTCCTCTCCACCCACTTCATGCATTAACAGAGACATATACACCTCAGTCACCAAGGCCAGTTCAATGATGATTCATGTGTGGAACACTCACATGTGAAACAAATGGCAGCTATGATGTGTCTGTTAGTGTGGGTGCTTCTCCACTTGACACCACAACTATCCTCAATGGTACAGTCTCACATACTTACCTTCAACATGTTTGGATCAGCAGCTCTCTTGAGGTATGCTACCACTTCCTCATGTCCTCTGTCAGCTGCCCAGTCCAGGGGAGTCCCCTGATGGAAGCAAAACAATAACAAACCACCACAAATACAACAAAGTGACTGATATCTGGGCAAGGTGGTATACAGCTAATTCTAATGCAAACTCTCAATCTACCTTGCACAATACACATTCGGTATATACAGGACACCTTACTACTTGTGAATGAGGCTAACTCAGACTCAAGAAAGCAGTACTAATCTCAGACATGCTTGTCTACACACTAATCTACTCTACTTCATGCAGCACTAATCTCTTATCTACTCCATGACAAACATCGGATACCAGACTGTATGTCTCCTATTTTCCTGTATGTTATAAAGCTTCCCAACAACAGTATTGTAAACGTATGTTCTGATTTACAGACTGAGTGTCACACTAGCTGTGCACTGTACAATTACATGAACAATTGCAAATATTTGTACTACAAGACTGTATAATGAGTGACTTTTGCTAGCTTGACTTCCAGGAAATGAGAGAGTCAACGGCTACATTTTGGAAAGTAGTTATGTTACACAAAGGATATCCGACCCATTGCAAGTTGCATGGTTTTGGAGAGTTGTCTGATGTGAAGAAGCAAATTGGAGCATGTGGTCCATTAGAATGCGCAATTAGCTAAGAATGAGATGGCTATAGATCAGCCTAATGAATATGTTTTGAAGCTTCCCAATAACAGCATAATGCAAACAGCCAATACACACCTTCATACAATGTGCTGAGGTTGATGTGCTGGTTTTGAATTGAATGTTTTGAAGCTTCTCAACAACAGTGTGATGGAAACAGCCAACACAAACCTTAATCAAAGCTGTGTAATGTGCTGGGATTGAGAGGCTATGAATTGTATACACTTACTGCACATAATGTATGCTCAGACATAATGTATGGTCAGTTTAGAATACAGCTGGCTATGATATAGCCTAATGAAAGTGACATGTTGAAGCTTCCCAAATAACATCAATGTAAACAGTTGCTACACACCTTGATACAGACTCTGGAATGTGGTGGGGTATAGTCACACTAGTTGGGCATTGTATGAGCACATGCACTAATGATTTCAACAAGGGTACATAAGTAACAATATTATGTTATTATATTATGTGTTGATGATTGTATATAAATGTAGAAATTGAAGGTTATTCCATCGTGTATTTCAATCACTTGGCCATGTTCAAAGTGCCATACCGCTGAACTTCCATTAAGAGTGGGGTTCATATGCACTTTGTAGATGCGTGAATATGAAATGAGTCTACAAATTGTACATGAGCCCCATCCTTAATGGAAGTTCAGCGATAATCCACTTCAAACGATGCAATCAAGATATTCGATGGAATAATCGACATGGGACTGCCACAAAAGAGAATTATTATTATGCTGTATTATGTGTTGTATAACTTACTACATGCAATTAGTAATACAATCATGAACAGTAGATATACCAGAAGGTGAGAAAGTAAACAAACTGTAAACATGGTCCCCGATAAATGTCCAGTTAGCTTCCTATAAAATTCGCTTCCAACTTTGTGTAACGAGAGTGATGCTTGAAAGCCTGTCAATGCACAAACTTCATACAGATTCTGGAATGTGGTATGATAGTCACAATAGCCTGGCATAGTCGAGTACATGCACCCTTTGTAATTACTTGTATACTGAACAGACCAATTAGTGATACAGTTTCATCCACTTACCCCAGACTGACTTTTGCTGTGAATGTTTGCTCCTTTCTGAACCAGGTGTTTCACTGTGTGCAGATGGCCGCTGTTAGCTGCCCAGTGTAGGGGAGTCCTCTAATGGAGAGTAAGAATATAACATGGTCTCCTGTCAATGTCCAGTTAGCCTAGTATACAGCATGCTCAAGGTGACAAGCTACTCAACGTAAGCATTGATACACACCTACAAACTAGCTGTGCAGTACATGTACTAACTGTAAGTAAAGGTTGCTACATTGCAAATTCTAAACTAGTTTCATCCTGTAACTACACCATAGCAATCCACCATCTTGCAAATAATAAGAAATTTGCAGTACTAAGCATTTGACAGTAAACAATGTCTCCACTCTATGGTACAAAGTGCATAGATACTTGTATTCATAGTATTTGTGGGAAACTATCACAACTTGTAATTGAACAGGAATGTGCCATGCCTTGTATTCTTAGTACAGTAAGCATTAGACAGTATAGTACTGATAGGAGGGTACATCACTTGTAATGTAAGATGTGACCTGTCATCTGCAAGCTGTGTCACTACAGTTCTTGAGTTCACTTGCTACTAGCCATTACAAGCATGCACAAACACTGTACGTAGCTGAAATTGTAGCGTATACTTTTATTTGGCTATTTGTGGTGCTTCAATCAACATCAACTCTAAACAGCCGCACAAGTGATGTCAGTTTTACTATAAAGTCATGACTTATAACTAGGGCATGTTGTAGTCGTCATGTAGTGGTCACATAGCTGTGCATTGTATGACTACATGTACTAATTAGAAGAACTGTAAGTGAATGATTTTGCCTGACTTCCGTATATTAATTAGTAATGCAACATACTATAAGATTTTAAGAATAGGTTGTACAATGCCAAGTTGCCCTAATACACAGCTGGTTTTGAAATTGACCTATTGAAGGTGACTCAAAATGGTTTGAAGCTCCTCAACAACAGTGTGATGGAAACAGCCAACACACACCTTAATCAAAGCTGTAAAATGTGCTGGGATTGAGAGGCTATGAATTGTAAACACTTACTGCACATAATGTATGCTCAGTTTAGAATACAGCTGGCTATGATATAGCCTAATGAAAGTGACATGTTGAAGCTTCCCAAATAACATCAATGTAAACAGTTGCTACACACCTTGATACAGACTCTGGAATGTGGTGGGGTATAGTCACACTAGTTGGGCATTGTATGAGTACATTCACTAATGATTTCAACAAGGGTACATAAGTAACAATATTATGTTATTATATTATGTGTTGATGATTGTATATAAATGTAGAAATTGAAGGTTATTCCATCGTGTATTTCAATCACTTGGCTACGTTCAAAGTGCCATACCGCTGAACTTCCATTAAGAGTGGGGTTCATATGCACTGTGTAGATGTGTGAATATCAAATGAGTCTACAAATCGTACATGAGCTCCATCCTTAATGGAAGTTCAGCGATACACCACTTCAAACGATGCAATCAAGATATTCGACGGAATAATTTTCAATTCCTACATGGGACTGTCACAAATGAGAATTATTATTATGCTGTATTATGTGTTCATGATTGTATAACTAACTACATGTAATTAGTAATACAATCATGAACAGTAGATATACCAGAAGGTGAGAAAGTAAACAAACTGTAAACATGGTCCCCCATAAATGTCCAATTAGCTTACTATAAAATTGGCTTCAAAATTAGTGTAACGAGAGTGATACTTGAAAGCCTGCCATTGCACAAACTTCATACAGATTCTGGAATGTGGTATGGTAGTCACAATAGCCTGGCATAGTCGAGTACATGCACCCTTTGTAATTACTTGTATACTGAACAGACTAATTAGTGATACAGTTTCATCCACTTACCCCAGACTGACTTTTGCTGTGAATGTTGGCTCCTTTCTGAACCAGGTGTTTCACAATGTGCAGATGGCCTTCCGTAGCTGCCCAGTGTAGGGGAGTCCACTGATGGAGAGTAAGAATATAACATGGTCTCCTGTGAATGTCCAGTTAGCCTAGTATACAACATGCTCAAGGTGACAAGCTACACAATGTAAGCATTGATACTCACCTACAAACTAGCTGTGCAGTACATGTACTAACTGTAAGTAAAGGTTGCTACATTGCAAATTCTAAACTAGTTTCATCCTGTAACTACACCACGGCGATCCACCATCTTGCAAATAATAAGAAATTTGCAGTACTAAGCATTTGACAGTAAACAATGTCTCCACTCTATGGTACAAAGGGCATAGTTACTTGTATTCATAGCATTTGTGGGAAACTATCACAACTTGTAATTGAACAGGAATGTGCCATGCCTTGTATTCTTAGTACAGTAAGCATTAGACAGTATAGTACTGATACGAGGGTACATCACTTGTAATGTAAGATATGACCTGTCATCTGAAGCTGTGTCACTACAGTTCTTGAGTTCACTTGCTACTAGCCATTACAAGCTTGCACACAAACTGTACATAGCTGAAATTGTAGCATATATTTTTATTTGGCTATTTGTGGTGCTTCAATCAACATCAACTCTAAACAGCCGCACAAGTGATGTCAGTTTTACTATAAAGTCATGACTTATAACTAGGGCATGTTGTAGTCGTCATGTAGTGGTCACGTAGCTGTGCAGTGTATGACTACATGCACTAATTAGAAGTACTGTAAGTGAATGATTTTGCCTGACTTCCGTATATTAATTAGTAATGCAACATACTATAAGATTTTGAGAATAGTTTGTACAATGCCGAGTTGCCCTAATACACAGCTGGTTTTGAAATTGACCTTTCAAAATGTTGCCGGACTTCCATATGCTAATTAGTAACATAACTCACAATATTACCTTTACAATGCCAAGTTAGCCTAGTATACAGCCTAATGTGGAATTGAGCTAATCAAGGTGACCCAATATGTTGTCAACAACAGTGTAATGTAAACAGCCAAAACACACCTTAAGGCTGTGGAATGTGTGATAATTAGCAATGCAACATACTATAAGATTAATTTGTACAATGCCGAGTTGCCCTAATACACAGCTGGTTTTGAAATTGACTTATTGAAGGTGACTCAAAATGGTTTGAAGCTCCTCAACAACAGTGTGATGGAAACAGCCAACACACACCTTAATCAAAGCTGTAAAAAGTGCTGGGATTGAGAGGCTATGAATTGTATACACTTATTGCACATAATGTATGCTCAGTTTAGAATACAGCTGGCTATGATATAGCCTAATGAAAGTGACATGTTGAAGCTTCCCAAATAACATCAATGTAAACAGCTGCTACACACCTTGATACAGACTCTGGAATGTGGTGGGGTATAGTCACACTAGGCGGGCACTGTATGAGTACATGCACTAATGATTTCAACAAGGGTACATAAGTAAAAATATTATGTTATTATATTATGTGTTCATGATTGTATATAAATGTAGAAATTGAAGATTATTCCATCGTGTATTTCAATCACTTGGCCACGTCCAAAGTGCCATACCGCTGAACTTCCATTAAGAGTGGGGTTCATACGCACTTTGTAGATGCGTGAATATCAAATGAGTCTACAAATCATACATGAGCTCCATCCTTAATGGAAGTTCAGCGATACATCACTTCAAACGATGCAATCAAGATATTCGACAGAATAATTTTCAATTCTGACATGGGACTGTCACAAATGAGAATTATTATTATGCTATATTATGTGTTCATGATTGTATAACTAACTACATGTAATTAGTAATACAATCATGAACAATGGATATACCAGAAGGTGAGAAAGTAAACAAACCGTAAACATGGTCCCCCATAAACGTCCAGTTAGCCTACTATAAAATTGGCTGCAAAATTTGTGAAACCCTGTCAATGCACAAACTTCATACAGATTCTGGAATGTGGTATGGTAGTCACAATAGCCTGGGATAGTTGAGTACATGCACCCTTTGTAATTACTTGTATACTGAACAGACTAATTAGTGATACAGTTTCATCCACTTACCCTAGACAGACTTTTGCTGTGAATGTTGGCTCCTTTCTGAACCAGGCATTTCACTGTGTGCAGATGGCCTCTATTAGCTGCCCAGTGTAGGGGAGTCCTCTAATGGAGAGTAAGAATATAACATGGTCTCCTGTGAATGTCCAGTTAGCCTAGTATGCATGCTCAAGGTGACAAGCTACACAATGTAAGCATTGATACACACCTACAAACTAGCTGTGCAGTACATGTACTAACTGTAAGTAAAGGTTGCTACATTGCAAATTTTAAACTAGTTTCATCCTGTAACTACACCACAGCAATCCACCATCTTGCAAATAATAAGAAATTTGCAGTACTAAGCATTTGACAGTAAACAATGTCTCCACTCTCTATGGTACAAAGGGCATAGATACTTGTATTCATAGTATTTGTGGGAAACTATCACAACTTGTAATTGAACAGGAATGTGCCATGCCTTAGTATAGTAAGCATTAGACAGTATAGTACTGATAGGAGGTATATTACTTGTTACGCAAGATGTGACCAGTCATCTGAAGCTGTGTCACTACAGTTCTTGAGTTCACTTGCTACTAGCCATTACAAGCATGCACACAAACTGTACATAGCTGAAATTGTAGCACATACTTTTATTTGGCTATTTGTGGTGCTTCAATCAACATCAACTCTAAACAGCCGCACAAGCGATGTCAGCTTTACTATAAAGTCATGACTTATAACTACATTCACTACTGCCCTTCATCATTCATTACTACCCTTCATCATTCACTACTACCCTTCATTCACTACTATACCCCTTCCGCATTTTTTATATACTACCCTTCATGACTAGGGCTTGTTGTAGTCGTCATGTAGTGGTCACATAGCTGAGCACTGTATGACTACATGTACTAATTAGAAGTACTGTAAGTGAATGATTTTGCCTGACTTCCGTATATTAATTAGTAATGCAACATTCTATAAGATTTTGAGAATAGGTTGTACAATGCGAGTTGCCCTAATACACAGCTGGTTTTGAAATTTACTTATTGAAGGTGACTCAAAATGGTTTGAAGCTTCTCAACAACAGTGTGATGGAAACAGCCAACACACACCTTAATCAAAGCAGTAAAATGTGCTGGGATTGAGAGGCTATGAATTGTAAGCACTTACTGCACATAATGTATGCTCAGTTTAGAATACAGCTGGCTATGATATAGCCTAATGAAAGTGACATGTTGAAGCTTCCCAAATAACATCAATGTAAACAGTTGCTACACACCTCGATACAGACTCTGGAATGTGGTGGGGTATAGTCACACTAGTTGGGCATTGTATGAGTACATTCACTAATGATTTCAACAAGGGTACATAAGTAACGATATTATGTTATTATATTATGTGCTGATGATTGTATATAAACATAGAAATTGAAGGTTATTCCATCGTGTATTTCAATCACTTGGCCACGTTCAAAGTGCCATACCGCTGAACTTCCATTAAGAGTGGGGTTCATATGCACTTTGTAGATGCGTGAGTATCAAATGAGTCTACAAATCGTGCATGAGCTCCATCCTTAATGGAAGTTCAGCGATACACCACTTCAAACGATGCAATCAAAATATTCGACGGAATAATTTTCAATTCCGACATGGGACTGTCATAAATAAGAGTTATTATTATGTTGTATTATGTGTTCATGATTGTATAACTAACTACATGCAATTAGTAATACAATCATGAACAGTAGATATACCAGAAGGTGAGAAATTAAACAAACTGTAAACATGGTCCCCGATAAATGCCCAGTTAGCCTACTATAAAATTGGCTGCAAAATTTGTGTAACGAGAGTGATACTTGAAACTCTGTCAATGCACAAACTTCATACAGATTCTGGAATGTGGTATGGTAGTCACAATAGCCTGGCATAGTCGAGTACATGAACCCTTTGTAATTACTTGTATACTGAACAGACTAATTAGTGATACAGTTTCATCCACTTACCCCTGACCAATCTTCACTGTGAATGTTTGCTCCTTTCTGAACCAGGCATTTCACTGTGTGCAGATGGCCGCTGTTAGCTGCCAGGTGTAGGGGAGTCCTCTAATGGAGAGTAAGAATATAACATGGTCTCGTGTCAATGTCCAGTTAGCCTAGTATACAGCATGCTTAAGGTGACAAGCTGCTCAATGTAAGCATTGATACACACCTACAAACTAGCTGTGCAGTACATGTACTAACTGTAAGTAAAGGTTGCTACATTGCAAATTCTAAACTAGTTTCATCCTGTAACTACACCACAGCAATCCACCATCTTGCAAATAATAAGAAATTTGCAGTACTAAGCATTTGACAGTAAACAATGTCTCCACTCTATGGTACAAAGTGCATAGATACTTGTATTCATAGTATTTGTGGGAAACTATCACAACTTGTAATTGAACAGGAATGTGCCATGCCTTGTATTCTTAGTACAGTAAGCATTAGACAGTATAGCACTGATAGGAGGCTACATCACTTGTAATGTAAGATGTGACCTGTCATCTGAAGCTGTGTCACTACAGTTCTTGAGTTCACTTGCACCTAGCCATTACAAGCATGCACAAACTATACATAGCTGAAATTGTAGCGTATATATTTATTTGGCTATTTGCGGTGCTTCAATCAACATCAACTCTAAACAGCCGCACAAGTGATGTCAGTTTTACTATAAAGTCATGACTTATAACTAGGGCATGTTGTAGTCGTCATGTAGTGGTCACGTAGCTGTGCATTGTATGACTACATGTACTAATTAGAAGTACTGTAAGTGAATGATTTTACCTGACTTCCGTATATTAATTAGTAGTGCAACATTCTATAAGATTTTGAGAATAGGTTGTACAATGCCGAGTTGACCTAATACACAGCTGGTTTTGAAATTGACCTATTGAAGGTGACTCAAAATGGTTTGAAGCTCCTCAACAACAGTGTGATGGAAACAGCCAACACACACCTTAATCAAAGATGTAAAAAGTGCTGGGATTGAGAGGCTATGAATTGTAAACACTTACTGCACATAATGTATGCTCAGTTTAGAATACAGCTGGCTATGATATAGCCTAATGAGAGTGACATGTTGAAGCTTCCCAAATAACATCAATGTAAACAGTTGCTACACACCTTGATACAGACTCTGGAATGTGGTGGGGTATAGTTGGGCATTGTATGAGTACATGCACTAATGATTTCAACAAGGGTACATAAGTAACAATATTATGTTATTATATTATGTGTTGATGATTATATATAAATGTAGAAATTGAAGGTTATTCCATCGTGTATTTCAATCACTTGGCCACGTTCAAAGTGCCATACCACTGAACGTCCATTAAGAGTGGGGTTCATATGCACTTTGTAGATGCGTGAATACCAAATGAGTCTACAAATCGTGTATGAGCTCCATCCTTAATGGAAGTTCAGCGATACACCACTTCAAATGATGCAATCAAGATATTGAACGGAATAATTTTCAATTCCGACATGGGACTGTCACAAATGAGAATTATTATTATGCTGTATTATGTGTTGTATAACTAACTACACGTAATTAGTAATACAATCATGAACAGTAGATATACCAGAAGGTGAGAAAGTAAACAAACTGTAAACATGGTCCCCGATAAATGCCCAGTTAGCCTACTATAAAATTGGCTTCAAAATTAGTGTAACGAGAGTGATACTTGAAAGCTTGTCAATGCACAAACTTCATACAGATTCTGGAATGTGGTGGAGTATGTGAATAGTTGGGTACACGTACTAACTGTAAAATTAATTTTTGCTTGTGTGACTTCCCAAGTAGTGTAATTATTGATTTCAACAAGACATTCTATACCACTACTAAACAGTTGATGTCAGTCAGGTACTCAGAAACAAGGTTAACTCACACTCCTACTAATCCACAGTCAGTAGTACAGTCTCATTGACTTACCCCAAAACCATCTTTGCTGTTGACTTCTGCTCCTTTCTCCACAAGGCACTTAACTGTGTTCACATGGCCTTTGTCAGCTGCCCAGTGTAGAGGAGACATCTGATGGGGAGAAAGAACAAGTATAGCATGGTCCACTAGTCCAGTTAGTCTAGTATACAGCTCGCTGCCATACTGAAGGTGTCAGCTACTCAATAATGGCAATGTAAGCATTGATACACACCTACGGATCAGCTGTGCAACATGTACTAACTGTAAGTAAAGGTTGCTACATCCTGAGCTTGACCTGTCATATCTAAGGAACATAGCCATTAAGCTATGTAGACCTCTCTCTGAATGCTGTGGATGGGAAGATGTTAGTTGCAAGTTCTAAACTAGTTAGATGATTCATCATCATGGGGTGAGCCTGAGCAAGCAGCAAACTGCTGATTTACTGCTTTGTCATGGCACACAGCAGGATTTGTCACAATCAACTGTTTAAGCCAAATAAAATAATGCATATAAGTACAGTCCTCACCAGAGATAAATATATGTATCACATATGCCAGGCATTTCTCCAGCCAGGGCAGCTAACGTGGCTACACATGCATAGGCTAAGCTTTACACCGAAATCATGAGCTAAATTTCTGGCGTTTATGAGTCCCGTTTATGCGTGGCCTGCTACCTGAAGTGACCCAGTCAACCACTGTCCATATTAAATTTGTACCTCCTGTGAGCGGCCTGCCGTCGTCGGTAGAAGCACATACCAGTGCCACGCGTGCTTCAACTTCAGTCGTCTTTGCTCCGGGTCCCCAATGCTGGACTCTGACTAGACTGACAGTAGCCCTCCACTGGCCTTCACATGCCTCACACACGATATCTCAATATCGATCTTCGTTAAATATTTGAATGTGCTCATTTAAAATTTACGGTAAGTGGTCGGTTCTAGCATAGCTGGCCGTATACACACATGCATGCGCAATGCAGTCACGCTAGTGTGGGGCTCGCTCAGGCTTGTCCCAATTAGTTTCATCTTATAACTATACCACAGAAATCTGCCATCTTGTCAATAATAATGAATTTGCTAAGCCTTGGACTCTTGCTCAATTAATGGCACATTACCCGTATTCATTGTATTCAGAGGAAACAATTACGACTTGTAATTAGACCACAGGAATGTGCCATGTCTTGTATTCTTATTACTGGACAATAACAATGGCTACATTTATAGTACTGATAGGAGGGTACATCACTTGTAATGTAAGATGTGACCTGTCATCTGAAGCTGTGTCACTACAGTTCTTGAGTTCACTTGCTCCAAGCCATTACAAGCATGCACAAACACTGTACATAGCTGAAATTGTAGCATATAGTTCTGTTTCGTTACCGTAAAATTGGGATAATAGGCACCCACACAAAATAAGCACCCCATGAATATAGGCACCCATTTTGATTACAGCAACCACATCACATTACTAACCACCCATATAACTAGAAAATGTAGAACATTGTGGGGGCGAGCCTGAGCAAGCAGCTACTATGGCTACATGCACATGAATAGACTAAGCTTCATCTGAATCACTAGCGTTTATGAGTGTCGTTATGCACGACCCTTACCTGAGGCGATCTCAACCCGGCGTGTATAATTTTGTATGGTCTGCGAGCAGTCTGCCGTTGATGGTCGGTCCGTAGCTGCTGCGACAAACAAGAAGTTAGGTGCCGTGCATGCTTAAACTTGAGCCGTCTCCACTACGGTTGCCAACGCTGCACTCTGGCAGTAGCCCAGCATTACCCTTCACATGTTGAGGCTACCTACTAAGTGCACGAGGACGTTCAATTTTCGGGAAATATTTAAACGTGCATTTAAAGTTTACGGTATATGGCCGCAAGCAAGCACGTACGTACGTACGTAAACACACTTCCGCAATGCAGTCCCGCTAGTGTGGGGCTCACTCAGGCTCGCCCCAAAAATAGGCACCCCACAAAAGAGGCACTCGTTACTGCACAAACAGAAGTGCATTTGCTGAGTCGGCTTACAAACATAACAGCTAACTTTCACTACTGTCTATCTCCGATTGTAAGCAAGTTATGATAAAAATTAAACTTGAGGCAAGGCAATCATATCCAGGAATTAGCAAAACCCTTTCACGGATTCGTTAGTTCCAAGCGCTTTACGTTGGTGGGTAGACTGCCGACTGAATCTGTGGTTTGAGAAAAGCTACGAACTTGGGACAAAAATTAGCAGAAAAGGAACCTCTATGTCAAAACCTTATCACAGCTAATTTGTTCCCACACACCCGTACGCACTAGAATATGCTAGTAGAATATTACATTTGTTTTTAGCACCACATGAATATAAGCACCCCACAAATATAAGCACCCATTCTGGCTGCTAATTTTGAAAATAGGCACGGGTACCATTATATAAAAACGTGTTTATATAATGGTATCTTAATCTTAACACGTGCTCGTGCTCCACGTTCACACTTGAAAAGTAGAGAGCAGGGAACTTCAAGTCTGCCTTGTGCCAGGTCAGCTGAATACTTCCTGCGCCCAGTTACTGTATACATTCATTCTATAGTACCTCCCCATTGCAAAAACAGCGGACACACCCGTGACACCTTTCGAGGCAAATGTCAGTTCCTTTTTCACAGCCACAGCATATCGGTCGGAGGCGTTTTTGGGCTCTCTTTCGCACACCAACGCCTTTCCAACCGCTGCCTCCCATACTTCTTTATATATGTGGTAGCCTCGAATACAACAATTCCTTTCAAAAAACTCTTCTGTGGCAGTGAATCTCTCCGTACGTTCTTCCCGGCTTCACACCTGCTCTAACACGTGCACGTGCCATGCGAAAGCCGATTACGCAATACTAATAACGTACAAACGCTATGTTGCAAAATTTTCGTGTTAAAATATTTTCGTAGGACGTTGACCCCATGAAAATTTTTCAACACGAAAATTTTTCCAACGAAAATTTCCCAATTTACGGTATACAAATAGGATATCTTGTTGTCACATACTATAGTGCAGTCCTGCTTGTGTCAGTGCCTTTGGTTGTGTCATCCTGTACACTCTGGAGGCGACCAACAGTGTGTGTGTGCAACCTCCACAACATGCCCTGCTTGACATGTCCTAGTATAGAGGATATCTTGCTGGCTACTGTGTCACTGCATTTAGTATAGTGTTGTGTCTTACACACAAAACTGAATACAAGTTCAGTCAATAATAATATCATGTACCTCCACACCAGAAGTTGGGATAGTAAGAATATCACTTACCTCCCAAAAGTCAGGATATTTAGGATGTTCAGGCACTCTTGACATGGTGTTGATATCTACAGGAGAATAAGAGTCATCTGATCACTTCACAACTACTGGTATACATTCACAACTCTTAAGAACAACACTCAGTGAAGCCATAATACCAACATTATTAGAACTAAAGCTAATACATAATAGTTATTATCTTGCCCTAGGGATGCATGGTACTTTTACTTGTGGGTGTCAGGCTATCAATAAGTTTTAAGTATTGACAAATATAACCAGCCATAATGCCATATACTAAAGGTTGTACATAATCTTCCTAGGGTTTGTTATTTAGATATCATGGTCATCGTATATATTGGTGTGGGTTGGAGTATGCCCATGTCCAACACCAATATGTATATAACCATGTATGTAAGACTAGGTATATAACCATATAACCAGCCATGCTATATATCACTACAATATCTCACTAAAGTCA
Source organism: Agelas oroides (assembly GCA_949130485.1). Classification (NCBI taxonomy): domain Eukaryota; kingdom Metazoa; phylum Porifera; class Demospongiae; order Agelasida; family Agelasidae; genus Agelas; species Agelas oroides. The sequence goes on from OX422185.1 coordinate 1,863,770, forward strand.
GAATGGTATAATATACATAGGGGGTTACATACTAGTGGGATAAGCCCAATACGTAATACCAGGAAAATATGACCCATTACCTTGGCAACACAACTGCTCAAAAGGTATTTGGGCAACATTTCATTTGTTGCCATGGTAACAGCTTACAATCAGCTGTAACTACTATCTCAATGTAAACAGTCAACCATGTACAAAGACAATTGTTGGAATCTGTAGAAGTGCACATGAAAACATGACTGTTGTAGCTAATGACAACTCAGAACATTGTCTCCTCAGATCAAGAGCTCTTGACCTAAGGATATAACACAGTTATAACATTCTTAGTAAGTACGCACATAAGCAAGTTATATCAATCCCAAGAGACAGATGGTCATTTTATATATCGGTTATTTTATGCATGGTCGTTTTACGTATTGTGGTCTAGCTAGGTCCAACACCAGACCTAAAACTATAACCTGTTACCTAGGCAATGCAACTATTCAATAGTACATCAATTTAATATGTTGCCATGGTAACAGGTTATAATCAGCTTTACTTGCTATATCAATGTATGTAAACACTCATGTACATACCATCATCATGTACATCTGTATATAGTCAACTATTGACAAGATTTGTAGCCTCTAGAAGTGCACAATGGAAACATGATTGTAGCTAATGACAGGACAGAACACTGTCTCCTCAAGAGACACTTGGTCTGTGGAAATTGTACATTCTTAGTAACGACATACACAGTCAGGTTTGTTCTACAGGCAGCACATCATGTGGCAACGCACAACAATTCAGTCAAGGAGGTCATAAAATGTCGTGACAGTAACAGTAGCCTGACATTGGAAACTATGAACAATGCATGTACTAACATTTACCTATACTAACAATTACTACTAAATGGTGGTTGGGGGAGGGAAAGGGGAAGCAGGAGCTTATGTCATTCACAAATACTTTGCCCTAGTCCGTCTTAGTAACTTGAAGGTATATCCCCTACTATACTTGCAGTATATCTTCTCCTTACCTACACCCTTCTGAATAAGAGTCTCCACCACTGGATCAGATCCGATGAATGCAGCGTAGCTCAGTGTACCATCTTCTTCCAGTAACTGTTTCATCCGCTCACTGTTGTGGACAACCCTCTCCAGTTCATCAAGGTGACGGTGGAAGGAATCCACATTGTTTTCTGTAATACTTTCTCGGAGTGTCTTCAGTAGTCTCTTCTACATGAGGCACATAAATATACTACAGTAACTTGCAGTCAGTGGAAGCCTAACAGGTGCTGTGAGTCAAACTGATTATTAGGGCACTTCCTGACAGTATTAGCATACTGCATGCACGCAGTGGCGTAAAACGTGTTACTCAGTGCACAGGGCATATTACCAAGCTATGTTAAATGCAACTATTTCACATTAAAATGCACTCAGGTGGCTGCCATGTACAGGTACACACACACACGTATACACCTGATGGTCATGTTGGGCATATAATGACTGGTATGATGACCGGTATCCACCACGTCCACTGTGCTGGAACAAATCCTCACGGGGTGCCGCAAATCCTACAAAACATATCATGATAACAGTAAGCTGGGCAAGCCTGGCTCTGAATGCCAAACAATTGAAAGTCACACAAACTTGTCGACCCCTTAGCTCATAGTCAGTTGCGTACAGCAAGGGAAAACTCCTAAAACGAAGCCACATTGTGCTCAACAGCCCAATTACACATACCGGAAATACATGTATACTGGAAGCTCCTGAGTTAGGGACAGCTTGCTATAGGGACAAAATGATGGTTCCCAATGGCGTCCGCTACAGAGGGATTCCACTGTAACACTGTACATGCCCGCACAGCCCCTGGTTATACCTCTCGATGAACTCACCATCAGTCTTTGTTCTCATGGTTGCACTGGGGATACTGTGACCCACTGCATTCTCCCCCCTCACCCTCACATCATACTCAGTGGAGGGAGCGAGGCCATCCAGAGTTGTGGAGAAGACATCTCCTGCAACCACCTGTGTCTCAAATGAGGATGCAGGGTCTGAGGCATTTCGATACTCCACCACGTAGCCAGTGATGGAGCTTCCCCCGTCCTTTTTGCTTGCATTCCATTGGACGGATATGGAGGTGGAAGATGTTGCCTCAACAGACACAATGGTAGGTGGAGAGGGAGCTAATGTGTGTGCGATGGTAGGCAAGAATATGATGGGTGATCTTCCAAAAATGTGACTGCCCATGGGCAATGAAATTAAGTGGCTCCTCAAAGAGGGGGATGGGTGCAACATAGTTATGATATCTCTCTTGAAAAGTAAAAAGACACCCACTTCACATGCAATTAGTCCTATAGATGTATGCATGCATTCTCATGCAGTGATTCTGCTAGCCTCTCTCGTCATGTGCCTGCTTATACAACAGTCATAACTTCAATTGTTAGTCCCATGTCTTTCATAGTGCAGCTTCTGTAATGCTTCTTGCATAACATAACAGCATACACTACAACATAAACAGGTGGATGTACTTTTACGAGGAAAGTACCCTTTGTAATTATTTTATTAATAAAAGAGAGTAGGCCTATTTTCAAGGCTTGGCCTATTTTCATGGGATTAGGGTACACTATATTTGACTACTATCTCATTCAGAAGATATTACACTAACCTTTTGGTGCAGATGATATTTTCCTTCTCAGTTTTTGTGCTAGAGACGTGTATCTGCCCAGGGCTTGCACAGCCTGTGCTAGACTCTTCCACGAGATGTTTGGTGCACTGCGAAACCACAAATCCAATACTTCTCTTCTGCAACGGTCAGTATCGAGAGGGTAATTTCTATGAATTTCCCTCAGTGTGGGAGGCCTCAGTCCCAGTTGTACCCCCAGTGGGTACCAGTCTTCACCAGTGACCTCACTGAGCTCATTCTGAATCTCCCTCAGTGTCAGACATGTAGACGCAGCTGGTGAGAGAGTTATACATTTTTACTACAAGTGCAGTGCAAATGGCACCATCATAAACAGAAACTACAAAAGCAACAGCTAAACCTTAAGACTGCTATGAACTGGCCGTGCCACAGATGTAAAGAATTCAAAGAGTCATAACGAGGCCAGTATGGCGAAAAGTGATTACAGGAGAGAGTCTGGTCTTTCTTGCATGTCGAGTTGGTGCTGTACAAGCCAGATTCATGGCACTATAAGTGTATTGTAAATGGTGAGATAAAATGGAGTGCTGTGAACTGGCTGTGTGGTGCTATAAGACTCAGAAGTGGGGCCGGCTGGCAGTCTGGCCGTTTGCATAGTGAACTGGTACTGAACTTGCAGTATATCCGTGTTTACAGTCCTCGTGGACATGATGGAGGTCTCACATCGAAACTACAACCTGAAGCTCATGCACCAGCTCAACCTCTACCAATATTTTATCCGCAAGCATAGAAAAGACTAAAGTTCATCTACAAAATGATACATGGGGGTAGGCCTAACATGTCAAGAAACCAGCTTCTGAACTCACCAACTTCAGCCATACTTCTCGGCAACGCCCCCAGATCTACATAATTATGTCACGTGACCGGATTGCTCAGAGGTATGAATAGTCTCGTCCCCAGACCCCACCCTCTCCGGGAGGCGCGCGCGGGCGGGGCACGAGACTAAGGTATGCAGAGGTTGGAATCTGGTAATTAGTGGTACGTGCGAGGTAGCAATTATTGCTACGTGAATGACGTAATCATACGGGCTGCCATAGAGGCCCATAGTGAAAGGTGAAATCGATTTACACAAACAGCTCTCGTTTGTTTGGGACGAAACTTGCTCAGTGGATACTGCCAGGTGAGCTCTAGATCGACGGCTATGGCATTTTATGGCGCGCAAATTCTTCCACGGGGATTCCCAAGGAAACACTCAAATACTTCGCGTATCAGGAAGAGCTATAGCGGTCGATCTAGAGCTCACCTGGCAGCATCTACTGAGTGAGTTTCGTCCCAAACAAACGAGAGCTGTTTGTGTAAATCGATTTCACCTTTCACTATGGGCTTCAAAAAACATAATACTATTCTTCTATAGGGGCTTTCCAAAACCCACCCACTTTTGGGGAGTACCTCTGATTGTCCTCAATTTTAGATATGACTTGGTACTCATTAGGAAGAGACTAAGTTGAAAATTTGAGCTGGATAGCATGTTTAGTTTCTGAGATCTGCACACTCAAAATTTCAGTTTTCCCATACATTTTAATACCTAGGACCCAATCTGGCCCCAACCTCCATCTAAATAATTATACAGGAAAGTTTCAAACTTGAAGCCTGCATATCCAACGAATGAAACATGGTATAAAGCTGAAATTTGCAAGTCAGTCTGCAGTCATAGAGTACTAACTATGGTAGGTAGATCAAGATGCTGGGAGAAAATTAATGGAGGGGGCCTGGTTTTGGAAAGCCCCTATTGAGAGACAGCTATCCGAGGGTGTGTTTTTAATGTTTACACATTGAGATGTAGGTTTATATTGTTCATAGGTGGTGTTAGAAGAGACGGTGAAAAGGAGTGTGGAAAATACTAATATTTCGTCAAGTACACCCATAATGCAGCCCAATACATGAGACAGTATCAGTGAAAATGCCCATCCAGACTATACATGCTACCGCTTAGAGAACTATGATAAGGAATCGATAGCTGATGATTGAAGCAAAGTTGGCATCAAACGCTGCACATGTTGAGGCACAGGTGAGCTGGTAACTTGCTACCATGTACTTGCACTGACATGGCTGCTAACTCTTCCAGGCTGTTGGGTACTTCATATCCTTACCAACCACTCATCCTCAAAAGCCACCACTTGTTATCATTGTGACGGAACGATGGACCAGAGTCCTCTTTTTCCCATTCGTAGATAGTAACAAAGGTATGGCTATTAGATAGGCAAGTACACAGCTTGTCATTTCAATAGGTAATTGAAGAATGTACTAACTGCAGTGCTTTGATCTTAGCCTGTTCACACAAACTATTGTTTCACTTGTAGATCTGCTAGTCAATGCCTTTGCATTCAACAAGTTTGAACTGTGGAGACAAAGTACAGGAGAGGGGGATCTTGATCCAAATGGAGAGATTATGAATCCTGTTGTACTAGACTTACTACTTGTACTAGCGTGTCCAGATGCGAAGCTGTTAATGCGTCAGATGCTGCTTCCTGTTGAATTTTATCCAGTCAAAAAGCAATTTTTAATTGGGGCATTAAAAAAGCCACAATCTGCTGAAGAGGTAAGCTCCGGTTTTTTGTATGGTGTTTGATTGGTTTTGGCTTTTAAGTGTCTGTTTATATTCCAATCGTGCATGCAAAGAAACACCAGGAAGAGATATATACAGAAAATGAGACAGAAATATGAGGAAACGCTACAGATGTTAAGGTCTGAAATAGAAGAGCTGAAACAAGGGAAAAAGCGGCAGGTTGGTTGAGTGTGGTTGGGTCCATTGTTGGAACTATTTTTATGTTGTTTTGTAGTAGTAAGCCAGAGCTTGGGGCAGGAGCTTCAGAGGTGCAGTAGGTTCGTGTTGGAATCATTTTGTTATATACAACTGATCAGGATATATTTGATTCTTATAGGGAGTAAAGAGACAGAAATCATAATCAGACTCACTTTTCAGGGTTATTTGTGTTATATCCTGCATGCCTCTTCCTGCTGGATTTTATGCAGTCAGAAAACAATCTTTAAAAATGTTGCATAAGAAAGTTATATTGAGTTAATGTACATAGTAGGTGCATGAAAGTGCACTAGTGTGCAAAAGAGGGAACTTGGATCGTGCATGAGAGTATCCTTGGATCAGGTTAGTGCACTGGATGATTAGAGAGTACGAGGAATGCACCTGGATAATGAGAGTGCGCCAGGATCCACAACACAGCAGTAGACATGGTAGTTCCCAAGAGTTTCCCAGGCTTGTGCACTCAACATGTGCAAGTAGTGCACCAGCCTTGGAAACCCACAATGTCCAAGTCTTGGATATGTACATGTGGGCCAGGCCGGCTGACGCAGCAGCGTAGAGCGGCGCTTGCGGCATGCGCCAAGCTGTTACATCATCACGTGATTTTTATTTTGCGAGCTCGATCACATGACATGTCATGTACCTGTACTGTGTTGAAAAAATTATGGAGTACTCACTGTCAACACTAAGCCACTCTCCCCCTGTGAGTGATGATTGAGACTTCCTACGAGCGACGAAAACTTGACAGAAGACGACGACAAGCGGCTTCATACGACGCTGTAGCACAGGGCCGCCGAGAGCTCTTGGAATAGTGCTGAAGAGTTTGAACACATATTTCTGACAAGTTGTGTTGGTGGTGGGGAAATGCGTGTTGAATGCAGACATGTTCAACAACGTAGCTAAGTGGTTCGAGAGCATCTCTGGAAAGAAGCTAGCCGGTCCCAAGGATTTGGCGTAAGTTGGCGAATGAAATACATTGATCAATCCTAGCCCACTTGTTTTTACACACGCCCACTGTGTGGAGTAGGGCTCCCATTGGGTTCTATGATAGTTTTATGAAATGTCTTTGCGTGAAGGGTGTGCAAGTCACAAGTTCCTGAATGTCTAGCTGATGGTTTGAAAGCTTCTTTTTTTTGACCATAGCAAAATTCACAGTAAATACTACTGCAAGCGTTTCAATCCATGGACTATCATCAGTGCAGTAGTATCATCACACTCATGAAGGTTCAGAAGGTTCATGTGAACTCACCAACCCCCTTGTGGTACAATGTACTTTCTGCAGAAAGCACACTGGAATGTTGCCCATGTTCCCAGGCTTCACACGTAGCATTATGAAATGTGTGCATTTATTAGTGTCAGCACTGAACACTGTGTGAGACCTGGGAATGAAGCAGTTGTGACCACCCTAGCCTCGTTTCCGGACCTTCGTACGTTTGCCGCTTGCAGTCTGAGTTTCTGTACGAATCTCATACTGCAAGTGGCGAATGCATGAAGGCCTGTAAACGAGGCTAGTGTTACGACCCCCAACCAAATTACAGGAAACTTTTACCTCACGATAATTTTAAGCCTAGCTTGCTCATTCCATCCCACCCCAGCCTTAGGCCTCCATCCCAACTCCGAGTCTCGTGATGCATGTAAACTACCTTCCACGTGTGATGGAAGTGATACTGCATATGGTATTGAGGGGAATGTTACTCTCTGCACAAGAGGAGTGATATCATGATGATTACATTCCTTGTGTGCATGTATGTAAGTTTGTGACATGTAATAATCTTGTCATGGGACTTACATTTATACCGTTTATGAGTGGAGGTATTTCCATTGTAAATAGATTTGCACTTCTTACACAAATTTGGATACTTTACACGTCCAGATTTTGATCATACAGTAAGTGATCAAAAGCTGGATGGTGGGACACCTTGGAATGAGGCTACATTGTACATGAATGGTTTAAAGTGGAGCATGAGAATAGCTCATCTGGTCATGTGATGTTAGTGCCATTGCTGATGGAAGTATATAAGACAGTTCATTGTAATAGTGGATGATTATGAGATGCTCATCTGACAATAGCTGGTTCTAGCATGTGACTTCCTGTGTGTGTGTGTGCAGCGCAGTGAGCTCATTTGGCACTTTCACTGAAGGTCAATAATATATAATTATCACCATAGTACGAAGCTATACCGGAAAATATCACGAGTTTGTTGCCGTCTGTATTGTTACGAGTGCGCAGCATGAGTAACAATGCCAACGGCAACAAACGAGTGATGTTTTTTTCCGGTATAGCTTGGTACTATGGTGATAATGATTTTATCATACGAACCTTCGATTTCATTGCACGTTCAGACGCAGCGCACGTGACTTGTAGTACCTGATACGGATTCTCGCGTGACTTGTAGTACCTGATACGGATTCTCACGTGACTTGTAGTACTGATACGGATTGTCGCGTGACTTGTAGTAAAAAATACGGCTTTTTATAAACTGCGCACAGCTGCAAGGCTTCCCCATTGACTCCCATACATTAGCGTGAGTTAGACGTATGATAAATATGCTTATTCTGTACAGCTGTAATTTGTGTATGTACTTTGCACCCGAACCTACTATTGTCTGCCAGTGCATTAACATTGGTAGTGCTAGACCCAATAAAATGAATGTGCTAGCATCTGCAAGTGAAGGTGGATATACATGTACCAGAGCATGTGACTTCCTTTGTGTGCGCGTAACACAGTGACCTCATTCGTCACTGTGTTAACATGCACGCAAAGGAAGGTTGGTCACTTCCACTGGTGGTTGAGGTGGGAATTCAAAGGAACAAAACATGTACTTTAGATTGACATGTGCTTTACACCCGAACCTACTGGTGTCTGCATGCACATCAACACACCCGAACCTACTGGTGTCTGCAAGCACATCAACATTTGACCCTAGACCCTATAAGAAATGGCTGTCATGTTCTGCCTGCAGAGTGACCTAGCTCATTCACCACCTCCACTGGTATATGTGGTAGGTATTATCATAGTTGTTGTAGTTTGTCTACATAATGTGCAGTCGTCATTTGTTTTCATTCTTTTGGTCGTTACTGCATTCCATTCGGCACTGATAAAATTGTCTTTTGTCTATATGTCAATATGATAACTGTTGCCATAGCAACACAATTTGTACCCCTAATTTTGTAGCCAACTTGGTGTTCCAAGACACTAATACATTCCCTAACCCTAACCATTGTTCCTAAATCATGTAGCCATTGTCTCTAAATTAAGAGCTTTGGTTTCTCTTTCAACACCGAAAGTGAGCCTAATTTCTGAGCCACTAGGAGAGGCTATGAGAGGCTTAGTAACACAGACACGGGGTGGTAGGTATCTTAGCTGTATCATATGGTTTGCACACACACTACTCAAGACTGCTTTGTAATGATAATAGGATACCGTGTACACTGTCAGAAAAATGTAAGCTGATTGGTCAGTAAGTATAGTATCATGTACATGTATTATCGGCAGTTGTGTCTGTGACGCAGTCACATGACCATGTAATAGGATTTCTCTGCTGTTGTACGCTTGCAAAGAGTACATTGCACGGCTTCATGTAAATTAGGAATAGCTTCTGTATTGAGAGGCATGTTGTGTTTGTATAGCCTCGTTCCCAGGCCTTCCAACCGTCCAGTTTTTGAACTGGGAGCATATGGTATGGACATGGGTCAGTGGTGGATTTACAAGAACTGCATGGTGTGTGCACTGGCAGGCTGATTTGCTCTGAGCTTGATCATCCTAGTTGGTGCAACCGACCATACCCAACTTTCAGGAGGGAATCAGCTTGCAGTTATAGTTATATACACCTCTGTGACACTCACCTGCCTACCACAATTGAGGCACACCAATTAAGCTGTGGAAGAAAATTCCTAAACTGGATCAAGGGTTCACAAATTGAGCAAAAGTTAACGATATAGGAATATTTTCTGTATTGAGAGGTTAATTATTGTGTCCTAGCTAGCTAACCATTTTGGCTTGCTTCATGAGTCGGTCTACACTTGTAAAGTTTAGATTGCTTCTTGCAGCTTTTGGGGCTTCCACGAAATTTTATTTTCATAGTAATTTCAACGTACAGTTTTATAATGGTTTATAGTCACCAGTGTCTGTCTGTGGTACACACAAACCCTACTCTATCATCAGTACTGTAATATAGTAGAACCACATGACAGTGGGATAACATCATCTGATTTGTTGCTGTTTTACGCTGGCAGAGAGTGTTATATGTCTTCATGTAATTTAAGAATATTGACTGATTACCTAGCTATCCCACTATTTGAAGCATCACATTTTGTGTTAGTACTGTATGTTAGCTACCTCTGTCATGTGATTGGTCAGAACACATGAACATGTGATGTAAACAGTGAATATCTATAAGCTGCTGACATGAATATTTTAATCACTTGCCATGAATTTAAACAGGTGACCGTTACTATGGTGATGCCGCCAAATTTGTGACTAGCCAACTCAAGTGTTGAAGCCATTCATAGCCTGCAATGTATACACATACCACAGTCATTAGTTCTCTTGTACGGCCATGTTTATACAAACACTGGTATTTAGCTGGTGGTCATGTGATGGGCGAAGTGCCTGATTCACAACATGTGATTCCTCCTAGTAGCAATCATCGCCGCACAAAATGTTGTGTGTGCCTCACGAGTTGCATTGTAATGTTATTTATTTCGAAAACTTGTCTCCAACGAAATGATAGCCTCTGATATGAATAGCTAGCATACGCTGGTCATCATGTGATACATAAAGTGCACTGTGTACGTCATGTAACTTGCACATAGCTGACTGGAATGTAATGACTCGGCAGACATAACCCAGACAAACGTCTTGTAGCAGCATTTTGCACTACTGTGCGTGAACTCATGTGAATGTATAGAGTCAGTGGGGAAGCCTTGCATACCATGCGAGAATCTGTACTACAAGTCATGTGTGCTACACTTGAATGAGCAGTGAAACCCAAGGATCTTATGGTGAAGTTATTATCACCATAGTATCAAGCTATAATGGAAAAAATGTCCGTTGTTTGTTGCCGTTGGGATTCCTGTACTCTAACAATACAGACAGCAACCAATTGATGATACTTTCCGGTATATACATATACAGGAAAGTGTCACCAATTGGTTGCCGTCTGTACTGTTACGTGATGTTGTTATTTACATGTACATATAAGTGCAAATAGGACCTCGTGCTTGTTTGGTGCAATGTCATTACAAACCCCCCTGTTTACCTTTTGTAACGTGTGAACAGTAAAATGGAGATGATATATCTTGTTTGTGATATCACAATATTCCAGTTAAGGCAGCAGTAACAAGTTAATAACAACCAGATAGACACATATGTAGTCAGGTGGTTTGTAATTATGTACGACAGACCAATCAGATTGTGGTTTTTCATTTAGCTACAACACTCCCTTAAGCCTTGATGTTCTTCCACTCCCCTTCTCACGGTACATTTCCCCTTCTCACGGGTACATTTCCCCCTCTCACGGTACATTTCCCACCAGTACCTAGATGGAATGGCATTTTGGCCTAAACTGACATGTACTATAGTTTTAATGTTGTGAAGTGTAGTAATTAGCACTGAAGTGAGTGGGGGGGTTACCACACTGTGATAAATGAACGATATTCATTGCACCATGTGGTGGTGTACAAGCCACTACACCTGTCTAGTTGGTTGTGTGCAATGTCTTTTGCCTGTTTTGTGCTTGTGAATGCTGACCGGTGAAGAGGGAGGGACTGGGAATGAGATCATATTCTGGGGTACACTAGCACTCACCTGACAGTCACCCTGACTTGTAAACTCGTTTTATCGTCTTCTGTTTTGAACAAGCTCATGTTCAGGTCAGTCTAGCATGTGACACAACTTTCACAGTCATTAGTTCGCTTGTACGGCCATGTTTATACAAACACTGGTATTTAGCTGGTGGTCATGTGATGGACAAAGTGCCTGATTCACAACATGTGATTCCTCCTAGTAGCAATCATTGCAACTCAAAATGTTGTGTGTGCCTCACGAGTTGCATCGTAAGGAACTCTCTCCAAGGAGACACCTTTGAAGTAGGCATTGCTTTGCTGACAGCTGCGAGCTTGAGGGGACGATAGTGTGACAGTGTTAGATAAACCGGCCAAGCTTGTATGCCATGCCCATAGCATAATACTTGTGCAGCATGCAAATTCGCGAAATTGTTTCAATGAAATCTTCAAAGCTGGTGGTATGTAAGTGAACCATATTCATGTGTGTGTTTGTTGATTATGGGCCCTTCCTTCCCCCAAGTGTCCATCTCGTGTGATGGATGGCCTTTCCCATTTTCCTGTTTTCTTCCTCTGTTTGTCATTATGTAAACGCCAGCCTCATGGGAAGTTTGAGCACTCACCTGACAGTCACCTGATATGCACACTTATCCCTATTGAACAAGCTTATGTGTGTGAACCATGAAATATAGGCCCTCTCCCCCAATGTCCACTTTGTGTCCGCTTATGTGATGAATGATTCCAGACCTTTCTCGTCTTTTTGACAGTTTCTGCTTTCGTGTGAATGTGGAACAGTAAGAGGGAGGGACTGGGAATGAAGTCACATTCTGGGGGTATGGTATAACACTCACCTGACAGTCACCTGACATGTAAACCTGATTTATCTCCTTCTGTTTTGAACAAGCTTACGTTCAGGTTAGTCTATATAGTGTGTGACGCAACTTGTGTGCACACACGAGCTCTTCACATTGTGGATAGGGTGTAGCCTGACAGTGATTGACTTGTCTTTTGAACAAACTAATTTGGTCAGCTACATGTCAGTGAGGTCACTGAGGTCACCACAGCACACAACACACTTTGTATGCACATGGGTTGTTGATAGCGTGTCTGTACACTAGTTAGACAGTCATGCTGTACACATGGGTTGTTGATAGCGTGTCTGTACACTGTAGTTACGCAGTCATGCTGTACACATGGGTTGTTGATGGCGTGTATGTACACTGTAGTTACGCAGTCATGCTGTACACATGGGTTGTTGATAGCGTGTCTGTACACTGTAGTTACGCAGTCATGCTGTACACATGGGTTGTTGATAGCGTGTCTGTACACTGTAGTTACGCTGTCATGCTGTACACATGGGTTGTTGATAGCGTGTCTGTACACTGTAGTTAGACAGTCATGCTGTACACATGGGTTGTTGATAGCGTGTCTGTACACTGTAGTTACGCAGTCATGCTGTACACATGGGTTGTTGATAGTGTGTATGTACACTGTAGTTACGCAGTCATGCTGTACACATGGGTTGTTGATAGCGTGTATGTACACTGTAGTTAGACAGTCATGCTGTACACATGGGTTGTTGATAGCGTGTATGTACACTGTAGTTACGCAGTCATGCTGTACACATGGGTTGTTGATAGCGTGTCTGTACACTGTAGTTAGACAGTCATGCTGTACACATGGGTTGTTGATAGCGTGTATGTACACTGTAGTTATACAGTCATGCTGTACACATGGGTTGTTGATAGCGTGTCTGTACACTGTAGTTACGCAGTCATGCTGTACACATGGGTTGTTGATAGCGTGTATGTACACTGTAGTTACGCAGTCATGCTGTACACATGGGTTGTTGATAGCGTGTATGTACACTGTAGTTATACAGTCATGCTGTACACATGGGTTGTTGATAGCGTGTATGTACACTGTAGTTAGACAGTCATGCTGTACACATGGGTTGTTGATAGCGTGTCTGTACACTGTAGTTAGACAGTCATGCTGTACAGTCGTTGACTTGAAACTCATGCAGTGCACGTGGTAATGACCTCTGCTATACTTTGTGTGTACAGGGACCTTCATCCCACCAACGTTTTGAATGCAGCGAAACAAGGGGGTTGCCGCTAGATACATGAATTGGATGCATGATTAGTCATGTAGTGTCCACCCACCTATAATGTGCATAAACCTTCTCTTCATTTATGGAGAAGCCAACTGAGAAGCCACTGAAAGTATAATGTGCATACTGTACAAGCCGTGACACGTTCTTTGACCCTGCCACTTTTTGTCTCATGTGGCTTTTCAAGAACAAGAAACTGGTAATATAGTCAGCAACCAATTGATCTCTGTGTGACCCCACCTACTGTGCTTGGAACGACCAAATGTATGGGAGTTTTTTGATCACTTGTGAGTATGTATTATTGAGACGCCTTAGCTGCAGAATGGCCTTGATTTCAAGCCCACAGGATAACTACTGGCAAAATTTAGCCATTATGTTCACTCAATAAATTGCTATGTCAGTAATCGTACTTTGACATACGTGTAAGTGGGCCCTTACTACATCTCTTTTTGACCATGTGCAAGAAGTTGAGCAGAAGAGGAGGGTGGCGCTTGATACATACTCTGCAGTATGCAGTGTTTTAACTATGTTCCCCTCTTTTCCTCACAGAGACCAAGCTTCGTTCCATCAGTCTCAATGTTCCTCTCCCTCGTCCTGGCAGTGCCCTCTCAACTGCCTCCCACTGCTCATCCATCTTCTTCTCTCACTTCACTCTAATTGATGCTCACCTCTGGAACAGCTGAAGGAGGGCGTGGGAGGACGCTTGTCATAACAGAGGAGCATTCACTGCCGCTGTTGTCAAGGTAACGGGAACTGAGGGGCATGGGGGGAGGGGGAGATGAATGCAACCCTGAATGGCCGCCTGTGTATACATGTAATTTCTGGAGTTGTACATTTGCTCCTCCCATGTACATGACTTGTTGTGCATGTAGTTGAAGCTGGCTTGGAATTTTGCTGGATTTTATCTATTTTCTCCCTCCTCTCCCTCTCCCTCTCTCTGTCACACACATGCCTATTAAGTTTTTCTGGGTGACTTCCTGTTGCTATACAAAGCTCCCCGAATACAGGTATGTGACGTTTGCTTGTTATTTGCAGACACATGCTTTCGTGTGTTTAGGCTATCTTTGTACAATATGTGTACACGTACATGTAGCTAATATAGTCAGTGTGGGAAAGGCGCAATTAATATAGTCCTTGTGTCAGTAGCATGTTTTGGTAGGAGCTCATTCTGGCATTTTTCCCCCTTTTTTCAACAATAAGCACAGTTAAGGCTGACTCACGAAAGCAAAACCTGGGAAAGGGCCAACTTGGCATTTAACCCTTTTTATTATCCAGTTGATATTTCTACAACAGTATTTTCCTATTCCCGTGCCGTGCAATATCACACGATATTGCACGGGTAGTTATTGCACGGGCCCTGAGGCTATATACGCGCGCGACATCCTAGCAACCAGCGTGTGCTTTAATTAGAACCAGTGCATTCCAACGGCGAGTTACTCGGGACTTGGTGAGAAGAGACACGACACTGTTGTGGTAATTTATAATAAATACTTTATTACACTCGTGGGCTGCATTTTCACTCGCCTTCGGCTCGTGAAAATACCACGCCCACTCGTGCAATAACTCGCGATATTGCACGCTAACTCGTGTAATAAGGTATATATATCCCGTAGACGTCTACACCCGTCCTAAATTTTAGTGTAGTTACAATACTGTAGAGGTGTAAACCTCATAGCCGTAGGCTAGTGTTATGCGCTCTGTTTATATAGGAACAAGATGGTGCAGCCACTCTTGTGGTTAGATAAACTTTGGTCAAGGGCTAGTGTTTCTGTTGGGGGGGTTCCCGTAGCTATAGCGCTTCCCTAGCCTCGTTCCCAGGCCTACCCCGTTTTTTGTTCGTCGTTCAGTATAATACACGGAGGCGGAAGAGCGCGAAAAACGGGGAAGGCCTGGGAACACTTACACGTGAATGACGTCAGGTGGACGCGAGGTAGACGTAGGGGGGGCGGTGCCCGACTATAAGTACGTGCGCAATATACCTGAGAGCGGGTTTCTTACCGGTCAAGCGGAGTACTCGCGATCTTGTGAACGTCTGGGGTCTTGCCTAGCGACGGAGCGCTCGATGATGAAGTCTAGTACGTTATTTCTAAAAGCGGACCCCTCCCCCCCTACGTCCACCTCCCGTCCACCTGACGTCATTCACGTGATAAGTGTTCCCAGGCCTTCCCCGTTTTTCGCGCTCTTCTGCCTCCGTGTATTATATCGAACGCAAACCGAAGAACAAAAAACAGGGTAGGCCTGGGAACGAGGCTAGCGCTTTCCATCTTTGAAGCTATAAGCTTAGTTTTCACAACGTAGTACAGCGTACGTGAAATTTAACAAATTTAGAGGTATTTATGCTTGTCTACTTGTCTAGCACCGAATTACGAACTATAAACGCTGCTTATAACTAGTACTACCCTAAAAGTACCCAACCAAGTAGCAGCGCTCCCTTAGTCTGCTTAGTACGCTAACCTATCATGGTAAATCTGAGTTACAAGCGCTTACCACTGTCTCACAGTGTATTAGGTACAGAGAGTCTCTCAAACTTGCTTGTTTCAACTTTTACTCAAGCGCAACTGCTCTCGCTACTACAACAGTGATTCGCTACTAGAGTCACGTAACTTCATTGGGCAAAGCTTTTCTTATCAGACCGCTTGGCTATATGTGATGAGTCAGCAATAATTTGGTATTTCCAAATGACGCCCGCTGTCTAAAACATGGGCTTTAAAGGGTTAATAGCACTTTGGAAGCCATTCTCCAAGCTAGTTTGCCAAGCAAGCTAGTTACCATGATTTTCTAAAGTACCTGTCTGTGTGTGTAGCTTGCCGTACTGCCAGGTAATAGAGTATAGTGACGTCTAGTCCCATTCTGTCAGCCATAAAGCTTTTGCAACTGAATGAGCATATTCTGCCACTAAAGCATGCGTGAGTTCATTTGTTCACCCACAAGTTCTCTCTATATACCTTTGACGTTTCTTACATGTACATGACAATTTTACCAGACTCTCTTTTGCACACAGGGAGAACCTGGGACCCCGGGCTACTGCTCATACACAGGAATAAAACTCAGTGGGGTGATTGAGGGTAAGAACTGAGTGCTAGAGTATCATACAAAGACTTACTTGTGGGTTTTTATCCTCCCTCCTCCACTTCATTTATGAACAATAGACATGACTGTACATCTCCTTGTGTTACATGTATAGATATTACATCCAAGGAAACCTCTGTACCCCTCACTTTGTTATCCTACCCTCAACCCTCCCAACAATCTTCCTACTCCCCTTGCATGCTGACTCCATCCTCTCCCTCACTCTGTTCCTAGTCTCGTCCCCAGACCCCGGCCCTCTCATGAGGAGAAACGGTCTGGTGAACCAAGTCGAATTTCTTGGGCTAGCACACGCTGTTGCGACAATGTAACCTAGCAACGATCAAAATATTGAAGAAATTTACCATTGTAAGGGAATTGATACGTAATACTTACCGATCTCGCAATGTCATTGGTCATTACCCATTTTGGGTAATAAGGCCAAGAAATTCGACTTTGTTCACAAGACTGTTTCTCGCCGGGAGGCACGTGTGGGTGGGGCACGAGACTACTCTGTTCCCTCCTTCACTCTCCTCCACCCTCTCCTTTGAACTCCTTGTCTTCCTTCCCTCCATCACTCACTCGTTTCCTTATTCCCTCTTTCACCTTCCCTCCCTCTCCATCCCTTTTGTTTTTTCTTCACCTCCTCCCTCTCCTCTCCCAGGATACCAACACTAAAACCAAGACATCCCATTTGAACAGCTGTCATCACAAAACACCACATGTGGAACATTCTCAACTTCATCTGGAGTCAGTGGACAAGAGATTCCGCTTGCTTGTTATGACTGTGTATGAACATTGACTCAATCACTCTGTCAACTCTAACTGTAATATATACATGTAGCCTCATTCCCAGCTGTCCCCAGTTTATATGTGATAAACGCTGGGGAGTACCCTTGGAATGAGGGTGATGGGTGATGTACAATCTTGAAATAATAGAAGACCTCGTCTCCCCCTACATAGTCGCATACTACTAAAGTCGAAGCAACAAATTAGCAACCTCTCAGCTGGGCAGCTGAGAAAACTGTTTCCCCCTATTCATTGATAGTTGTCTGTATGCATGAGATGGTATAACACTAGCAAGACTCCACCTCTTGTTTAGGAACTCGCCATGTGACTGCATGGCCAGCTAGGAGAGTTTCAAACAAGGTTGTTACTGTATCACTGTGAGAATATTCCACTTGGCTAATGTCTAGCTATAGATACATAGCTGTGAATGGTCACCATTTCATAGATAACACATGGTATAATACCTTTATAATTATTGGGTATCCCATGCATCATGTGAGGTTATAATTTATTCTGAGCCGTCTCTTAGATTAGTGCAAGCCCATGCACACCATCCAGCTGCAGCTAGCAACCACTCTCATGAACTTTATTGCAGTCATTCCCAGACACCACCTCCTCAGTGGGAAGAACCTGGGAATAAATTCACTGTCTGCTCTACATGTAGGTGATTAAAACTGGAGTCATTGGGGCTTAGGAATAAGACTAGTCTGCAGTCGTGCTAATAGTAAATGCATTATAAGTTAATTTAACATTGCCAGTGTCCCAAGCTGGACAGGGGACCTGGGAATGAGGCTGGTGGAATAGACAACCATATACATATTGACAAACAAAAAAGATAATTATGTTGCACACACTAGGAAGAATGCCAGGAATTTGACTGTATGAAGCTATCGAGTGAGGAGGAGGTCACTGGTTGTCCAATTCACTGTGACTGTGTGAAGCTATCGAGTGAGGAGGAGGTCACTGGTTGTCCGATTCACTGTGACTGTGTGAAGCTATCGAGTGAGGAGGAGGTCACTGGTTGTCCGATTCACTGTGACTGTGTGAAGCTATCAAGTGGAGGAGGTCACTGGTTGTCCGATTCACTGTGACTGTGTGAAGCTATCGAGTGAGGAGGAGGTCACTGGTTGTCTGATTCACTGTGAGCCTAGGGATGGCAAGAGAGAGGAGAGAGACAAGTGAGGTTGAAGGAACAGTGGTATCACTTGGGTGCAGAGGAATAGGTAATACAAAATACCATGGAAAAATCCAAACCTAACACACTCTATCACAAATGCACTTATGTAAGCTTTTAACATACTGGTGTGTGTCTGTGCCAGATATTGACACTTCTACTTTGAGATGGAGTCTATCAAGTTGCTGGGCGTTTTACATGAGTGTTATAGAGCCCAACATTAGATACTCTATGATAGGCATTCAACTGGTTGCTCTATACACCTGTTAACATCTGGTGATAATATATCATGTTGCTTACTAGTACGTCCCAACTTGAGTGTACCCTTCTCTAAACGTCTACATAAAAATAATGTACCCGCTCAAAGTTGGTAAATTAAGGATGGTAAGGTACCATTTCGCCTACTACAAATCAAAATGTGTCTACTTAACTAAAAACAGTTTCCAAGTAAAGCAAAGAGTATTTTTTAGTTACTACAACACTTTATGGCGGCTGGGAGCCAGTTACAAGCTGAGCAATCAAAACTTCTACATGTGTGCTTGTTCCTGTGCAAGAAGTGAAGCAAATTGGACACTGAACACCGTCCCTCTTAAAACCTGGCGGACTCAGGGTTATGCCCACTACCTTACTTACCAAGACAGGCAACAAGGATGTTTGGCAAGATTATTACGACAGCTCATAGTGTACCTGGCCTGGATATGAGGATACACGTCTCACTACTTCTCAGAGATGATTTGGACTATGTACTCCTTTCTGAGCATCCAGTTTTATGCTATCATCTCTGTAATACACTGCAGCACTATACTGGATGTCAAGATCTGAGGGTGGACGTCAGTACTGGTCTGTTAGCATACTGTGATATGAACACATTGTAGAGAAACTCTAGGACCAGGGAGCAGCAAGTTAAGACATATCTCAATAGATCGCACCATGTTCCTTAACTTCCAGGAATGCTGAGCAATCACAGTGATGATTAGTGAGAAAATTATCGTGG
This sequence comes from Agelas oroides, assembly GCA_949130485.1. Lineage (NCBI taxonomy): Eukaryota > Metazoa > Porifera > Demospongiae > Agelasida > Agelasidae > Agelas > Agelas oroides. The sequence continues at coordinate 1,883,124 of OX422185.1, forward strand.
AATGTTTCTCACTTGCCTCTCCTAGTCTGGCCCTCCTATAGAGTCACTCTACAGTACACTCATGTTACCCTAACAGACCAACACTGACGTCCAAGATTAGCTATTGACCTCCAATATGGTGCAATATGATAATAATACCATGAAAATTGTATACCCAGAAAGGGGGTCTATAAAACTGTACTTTTAGCTCAAACACTGGGTCAAGTGATGTTGTGCTCAATTCTGAAGTTATCGTCTTCAATTGATACAATATGAACACAATACATGTAATACTATGAATGCTCAGAAAAGGATCTATGTTGTTGTCAGCTAACGTTGTGCTCAATTCTGAAGTTATCGTCTTCAATTGATACAATATGAACACAATACATGTAATACTATGAATGCTCAGAAAAGGCTCTATGTTGTTGTCAGCTAACGTTGTGCTCAATTCTGAAGCTATACGATGTACTATCCAGCCTGAGGAACTCCCAACACTGAGTAGAACCATGTACATTATCTTTCACGTACATGGAACATTAGGGAACTAAGGAGGCCCATGGTATCACAGTGATGACTCACTCCCCTTTCCTCCCCCCACTGTCTCCTTTCTTCTCACAAACTCACATAAGAACTGGTGGACTGGGCTAGCTGGGGTTTGATGACACCGGCAGCCTAGACCTTGAGTCCTGATGCCTTACTGATGAGGTTTAATTTCAGAGCCGTCTTCGAATTCTCATCAGTCTGGTCTGAAAGGGTGTGGGGGTGTGAGGGAGTGGAAGGAGGGAAGGCAAAGCAGAGGAATATCAGGAGGGAATAAGAAGGGGTAGAATGTGAAAGGGAGTGGTGTATGAGAGAGGGAGAGCATGAGTGAACGAGAGGGAGGGTGTGCAAGAGAGGGAGAGCGTGAGTGAAGGAGAGGGAGAGTGTGAGTGAAGGAGAGGAAGGGTGTGCAAGATGGAGAGAGGGACAGCGTGAGTGAAGGAGAGGGAGAGTGTGAGTGTACAAGAGAGGGAGAGCGTGAGTGAAGGAGAGGGAGGGTGTGCAAGACAGAGAGAGGGACAGTGTGAGTGAAGGAGAGGGAGAGTGTGCAAGAGAGGGAGAGCGTGAGTGAAGGAGAGGGAGAGTGTGAGTGAAGGAGAGGGAGGGTGTGCAAGATGGAGAGAGGGACAGCGTGAGTGAAGGAGAGGGAGAGTGTGAGTGTACAAGAGAGGGAGAGCGTGAGGGAAGGAGAGGGAGGGTGTGCAAGAGAGGGAGAGCGTGAGTGAAGGAGAGGGAGAGTGTGAGTGAGGGAGAGGGAGGGTGTGCAAAATGGAGAGAGGGAGAGCGTGAGTGAAGGAGAGGGAGGGTGTGCAAGACAGAGAGAGGGACAGCGTGAGTGAAGGAGAGGGAGAGTGTGCAAGAGAGGGAGAGCGTGAGTGAAGGAGAGGGAGAGTGTGAGTGAAGGAGAGGGAGAGTGTGAGTGAAGGAGAGGGAGGGTGTGCAAGATGGAGAGAGGGACAGCATGAGTGAAGGAGAGGGAGAGTGTGAGTGAAGGAGAGGGAGAGCATGAGTGAAGGAGAGGGAGGGTGTGCAAGAGAGGGAGAGCGTGAGTGAAGGAGAGGGAGGGTGTGCAAGAGAGGGAGAGCGTGAGTGAAGGAGAGGGAGAGTGTGAGTGAGGGAGAGGGAGGGTGTGCAAAATGGAGAGAGGGAGAGCGTGAGTGAAGGAGAGGGAGGGTGTGCAAGACAGAGAGAGGGACAGCGTGAGTGAAGAAGAGGGAGGGTGTGCAAGATGGAGAGAGTGAGAGCATGAGTGAAGGAGAGGGAGAGTGTGAGTGAATGAGAGGGAGGGTGTGCAAAATGGAAAGAGGGAGAGCGTGAGTGAAGGAGAGGCAGAATGTACTCGTACCCCGCCCTTCAATCGTGCTTTCCCTTCTCCGTCTTGCACACCCTCCTCCTCTTCAGTTACGCTCATCCTTCTCTCTGTCTTGCACACCCTCCCTCTCCTTCACTCATGCTCTCCCTCTATCCGTTGTGCACCTCCACTTTGTCAAAGTAGATCATTGCACCAGTGGTACCACAAGGGACATTCTCAACCTCACCTGTCTGAAGAGTAGTCTGGGGAGGTGAAAGAGTTAAAGTGGGGCTGAAGTTAGGAGAGGATTGTTGCTAGTGCAAGACACTAACTGGCACCATAGCTCTGAGTAATGAATACACAGGAAAGGAAAGGGTTAAAATCAGGAGGGAGGATTGGATTACTTGTAACATGCCCGCTCAGTGGCTGACTTTGGATAACATCTAGGGCTATTCTTTAGGGAGATGTGTTTCGTTGATTGTTCATGTACATGTAAGCTGCTATCAGTGATCAATTCAAGTATTTAAATGTATATCACGTATGTATGTGTGAGAGAGAAGGTGTGTGAGGGGAAAGGAGGGTGTACATGTACATGATGTCGGTGTGAGTGAGGGAAGGAGAAGGTGTGCACGAACACGTACAAGTGTGAGGTAGAGAGTGCGTGTAAGGGGAAGGGAGGGTAGGGTGTATGCGTATACTAGCTGTATGCAGGTGAATGAGGAGCGGTATGAGTACATATAAATGGGGGAGGGCATGATGTCAGTGAGGGTATGAGTACATATATATGGGGGAGGGCATGATGTCAGTGAGGGGGAATGTGTGTGCGTGTATATGGATAGCGCAACCTACATGTACAAGTGTATGTGTGTGACTGAGAGCCGATGTGTGAAAATGGGCGAGAAGGGAAAGGAAAAGGTGTGCAGGTGAGTGAAGGTGTGGGAGTGAAGGGAGGGAGGGTGTGCAAGACACAGACAGGAAGGATATGAGTGAGAGTGTGAGTATATGTACATTCACTCTGTCAAGATCATCACACTTCCAGTGGTACCACATGGGACGTTCTTGACCTTGTCTGTCTGAAGAGTGGTCTAGGGAGAGGGAAGGACTGAAGTTACATGTGTAGGAGAGGACAGTCAGCTAGTGCAAGATCATTACTGGCTCAAGATTGTGTTGTGCATTCTCAGAATCATGTGTAGGAGAGGACAGTCAGCTAGTGCAAGATCATTACTGGCTCAAGATTGTGTTGTGCATTCTCAGAATCATGTGTAGGAGAGGAGAGTCAGCTAGTGCAAGATCATTACTGGCAGCATTGCTCAAAGTAATGAATAGAAGGCAGAGAAGGAGGGAGCGAAACAAGGGAGCTCAGGAGAAGGGAGGGTACTTGTATGGGCATCGAAGGAGGGAGGGAAACTAGGGAGGAGAAGGGGGAGTGGAAGGAGGGAGGGAAGAAAGGAGGAAAAGGGAGAAGAGGGAAAATAAACGTACAGGAGAAAATCCTGCCTCTACATGTACACCATGTATATACACTTTGCCATGCTCTGAGACCCAACACGGGCACACTTGACACACAAACACAAGCACAAACAGAGCACACACAAGCACAAACAATGTACACTGTACAAAGTATGCATGCACGTACACATACTGTATACATGTACAGTAAAACTATTGTGTGTTTCATGAGTTGGTCTGCAGTTGCAAAATTAAGAACTACAAAATTACATGTGCTGTGTACATTAAAACATGCATGTACATTGCACAAGCACTGTGCAATTGCAAGTCATAAAAATGTGGTGAGGTTTTTTGCACCTTTGTGAAATACTTTGTATCCTCCCTGTGAAAATTTCAATATATATGTTCCGCGCAATCTGAGAATTTGCGCAATCTCAAGATTGTGTTGTGCATTCTCAGAATCCCGAGATTGCATTCTAATCTCAAAATTGAGCACTGAATCTGGAGATTGCGTAATACCACATATGTACAATCTCAAGATTGTGTCATTTGCATGCACAATCTATGAACTTTGAACTTTTCGTGCACGCCTGACAGTGTCAGAATGATCTACTGTGTAGCTCGCAGGATGGAAGACATAAGATGATAAGAGGCATCTGCTTCCATACTGCGATCTGGAAGAGTGAGTAATGCTGTGTATTGATGAGAAAAGGAAGAGGAGTACATGTACGTAGGTCACGATTCAAGTTTGCCTGTTAATCGTAATTGGCCACAGTTAGCTTATTATAATTATTATTATTAATTATGCCACATGCTACTGGTTCAATCGAGTGTGTACTGTATAATTGTGTCAGCAACAGTTGAGACGTACCTTCACTGAAACTGTCGGCCAACTTTTGCCGTGTATTATTGGTCATTTTCAGGTACACAGGGGTACCTGTGTTTCCACAGTTATAGCTTCTTCAGACTAGCTGGTCCATCCTGAGTAAAGCAGGTTTGTTTTCAACCAAGCTAAGTCTACCATTGCTTGAACTCTGCTATTTACAAGATTAGCCTCGTACCCAGGCCGTTAATTAGGAAAAACGGCCTGGAAACTTATCTGAGTTCAAACTGTTGACTTCCACTGCACTGGGGTTGGCAGTACCAATCAGATTTCAGAACGCTTCACATGACAGTTGTAGAGAATTTTAATTGCGTCATAAATGCATCACAGTATTATACCCGTGGTACTGCTAGCGCTTGGAACGACGCTTTTGTTCGAACTCCTTCTACTGACTTGTTTGCAACTGCTACAGTACCTGCGCACAACACGGTTTCTTTACAAGCAAGGACCTGTTTGAGAGTAGCAGTGTCAGGTACTAGTTAGTACTTACTGTCAGTTGGGCACATCGACATCGGTGAGCGAGAGCGAGTCTACTGCAAGCAGTTCGTCTTACAGATGACAGGTAAGACAGTAACCATCTGATATAAGCCTGTAACGAGTCTACTGGCAACAACAACGCGCCTGCATATTACGAACAGTCACGTGGCTTCAATCAAATATCACATGCATTATCCAATGTTCATGGCTTGTATGGGTGCAGCTGTAATCTTTTTGACGTCACATCCACATACAGTTTGAACCCGGGCAAGTTGCCAGGCCGTTTTTCCTAAATAACGGCCTGGGTACGAGGCTATTTACAAGATATAATCACAATGAATCAACACTACACAAAGCCGGCAGTGTGTGCGTGCATAACTTGTGCAATTATCAGATTTACACATGCACACTGTACTAGCTCCTACACGTTCACACAGGTGAAACGGAAACTAAATCATTTACACATGCACACTACACTCCATGCAGAAGGCGAAACGGAAACTAAATCATTTACACATGCACACTACACTCCATGCAGAAGGCGAAACGGAAAATAAATCATTTACACATGCACACTACACTCCATGCAGAAGGCGAAACGGAAACTAAATCATTTACACATGCACACTACACTCCATGCAGAAGGCGAAACGGAAACTAAATCATTTACACATGCACACTACACTCCATGCAGAAGGCGAAACGGAAACTAAATCATTTACACATGCACACTACACTCCATGCAGAAGGCGAAACGGAAACTAAATCATTTACACATGCACACTACACTCCATGCAGAAGGCGAAACGGAAACTAAATCATTTACACATGCACACTACACTCCATGCAGAAGGCGAAACGGAAACTAAATCATTTACACATGCACACTACACTCCATGCAGAAGGCGAAACGGAAACTAAATCATTTACACATGCACACTACACTCCATGCAGAAGGCGAAACGGAAAATAAATCATTTACACATGCACACTACACTCCATGCAGAAGGCGAAACGGAAACTAAATCATTTACACATGCACACTACACTCCATGCAGAAGGTGAAACGGAAAATTGCAAGTTGCCAGGCCGTTTTTCCTAAATAATGGCCTGGGTACGAGGCTATTTACAAGATATAATCACAATGAATCAACACTACACAAAGCCGGCAGTGTGTGCGTACATAACTTGTGCAATTATCAGATTTACACATGCACACTGTACTAGCTCCTACACGTTCACACAGGTGAAACGGAAACTAAATCATTTACACATGCACACTACACTCCATGCAGAAGGCGAAACGGAAACTAAATCATTTACACATGCACACTACACTCCATGCAGAAGGCGAAACGGAAACTAAATCATTTACACATGCACACTACACTCCATGCAGAAGGCGAAACGGAAACTAAATCATTTACACATGCACACTACACTCCATGCAGAAGGCGAAACGGAAACTAAATCATTTACACATGCACACTACACTCCATGCAGAAGGCAAAACGGAAACTAAATCATTTACACATGCACACTTCACTCCATGCAGAAGGCAAAATGGAAACTAAATCATTTACACATGCACACCACACTCCATGCAGAAGGCGAAACGGAAAATAAATCATTCACACATGTACACCACACTCCATGCAGAAGGCGAAACGGAAAATAAATCATTTACACATGCACACTACACTACACTGACCTGGTTGATTTCGTGGTGAACTTTATTGAAAATCAGTGTTGTCATAGTCAGCACTGTACAACGTAACTACCTCATGAACTGGTGGGAGAGGAGGGTGTGTGAGCATGAAGAGGGGGAGGAGTGTGGTACGAGAGAGTGAGGAAGAGGGTGTGAGTGGGTAAGAGGGTGTGTGAATCGTGGAAAGAGGTGTTATGGGGAAAAAAACGTGGAGAGGATGCAAAAGGTACCTGCTTAACACCCTCACACTCACACCCTCCTGCACCAGTGCGTATAAAGGAGAGGAAAAGCTTGCAAGTGAGGGAGAAAGAGTGTGCATGAATAAGGTATTTGAGGTGGGGAGAGAGAGGGTGTGCAAGTACACTGTCTGTCTTAGATGTATGGAGACAACACTGGTTGACCATGGACTATAGACATGTTGGATGAGGATGAGAGCAGTCACCTTTGGAGGGTCCAGGATATTGATGACCTCCGTCATTGTACCTCCACTGGTACAAGACGTTCTTAACCTCGTCTGTGTAAAGATTGGTCTGGAGGAAAGAAAAGCTATAATACCAGAAGGAGATGGAGAGTATTTTGATTCTGTAATCTCCCTAAATAGGCCCACCCTACTGTACATGTAACGATCTAAAAAGCAGCTCCAATTTTAATTTGATTACAGTGTGCAAGGATAGCCTGTTCCCAATCTTTCATGCCAATTTTGTGAGTTTACAGAAATAAGGTGGGAAAGCCCGGTCCACTTTAATGAGGGATGTCAGAAAGTGGGGGAAAAGGATCCCTCGACTGAGACATTTTACACATGTTCTTTGCTCTGAATGAGCAGTAAGTTTTGTAAATATTTGAAACTCACAACAAAAGAATTCTTTTACCTTTTTTCTTATAGCTATTGCTACTGTAACAGTGATGCATGCATTGATACACATCTCTTTGCTTAGCCTTGTTACTAGAAGGAATGAGGATGAGACTGTGTAAGAGTGTGACCAAGAAAGCTGAAGACTCTGGCCATTACATACTCAACCACACGGCAGAGATACTATGGTTAGAAGTGTACCGCCACCTGAACACCCCCGCTTTTGATAAACACGAGGTGTACGAGGTGGGTGGCAGATTAGGCAGCACGTAGTCTCACTGAGCCAGACTCTCACACGAAAAGCGGGAGAGAGTCTGATGACACTCGCATATTGAGTTGGTGCCCAGGAATTTCTCTCTGGGGGCGATAATTGAGCATAACTTATGGTCAATTATTGACCATAAGTTATGGTCAATTATCGCCCCCAGAAATTCCTGGCATAAGCAGGTTACCATTTGAGATCTGGCTTCAGTGTCCCTTCCATGACTTCCTTGTCAATCACACACTTGTTCGCACCCACTTAATTACCTACTGACATGCTGACAGTGCAACACCAACTCAATACGCGAGTGTCACCAGACTCTGTCTCTCCCGCTTTTCGCGTCGTGTGAGAGTCTGGATCCGCGAGATTAGGCAGCACGCACACTCTACTTCCCAACATATTTTGGCTCCAGCAGTTACACATACCATCTTCGATCTTGTGTAGGAAGAACGAGACGAGAAAAGCTACCACCCACCCTACTAGGGCACCACATAACAGACGAGTTAGCCATGTTTCTGGAGAGCTAGAGACTACATCACTGCGTCCTTCAATTTTTTGGAAGTCACGCTGATTTAGAACAAGGGACGAAGCTGATTGTTGTGGGTGGAGCTTAGTTTGGTTCCCAGACCCTTCCTGTATGGGCGGGGCCAGAAAGGCGAGGGAAGGAAGGGTCTGGTGAATAACTCTACCCCAACGCGGATCCATGGAATTTCATTAATGTTTAATAATTGTTAGTTGCGAAGCCACGAATACTTACAAGTTTATCGTACCACACTTGAACGTGAAGCCATGTGTCCACACTACACATTCACACAAAAATTATTCACGACTCACACCTACTTGACATTCGCGTTTTCCCTCATCAACACTGACGGCAGGAATGCAGCCGTGGATCCGCGTTGGGGTCGAGTTATTCACCAGACCCTTCCTTCCCTCGCCTTTCTCACCCCGCCCATACAGGAAGGGTCTGGGAACCAAACTAGGTGGAGCTGGCTTCGTTTAGTCTGTCAGGCCAGTCTCACGCGCGAGATGGCCTCGTTCATGTCCCTGCAGCATCCGTTCGTTGCTTGCAGTAGGGACTAGTACTTCTGCGCGAGTTTCCTACTACAAGCGTCGAATGCTGGAAGGCCTGGGAAGGCAGGTTATGACGGGTTTCAATGCGGTAAAAAGGATCTGAAGTCAGAAGTGTTTCAATACCTGCAAGTCATTGCATACTATCATATGCATCCATTTAATATCAGTCTGTATATGAAAGTTTGAGCTGCGGCACGAGTTTAGGTGTGTGTAAACATAATGATAGCTCTGCTATGTAGGCTTTATGATATCTGTTAATTTGTACGATGTGATAGCATTACATCAATGATATGTCATTATTAGCATGAACAGAAGCAAAATGTGCAAGGTATACCAGTATGATAGTGGGGTGCACACTTGCATTTGATGCCATTGCAATGAGAATTTTCATGGAGAGGTTATTCTTGTTATTGAGCATGCAACTTCTGATTATAAGAGGGCCATGTAGCAATGATGGTAACATGATTCAACTGATTATAAGAGGGCCATGTAGCAATGCTGGTAACAAGATTCAACTGATTATAAGAGGGCCATGTAGCAATGCTGGTAACAAGATTCAACTGATTATAAGAGGGCCATGTAGCAATGCTGGTAACAAGATTCAACTGATTATAAGAGGGCCATGTAGCAATGCTGGTAACAAGATTCAACTGATTATAAGAGGGCCATGTAGCAATGCTGGTAACAAGATTCAACTGATTATAAGAGGGCCATGTAGCAATGATGGTAACAAGATTCAACTGATTATAAGAGGGCCATGTAGCAATGATGGTAACAAGATTCAACTGATTATAAGAGGGCCATGTAGCAATGATGGTAACAAGATTCAACTGATTATAAGAGGGCCATGTAGCAATGCTGGTAACAAGATTCAACTGATTATAAGAGGGCCATGTAGCAATGCTGGTAACAAGATTCAACTGATTATAAGAGGGCCATGTAGCAATGATGGTAACAAGATTCAACTGATTATAAGAGGGCCATGTAGCAACAAGATTCAACTGATTATAAGTGGGCCATGTAGCAATGCTGGTAACAAGATTCAACTGATTATAAGAGGGCCATGTAGCAATGATGGTAACAAGATTCAACTGATTAGAAGAGGGCCATGTAGCAATGCTGGTAACAAGATTCAACTGATTATAAGAGGGCCATGTAGCAATGATGGTAACAAGATTCAACTGATTATAAGAGGGCCATGTAGCAATGATGGTAACAAGATTCAACTGATTATAAGAGGGCCATGTAGCAATGATGGTAACAAGATTCAACTGATTATAAGAGGGCCATGTAGCAATGCTGGTAACAAGATTCAACTGAATATAAGAGGGCCATGTAGCAATGATGGTAACAAGATTCAACTGATTATAAGAGGGCCATGTAGCAATGATGGTAACAAGATTCAACTGATTATAAGAGGGCCATGTAGCAATGCTGGTAACAAGATTCAACTGATTATAAGAGGGCCATGTAGCAATGATGGTAACAAGATTCAACTGATTATAAGAGGGCCATGTAGCAATGATGGTAACAAGATTCAACTGATTATAAGAGGGCCATGTAGCAATGATGGTAACAAGATTCAACTGATTATAAGAGGGCCATGTAGCAATGCTGGTAACAAGATTCAACTGATTATAAGAGGGCCATGTAGCAATGCTGGTAACAAGATTCAACTGATTATAAGAGGGCCATGTAGCAATGCTGGTAACAAGATTCAACTGATTATAAGAGGGCCATGTAGCAATGCTGGTAACAAGATTCAACTGATTATAAGAGGGCCATGTAGCAATACTGGTAACAAGATTCAACTGATTATAAGAGGGCCATGTAGCAATGATGGTAACAAGATTCAACTGATTATAAGAGGGCCATGTAGCAATGATGGTAACAAGATTCAACTGATTATAAGAGGGCCATGTAGCAATGATGGTAACAAGATTCAACTGATTATAAGAGGGCCATGTAGCAATGCTGGTAACAAGATTCAACTGATTATAAGAGGGCCATGTAGCAATGATGGTAACAAGATTCAACTGATTATAAGAGGGCCATGTAGCAATGATGGTAACAAGATTCAACTGATTATAAGAGGGCCATGTAGCAATGCTGGTAACAAGATTCAACTGATTATAAGAGGGCCATGTAGCAATGATGGTAACAAGATTCAACTGATTATAAGAGGGCCATGTAGCAATGCTGGTAACAAGATTCAACTGATTATAAGAGGGCCATGTAGCAATGCTGGTAACAAGATTCAACTGATTATAAGAGGGCCATGTAGCAATGCTGGTAACAAGATTCAACTGATTATAAGAGGGCCATGTAGCAATGCTGGTAACAAGATTCAACTGATTATAAGAGGGCCATGTAGCAATGCTGGTAACAAGATTCAACTGATTATAAGAGGGCCATGTAGCAATGCTGGTAACAAGATTCAACTGATTATAAGAGGGCCATGTAGCAATGCTGGTAACAAGATTCAACTGATTATAAGAGGGCCATGTAGCAATACTGGTAACAAGATTCAACTGATTATAAGAGGGCCATGTAGCAATGATGGTAACAAGATTCAACTGATTATAAGAGGGCCATGTAGCAATGATGGTAACAAGATTCAACTGATTATAAGAGGGTCATGTAGCAATGATGGTAACAAGATTCAACTGATTATAAGAGGGCCATGTAGCAATGATGGTAACAAGATTCAACTGATTATAAGAGGGCCATGTAGCAATGATGGTAACAAGATTCAACTGATTATAAGAGGGCCATGTAGCAATGCTGGTAACAAGATTCAACTGATTATGAGAGGGCCATGTAGCAATGCTGGTAACAAGATTCAACTGATTATGAGAGGGCCATGTAGCAATGCTGGTAACAAGATTCAACTGATTATGAGAGGGCCATGTAGCAATGATGGTAACAAGATTCAACTGACTATGAGAGGGCCATGTAGCAATGATGGTAACAAGATTCAACTGATTATAAGAGGGCCATGTAGCAATGATGGTAACAAGATTCAACTGATTATAAGAGGGCCATGTAGCAATGCTGGTAACAAGATTCAACTGATTATAAGAGGGCCATGTAGCAATGCTGGTAACAAGATTCAACTGATTATAAGAGGGCCATGTAGCAATGCTGGTAACAAGATTCAACTGATTATAAGAGGGCCATGTAGCAATGCTGGTAACAAGATTCAACTGATTATAAGAGGGCCATGTAGCAATGCTGGTAACAAGATTCAACTGATTATAAGAGGGCCATGTAGCAATGCTGGTAACAAGATTCAACTGATTATAAGAGGGCCATGTAGCAATGCTGGTAACAAGATTCAACTGATTATAAGAGGGCCATGTAGCAATGCTGGTAACAAGATTCAACTGATTATAAGAGGGCCATGTAGCAATGCTGGTAACAAGATTCAACTGATTATAAGAGGGCCATGTAGCAATGCTGGTAACAAGATTCAACTGATTATAAGAGGGCCATGTAGCAATGCTGGTAACAAGATTCAACTGATTATAAGAGGGCCATGTAGCAATGCTGGTAACAAGATTCAACTGATTATAAGAGGGCCATGTAGCAATGCTGGTAACAAGATTCAACTGATTATAAGAGGGCCATGTAGCAATGCTGGTAACAAGATTCAACTGATTATAAGAGGGCCATGTAGCAATGCTGGTAACAAGATTCAACTGATTATAAGAGGGCCATGTAGCAATGCTGGTAACAAGATTCAACTGATTATAAGAGGGCCATGTAGCAATGCTGGTAACAAGATTCAACTGATTATAAGAGGGCCATGTAGCAATGCTGGTAACAAGATTCAACTGATTATAAGAGGGCCATGTAGCAATGCTGGTAACAAGATTCAACTGATTATAAGAGGGCCATGTAGCAATGCTGGTAACAAGATTCAACTGATTATAAGAGGGCCATGTAGCAATGCTGGTAACAAGATTCAACTGATTATAAGAGGGCCATGTAGCAATGCTGGTAACAAGATTCAACTGATTATAAGAGGGCCATGTAGCAATGCTGGTAACAAGATTCAACTGATTATAAGAGGGCCATGTAGCAATGCTGGTAACAAGATTCAACTGATTATAAGAGGGCCATGTAGCAATGCTGGTAACAAGATTCAACTGATTATAAGAGGGCCATGTAGCAATGCTGGTAACAAGATTCAACTGATTATAAGAGGGCCATGTAGCAATGCTGGTAACAAGATTCAACTGATTATAAGAGGGCCATGTAGCAATGCTGGTAACAAGATTCAACTGATTATAAGAGGGCCATGTAGCAATGCTGGTAACAAGATTCAACTGATTATAAGAGGGCCATGTAGCAATGCTGGTAACAAGATTCAACTGATTATAAGAGGGCCATGTAGCAATGCTGGTAACAAGATTCAACTGATTATAAGAGGGCCATGTAGCAATGCTGGTAACAAGATTCAACTGATTATAAGAGGGCCATGTAGCAATGCTGGTAACAAGATTCAACTGATTATAAGAGGGCCATGTAGCAATGCTGGTAACAAGATTCAACTGATTATAAGAGGGCCATGTAGCAATGCTGGTAACAAGATTCAACTGATTATAAGAGGGCCATGTAGCAATGCTGGTAACAAGATTCAACTGATTATAAGAGGGCCATGTAGCAATGCTGGTAACAAGATTCAACTGATTATAAGAGGGCCATGTAGCAATGCTGGTAACAAGATTCAACTGATTATAAGAGGGCCATGTAGCAATGCTGGTAACAAGATTCAACTGATTATAAGAGGGCCATGTAGCAATGATGGTAACAAGATTCAACTGATTATAAGAGGGCCATGTAGCAATGCTGGTAACAAGATTCAACTGATTATAAGAGGGCCATGTAGCAATGCTGGTAACAAGATTCAACTGATTATAAGAGGGCCATGTAGCAATGCTGGTAACAAGATTCAACTGATTATAAGAGGGCCATGTAGCAATGCTGGTAACAAGATTCAACTGATTATAAGAGGGCCATGTAGCAATGCTGGTAACAAGATTCAACTGATTATAAGAGGGCCATGTAGCAATGCTGGTAACAAGATTCAACTGATTATAAGAGGGCCATGTAGCAATGCTGGTAACAAGATTCAACTGATTATAAGAGGGCCATGTAGCAATGCTGGTAACAAGATTCAACTGATTATAAGAGGGCCATGTAGCAATTCTGGTAACAAGATTCAACTGATTATAAGAGGGCCATGTAGCAATGATGGTAACAAGATTCAACTGATTATAAGAGGGCCATGTAGCAATGATGGTAACAAGATTCAACTGATTATAAGAGGGCCATGTAGCAATGCTGGTAACAAGATTCAACTGATTATAAGAGGGCCATGTAGCAATGCTGGTAACAAGATTCAACTGATTATAAGAGGGCCATGTAGCAATGATGGTAACAAGATTCAACTGATTATAAGAGGGCCATGTAGCAATGATGGTAACAAGATTCAACTGATTATAAGAGGGCCATGTAGCAATGATGGTAACAAGATTCAACTGATTATAAGAGGGCCATGTAGCAATGATGGTAACAAGATTCAACTGATTATAAGAGGGCCATGTAGCAATGCTGGTAACAAGATTCAACTGATTATAAGAGGGCCATGTAGCAATGCTGGTAACAAGATTCAACTGATTATAAGAGGGCCATGTAGCAATGCTGGTAACAAGATTCAACTGATTATAAGAGGGCCATGTAGCAATGCTGGTAACAAGATTCAACTGATTATAAGAGGGCCATGTAGCAATGCTGGTAACAAGATTCAACTCTAGGAATAGCCAAGCCATTTGTAGGAACATTGCTAGAGTAAAAATGTTGACACACTACTTCTCCACCCATCCATTTTGCTTCTGAACATGGTGCCATAGTGACTGTTACCACAACACAAAACTGTAAATGCATACTCTCTATTAATGTACCAAGTGGTAAGCAAAATGGTAACAGGAGTTGTTCGTGATCATGTTCTTAAATAAAAACTCCTCTTCCTGCAGGGGTTGCTACACTATAACCTCCATCGCATTTTGCCAACAAACTCTCCAAATTATTCATTATGAAGTACATGCAGGCAATGACACCTTGAGCCATTGTACAGAAAAATTAAAATTTGACACCCATTCAGTAAAGTGTGTGGATATGTACACAAAAACAGTTGCAGTAACAAATTTGTAAACATGGTAATTTTGGCCATCATGAATTTATTAAGTTGTAACAAGAATGCATAATGCATGCAATGAAGCATAATGGTCAGCATTAAAAGATAATTAATGCCCTCCTGGTTGCATGCACTCATCATGCAGACTAATATCTACTACATAATATTATGGCAGCAAGATCTCAGCAGTGGTCATGATCAGTTGCAGAGAAACTCTTGCATGCAGAGCTGAAATACTATTGTCAGATAATCATAGTACACAACCATTTATATATTGTGTCTTTATAAACAGCTTGGCATGCAATGCAGTTGGTTACTGGCTTCTCATTCTGATGTCATTCATGCACATGGTAAATGCTGCCAGGCCTTCCCGTGCACTTCTGCTTCTGTGCACTATATTGGTAACAATGGCTATTCTGACCAACAACATTGCTAATTTTATAGCCATGCACTACTGAGGATACACATAATTGGAGGTCAAAGGTTGGTGCATGCATGTGGATTAGTCCTCCACCCTGCCTTGATCCTCATCACATGCAGTGGTCCAGCAACCAGGGACTTCCAGTCATCCATCTCAGTTTCACACTTCTTCACTTTCACCCTGCATGCATGATGACTGGAGCATGCATTCAGTCAAAATGTTATTTTCTGAGCTCAAGTTGGTAGCACATAACCTTCTCTTCATTTATGCAGCAACCAACTGAGAAGCCACTTAAGTGTAACCGTAGCTAGATACTATATGCTAGACGTATAGGTCACCCTGCAGCTCAGCTGGGTGAACATGTACTCATTGTGTGGTTAACCCAAATGAAAGAAATATTTTATTAATTTAAGAAATGGCCAACTGAATGTTGGAGCATAGAAGTTACAAATATAAAAAAAAAAAACTTACAAAAATCACATTTAATTTATACGACTGTTAAGTTATTGTAAGACTGATGTTTTGAAACTGGCAAACTAAAAGACATTTCATCTAGATTGCAAGAGTAGTAAAGATTATGTACCAGCACTAAAGGTCTATGTTTGTTCTCAGTCTTCTTTTTTCCCACTGTTGACAGCTATTGAACCAAAAAAAAGTGAGGGTAATGTCATACTACGAGATCAGTATTGTGGAATGCTGAAAGTTTCCTTTATGACAAGTAATAGCAAACTTAGATCTTTGAATAACTAAGGAGGCCATACTACTCCTATTTGTCTATAGGTTTGTGTGTATACACATGATTGACGGTATAAGGTAAAGAAGAGGAAGTAACAGGTACCAGGGATCAAACCTCTTACCACTGAGCTAGACCAACAGTAAACCAGAGAGGAGACATTTCACATGTACAGGTAGGTATTTGACTGTGACCTGCACTAGCCAACTCATTTGCTCCATATTCTGGCTACTCTAGCCAATATCTTGTTTTGCTCACACAAGGTCAACATTTTTGATGTGACTTTATGAAAAGCTGCTATGTACACACAAATAGCTTGGTATTAACCTTGGGATGTTTTCTGTCTTAGTTTCTCAGCTAGAACTGCATATCCACCCATCGCTTCCACAGCTTGCGCCAGTTTTGCCCATGAACATTCTGGTGCATTTTGAAGCCACCTATTTATAACTTCTGTCATGCAGCGCTGAGCATCACGGGGGTGATCAATCTCAATTGTGCTCAGTGTAGCTGCAGGAATTTCCAGTTGTACCCCAAGTTGGTGCCATTTTGCAGCTGCCATCTCATTCAATTCGTTTTGAATCTCCTTCAGCGTCAGTAGTGTAGAGGTAGCTGAGAAGCAGAAACAATTTTCATAAAATTAATTGCACCATTTGATACAACAAACACAAGAGAACCTCCAAAACTGTGGAGCTAAACACTCTAAACACTGAAAAACTATATATATAATCTAATCCTAAAACAGTAAATTGGAGGTTTATTTTGAACCAATGCCTCTTCATGCTTTAGCTATCAAGTCCGAGAAAAGTACTGCCAGCTCCATATACAATAACAAACATTACCATGAATGGAAGTACTGCCAACTGAACTGAACACCTCACAAGCATGACCTTGGTCTCTCGCATCTTTCTTGTCCTACAAGAATAAATGAGTTGTAAACTTTCACAATGTTGTAGTGTAAAAATTTCTATATAAATAAGCCTCCAAAAATTAATCTACAACACACCTTCCATTGCTCTAACCAGATGGTGGATTCAGGTGGAAGATGGCATTGATCTTGACAATGTGGAGAATCAGAAGATGCAAATGTTTTGGGGTTGATGTTCTTCTGGGGGCTAAGCCTACAAAAGTGTGGCTGGCCATCAGTTTGAAAGCTACCTGAACAGTAGAAGCCTAGCTGGAACTTCGCTTTCTTGGTGTGTGCATGGATGTCAAGAACAGATATCAGGGTATCCACAACTGTTTTGCGGACCTTCACACAGAACTGGTGGATCTCTTCTGGCTCTTCTTCTGTGGGATTGGAAATTCTAATGCGGAACTCCAGGTAGGCTGTGTGTACTATCAGCTCCACAGAGAAGTCATCATCCATATTGAACACAATATGGTTGCGATAACGTGATTCTCGGTCAGGCTCCCATGAACTCTCTACGAGCTTCACTACCAGGGCTGAGAATACTCCTATGGGAATATAGTTGCCTTTGAAGCGAACAAGAAGGGGAGGTGGGTATAGAGTCTGCAATGCTTCACAAGATAACTCAAGAGAGTTGTTCGGATGGAGTAAACAAGGCATAAAGTAAATGATTCCATCATCGGAAGGAAACTTAGTCAAGATTTTGAAGTGCATAAGGAGTTCAATGACATGCTCATATTTGAGCGGAGAGCTGCTAGACTGGGTACTGATGCGTTTCAATACCCTATCATGAATCTCACCTGTTTTCCTTATTTGAGCTGTGATTGCGTGGTAACCTTTATCACCACCAAATGAGACAGCTACAAGCTGGTAAATACTTTCAAACAACACATTTGGGTCACAAATAACTAGCTCATTCAGTCCTGGAACATCCTCATAGAATAGGATTGTGCCAAGGTGTTGGTGGATGTACCGAAGCACTTTTGGAACATCATCTTCATCTAGGCCACATCCTTTAGCTAGGGCTCGGCAATCTTCTAACCTACACACTCCTGGTGAGTTTTCATAATGGTGACGCAGGAGCAGATGAAAGAACAGCCAAGAAGATGGGAGCTCAACTGGACTAAAGCGATCGTCAATAACTTGCTTCAGAAAGGCTTGTAGCTTATGTATTTCTTCCTCATCACCACTGTAGTTGTTAACAGGCATGAAGATGGTGCTCTTATCCCTTGTTGGGTAGGTTAGGAAACCTTCATCATGAAACTCGACATTGTGAAGAAGCTGAGTCAGAGAATCATTAATCTTCGTCTCACTTTGCCCCTTTAGTTGATCGAGGTGGGTGCCAATGAGAACAGCCGCTGGTTCGCTGTCTGGTGCTAAACTCTTACTGAAGTAGTAGAGGCTAGACAACAGCTGGAAGATCATCTGTTTGCCAGTGTAGCTGGACACATAAGTGATGGTCCTATGAGTACCATCCTGATGACAAAATTGAATGGGAATAGGTTCATCAAGGTCAAAGGTGAGATTGAAGAATATCAAGTGGAGAGCTGGCCCACTGAGGATAATGGGCATGATCTCATGAAATTCAGGCTGTCCACCTGTATCCATGAAGTAGAGTGTTGTTGTCTTCTCAATATCCTTGATGCTGCATAACTTCCTACTGGCAAGAACCTCTTGCATTAATTTCTTGGCATCGTCAAGGGTGTTAGCTTTACCTGTCGCTGGTGTTGGTGGATCTGGACCTGATTTGGATGGAACTGCTGTGGTAGTAACTGGTGTTGCAGGAGCTGGAACTGGTGTGGGAGGGACCTGTTTGGGAGGAACTGGTGTGGGAGGGACCTGTTCGGGAGGAACTGATGTGGGACCAGGTATTGGTGGACTTTGATGATGACTTTTGTCAATGAACTCAAGCACAATCTGTGCTTCATCTAGCAGGTCGTGTTGAGGTTTCCAGTCTATATCTGATTCCATGACAACTGTGACACATTCCCTGGTCTCACCAATGACAACACTGATGGGTTTCTCGAGCCCCCCACTTGGGCTAACTACACCTGAAGCGATGAGGTTTTTGATCATTTTCAGAAGTCGTTTCTTGAGGGTAGTTTTTCCAACTCGTGGTGGCCCAGTAAAAAGGCATTTGAGAGATTTGTGCTTGATTGTGGGTTGATGGCGATACTTTTCAAGCAATCTCTCCAGCTGGGAATCAACCTCTATATGTATGCAGATCAAAATCAGTGAAATGCACAGATTTATTAACTCAGTTTTCATAGTAAATGGTTCACCTTCATGATCAGATTCATCTGTTTCTTCTTCTTTTTCAGCAGTTGCTCGTGATTCTTCACTGGGAGAGTTGTCTGTGAAAATAAATTGTACAATGATCATTTGTAAGTAATGATAATACCTGTCAGTTCATCATGGTGGGACGAGTCTGAGCGAGCAGCACACTACTAATTTGCTACTTTGTCGTGGCACACAGCAAGATTTGCCACTGTCTACTGTCACATGAGTATTATAAGCCAAACTTGATACAGTATATTAAGTAGCTATATATCCCACCTACTATAGTTTTGCCTATACAACTGGTGGGGTTTAACCTCCCTCCCTGAGGGCTACAAGGGAAATTATGGTTCACAAGTCTAGGCCCTCTCCATGTATTTTTAGTTTACAGTCTAACCCTTGCCATACTATAGTATAGATTTTACACATAGTAAACAATATTGAAGTTACTGTAAACACTTGCACATGTCCAGAAGAGTTTCAATAATAACAACAAAGGACCAATCAGGTGGGATAGTTATAGCAGAGGTGGCCAGGGATTTATGGCTGTAGTAAACAAACCTCGTCCTTGGGCTAAGTCATCGGACTTGGTCTGTTTACTGCCATTGGCACCTGTGCTATAACAATAACAAAGTCCTCACTAGGTATACCAACTGCAGTCATTTCTCCAGCCAGGGCAGCTACTGTAGCTACATATGCATGGACTAAGCATCACGCTGAAATCATGAGCTGAATCTCTGGCATCTATGAGTGCTGTTTATGCATGGCCCTTACGTGAACTGACCTCCACCAGCATCAATACTTGACATACCGGTAACTAGTACAGTGTGAGCAGCCTGCCATTGATGGTTTGTAGCTGTACAAACCACAAGTTGCCATGCATGCTTCAACTTCGATTGTCTTTACTCCTGGTCACTGATGCTGCAGTCTGGCAGTAGCCCTGCATTGCACTTCACTACTGAGTACATACAAGGACGTTTAATCTTTATGAACTATTTATCATTTAAAAATGTATGGCATGTGGCTGCAAGCAAACAAGCAAACAAGCAAACAACCTAACACACACAAGCACAGCTAGTGTGGGGCTTGCATGCTCCAATTAAAGGTACTACATGAAATGTACAAATGCTGGACATTTGCTGTAGCCGGAATCATAGAACATAACCTGCAGCCCAGCAGCACACTGTTTACTGTCTAGATACAGTACTGCACATAACAAACTTCTACCATACTAACAACATTCTAGAAACTGAGTTTTTACTTATTCATAGCCATCCAGCCATTGCTTACACTCTGGCAACGTTTGAAATCAGAGGGGTCAAAGGTGACACACACGTCCAGAATCCAACATATATTGTAGCTAGCCTATAGCTAACTAATAGTAACAAAGATGGTCTGACCGAGGGTTAATGTGGTAGAGTACATAACAGTAGTCAGTCACTGTGAATATTAAACGTGGTCCATAACGTTGACTTCTCATATCACAGTGTGGCTAGACTCAAGTGTCATACTTTAATGTCTTATGCTGGTAGTTTATGTATCTGAGGACCAAGACCTGTTGATTGGGGAGAACCTGAGCGAGCCCCGCACTGACGAGACTACATTGCACATGTGTGTGTGTATACGTGTATGCTTGTTTGCTTGCGGACATATACCGTAAAATAAATTACAAAGATCATGCTTGTGCACTCAGTTGGTGAAGGGCTATAATTTGTCAGAGTGCAGCATCGGCAACCCAGTGTGGAGACAACTGAAGTTGAAGCACGCATGGCAACTTCTGCTTCTGGTTAAATTGTGCTGCTACAGATCATCAATGGCTGCTTGCTTACAGGCAGTGCAAAGTTAATATGGACAGTCGTGATGTTGAGATTGCTTCAGGTAAGGGTCATTCATAAACGGCACTTTTATACGCCAGAGACACAGCTCATGATTTGAATGTGAACCTTAGTCCATGCATGCATGTGTAGCTACAGTATATAGCTGCCCTGGCTGGAGAAATGGCTGCAATTTGTTTGCATATGTGATGCCTAGCTACCTTGAGTGAGGACTTACTAGTCTCGTCCCCAGACTCCACCCTCTCACGAGGAGAAATGGTCTGGTGAACCAAGCCAAATTTCTTGGGCTAGCGCACGCTTTTGCGACAATGTAACCTAGCAACGATCAAAAGATTTTGCAGCCAACCCACTCAAAAAAGGTACAGATACTCGAATGCAGATGAAGAAATTTTACCGTTGTAAGGGAAGTGATACGTAATAATTACCGATTTCACAATCTCATTGGTCATTACCCGTTTTGGGTAATAAGTCCAAGAAATTCGACTTTGTTCACCAGACCGTTTCTCGCTGGGAGGCACACGCAGGCACAAGACTAAGGACTTACCTGCTAAAGTTTGGGGAAGGAAGCTGGATTTGTAGGTGAAACACCCCACCACCCCAATTACATTGAACCCTGTGTCTGTTGGAACTATATTAAGCAGTTGATGTACATCAACCATGTGTACTCCATTTCATGCACCCTCCACATTGCATCATACACACATTGTGAGCTAACTAGACTACTTCAGGAAAGACCCACAAGCTCATTCACCTTAACATTGCCAGGGTGTACAGGTAGTAAGATTTCGTTTACATAAGTGGACTATTGCTAGTGCAGCATAGTCACCACACCTTTTGTTAATGGGAGGGGCTGAAACAATTGCTATAAGTCTAATCATTAAGCCCACATAGTTGTGATGATGCTAACTGGTAATGCTTACTGGGGTTGTTTGAAGTTATCAGCAAAGCCAGCTAATATCTACATATGCTTAGCCACAGCCAACAGTGTGAAACGTTGACCAACAATGTAGACTTTTTTCTCAGCTCCACCCTGGTCACACTTGTAAACTTTCCTATCTGTGCTGAGTCACATTTGTCTGTTAGCAAATACTACATTCTTCATTGCATGAAAGCTGGCTCCACTGTCGTGCACTTCTTGAAAAGAACAACAAAAACAGGTTGTATTACACTCGCACTTGAATCTGAGTAAGCCAGCACAAGGAGTTGAAACTTCAATAAGAGCAGTTAATGTATACCATACTCACTCA
Organism: Agelas oroides; assembly: GCA_949130485.1. NCBI lineage: Eukaryota > Metazoa > Porifera > Demospongiae > Agelasida > Agelasidae > Agelas > Agelas oroides. Next base: position 1,905,262 of record OX422185.1, read on the forward strand.
ACATTACGCTCCCTTCGATTATAAGCCCCCCCTTACTGTTTGCATAAATTTGCTGCGGTATATTTATTTCTAATTTACACCCACCCTTGGCCATAAATGGAAAGAATAACTCTGCGACTCCGACGAACGAGAGGAAGGTTAGAACTCACCATACCACCTTCTATACAGTCTAGCTACCTACTGGCCAGCAATACACTGACCAAGCGATTGGCTACGCGGCGGCAGGTTCGTAGCTAGCTGGTGGTGGTGCGAATACTGCATCGCATTTTCTGACTGCAAACACTCTCACGGCACCTTCATTGATAATTTTATGATCCTCTGCTCTGCAGAACTGAGCCACTATGAGCTTCATCGCAAGCCGCACGAGACGGTGACATTGCTGTTTCCCTTGCACGCTCCACAGCAAGGAAAGGGGGCATATAAACGAGACTAATCACCGTTGTTCAATTATAAGCCCCTCATTCTTGTAGCTAAATCTAATAGGCAAAAAGGGGGTGTAATGTCGAGTACAAGTATGGTATGTACATCAATCATGTGTAACTCTAATTGATGCACCCTCCACATTGCATCATACACAGATAATGAGCCTACTAGAATACTCCAGTAAAGAGCTACAAGGTGACCTAGCTGTGTTCAGTAGAGTGCCTGACCTAAAGTTGATGTGCGTTAACATTCTTATCACCTTCCAAAAGTATTCCCCTGACATACCACACACCTCCTACACACACACACTACACTGACCCTACTCCCCCTCTCACACATCTACCTACACACACATGCACATCCACCCACACACCGACACACACATACCCACCTACCACACATGCACGAATCATGCATGCATATCCGCACCCACACCCCTACACATCTACATACCAGTTTCTTCAGGAGATTGTTCCTGTTCTTGCTGCGTTCTGGAGGACTCAATTTCCTGCAGTAATTCATCACATCAGAACACAACAATACACAGTCATAACACTGATATAGTCTGAATGATTCACTATATATAAAATTACAGTGAGTGGGTGCCTAAACTCACATTATCTCCACCTAAACTTTAGTCTAGCCCCTAAAGCAGTTCCTCTCTACCCACTTCATGCATTAAGGGGAGACATGTACTCCTCAGTCACCAAGACCAGTTCAATGATGATTCATGTGTGGAACTCTCACATGTGAAACAAATGGCAGCTCTGATGTGTCTGGTAGTGTGGGTGCTGCTCCACTCTACACCACAACTATCCTCAATGGTACAGTCTCACATACTTACCTCCAACATGTTTGGATCAGCAGCTCTCTTGAGGTATGACACTACTGCCTCATGACCATATACAGATGCACAGTCCAGGGGAGTCATCTGTGGAAGCAAAACAATAACAAAGCAACACAAATACAACAAAGTGACTGATATCTGGGCAAGGTGGTATACAGCTAATTCTAATGCAAAGTCTCAATCTACCTTGCACAATACACATTCGGTATATACAGGACACCTTACTACTTGTGAATGAGGCTAAGTCAGACTCAAGAAACCAGTACTAATCTCAGACACGCTTGTCTACACACTAATCTACTCTACTTCATGCAGCACTCATCTCTTATCTACTCCATGACAAACATTGGATACCAGACTGTATGTCTCCTATTTCCCTGTATGTTATAAACCTTCCCAACAACAGTATTGTAAAACGTATGTTCTGATTTACAGACTGAGTGTCACACTAGCTGTGCACTGTACAATTACATGAACAATTGCAAATATTTGTACTACAAGACTGTATAATGAGTGACTTTTGCTAGCTTGACTTCCAGGAAATGAGAGAATCAACGGCTACATTTTGGGAAGTAGTTACGTTACACAAAGGATACCAGACCCATTGCAAGTTGTGTGGTTTTGGAGAGTTGTCTGATGTGAAGAAGCAAATTGGAGCATGTGGTCCATTAGAATGCGCAATTAGCTTAGAATGAGATGGCTATAGATCAGCCTAATGAATATGTTTTGAAACTTCCCAATAACAGCATAATGCAAATAGTCAATACACACCTTCATACAATGTGCTGAGATTGATGATCATATATGAACTGTACATTGTATGCATGCACGCACTAATTACTCCTGCTGGTTTTGAAATTGACCTATTGTTTTGAAGCTTCTCAACAACAGTGTGATGGAAACAGCCAACACACACCTTAATCAAGGCTGTGTAATGTGTTGGGATTGAGAGGCTATGAATTGTATACACTTACTGCACATAATATATGCTCAGACATAATGTATGGTCAGTTTAGAATACAGCTGGCTATGATATAGCCTAATGAAAGTGACATGTTGAAGCTTCCCAAATAACATTAATGTAAACAGTTGCTACACACCTTGATACAGACTCTGGAATGTGGTGGGGTATAGTCACACTAGTTGGGCATTGTATGAGTACATGCACTAATGATTTCAACAAGGGTACATAAGTAACAATATTATTATGTGTTGATGATTGTATATAAATGTAGAAATTGAAGGTTATTCCATCGTGTATTTCAATCACTTGGCCACGTTCAAAGTGCTATACCGCTGAACTTCCATTAAGAGTGGGGTTCATATGCACTTTGTAGATGCGTGAATATCAAATGAGTCTACAAATCGTACATGAGCTCCATCCTTAATGGAACTTCAGCGATACACCACTTCAAACGATGCAATCAAAATATTTGACAGAATAATTTTCAATTCCTACATGGGACTGTCACAAATGTATTATTATGCTATATTATGTGTTCATGATTGTATAACTAACTACATGTAATTAGTAATACAATCATGAACAATGGATACCAGAAGGTGAGAAAGTAAACAAACTGTAAACATGGTCCCCGATAAATGCCCAGTTAGCCTACTATAAAATTGGCTTCAAAATTAGTGTAACGAGAGTGATACTTGAAAGCTTGTCAATGCACAAACTTCATACAGATTCTGGAACGTGGTGGAGTATGTGAATAGTTGGGTACACGTACTAATTAATTTTTGCTTGTGTGACTTCCCAAGTAGGGTAATTATTGATTTCAACAAGACATTCTAGTTTGTGAAAGCAGTTATACCACCACTAAACAGTTGATGTCAGTCAGGTACTTGGGAACAAGGTTAACTCACACTCATACTAATCCATAGTCAGTAGTACAGTCTCACTGACTTACTCCAGCATCATCTTTGCTGTTGACTTCTGCTCCTTTCTCCACAAGGCACTTCACTGTGTTCACATGGCCATTGTCAGCTGCCCAGTGTAGAGGAGACATCTGATGGGGAGAAAGAACAAATATAACATGGTCCACTAGTCCAGTTAGTCCAGTATACAGCTCGCTGCCATACTGAAGGTGTCAGCTACTCAATAATGGCAATGTAAGCATTGATACACACCTACGGACTAGCTGTGCAACATGTACTAACTGTAAGTACAGGTTGCTACATCCTGAGCTTGACCTGTCATATCTAAGGAACATAGCCATTAAGCTATGTAGACCTCTCTCTGAATGCTGTGGATGGGAAGATGTTAGTTGCAAGTTCTAAACTAGTTAGATGATTCATCATCATGGGGCGAGCCTGAGCAAGCAGCAAACTACTGATTCACTGCTTTGTCATGGCACACAGCAGGATTTGTCACTGTCGACTGTTTAAGCCAAATTTAATAACGCATATAAGTACAGTCCTCACCAGATATCATGGCGTACGGTAGTACGCCATATGTAGGGATGACCCCGAAAAAAAATGGCCGCCACATTAAAAGTGCACAAATAACACGCTCGAAATGTCTTCGTTAGATTAGTCAAAGGCCTGTATGAGCCATATCAGGCATTATCGAGTGTTTTCATGAGCAAAGAGACTGTTAAGTTTGCTGGAAAGTATCGCTAAGCACCAGACCGGCAAGTCGCCAAAACGGACGAATCGTCTATCTTCTGACTTTCTTTCTTCTTCTTCTTCTGCCTCTCACCGCGATAGCACGATAACGGCTGGAGCTTTTACAACGATTCAAACGCAAAACAACAGGATAAATCACTAGGTATTGCACCTGCCACTTATCGGTCTAAAAGAAAGAACTCAAACTTGTCGGCGATTCTCAGGTAATCTCACACTTACGCTAGCTGCTACACGCCATTTTGCTCGAATTAAATATTACTCATAATTACGTCACCAGGGTTCAACTGAGCACGTGGTTCAGTACTTCGTAGAGAAGGTGAGAATTGAGCGTTGCAGTTTGCAAATCTGATTTCGTGGATCAGTTGACGTAGTTGTGCTGCACTTTACATCGAACGCAATATGCGTAATGTCCGCAAGAAACGAGCGAAGTACAAGCAGAACTACCTGCGAAACAAAGGGGAAAAAAAGGCAAGCGTCCCGTAATAATTACTGGAAGGACCCGGAGAAACACAGGGCATCTTCCCGGGCGTCCTCCCATGCCTGTTATTGGAAGGACCCTGAGACGAAAAGGGCGTCCTCCCATGCCTGTTATTGGGAAGGACCCTGAGACGAAAAGGGTGTCCTCCCATGCCTGTTATTGGAAGGACCCTGAGACGAAAAGGGCGTCCTCCCATACCCGTTATTGGGAAGGACCCTGAGACGAAAAGGGTGTCCTCCCATGCCTGTTATTGGAAGGACCCTGAGACGAAAAGGGCGTCCTCCCATACCCGTTATTGGGAGGACCCTGAGACCAAAAGGGCATCTTCCAGGGTATCCTCCCATACCCGTTATTGGGAGGACCCTGAGAAAGGAAGGGCAGCTTCCCGCGTATCCTCCCATAGTAGTTATTGGAGGAACCCTGACAAAAAAAGGGCAGCAGCTCATATGACTAATTTGAAGGCTGCAAAAGCCAAGCTCAAGTGGTATAGACGGTACTATGTCAGCTAGTGTTTTAACCATCAAGTACTTCATATGACTTAGAACACTAGCCACTGATATTCAGTTTTATTGTCAACTTTCACATTTCAAATTTGCTTGTTACAGTCATTTACATGCATATAGTACACATACAATGTTTACTGCGAGTTGATGGTAGCACTTTGGCTGGTGTCTTCTTAACATCCTCCTTTTGTGTTGTGCCTGAGTCTTCATATTCCTCCAACGAAGCAAGTGGCAGCCTATTGGTAGCTTGGTATACTCAAACTCTAGTAGCACCGAGTCAACAGTGCATGGCTTCATTCCAAACTTCTGCACTAGAGGTGGCCACAGAACTGGCGGTTGTTCAGCTCCACAGACCCCTATGCGTTCGTTTTAAACCCATTTAGACTATAGCTACTCACCATCAAACAGTTCTGTAATGGGGTATCACGACTCAATACTCTGGTGACAGTCTATGGAGAGTTTTTCGGTGAACCCATTAGTAGTCCACGTGAAATGAGCACAGGATTTATAAGCTTGCATGCAAAGCCTTATTAAACTCATCTGCTTTTCACTTGGTTTTTATGAGGCTTTGCTTGGACTGTACTTCTAAACCCCCCGAAGTTTGATGTTTGGATTGACGATTTCACTTCAAAGCGTTTGAATTTATGACAATTCTTAGCTCTTTCTACTATCATACTGTACACACCATGCATCTTCCCCTCGGCCTACCCTCCCATGTCACTTCTCTCTTACCATTCCTAAACCAAAAAAAAAACAAAGCAAACAAGTCACAAAAAAGTTTTCTCAATGAAAACAAGCACATGTAGGGATGGAACCCTCAAAAACCAACCAAACAAGATAGGAACAACACCACAATACTTTTACACCATCCCTACATCTTGTGCCATTTTGCCAACCACGTACACCACAAAACCCTTCAAATTTAAGTTTTTAGGGTTTGTGCTTTTAGTTTAGTTATAGTTAGTTTTTATTTAGAAAATACTTTTGGTTTAGTTTAGTTCTAGTTTCCTGGTTTTACAAAATTTTTAGTTAGTTATTGTTTCAACCACTGAAACTCTAAAACCCCTTACTAAAAGGTATTTAGTTACACTTATTGTTGAAAACAGGCTGTATTCTGTTTTAGTACAGTTACGGTTTCTTCTTGTACGTCCTTGGACGTTTTAGTTACAGCCCCCAAGTTAGCAAGAAATTTAAGTTGCACTTTTGGTTAACTAAATTTTAAAAAGGCCATACTAAAATATATTTAGTTAAAGTTATAGTTAACTAAAACAACACTGCACACCAGCTACACCCACAAACCAACAAACAACCCTACAACTAGCTACCTACCCCACAAACCCTTCAAACACACCACCATGTCGTTAACTACGGACCAACCCAGTACTGCTCACCACAGCCTTCACTTACAAGACAACCCTTACCTGCCATGCCCAGCAGCTACAAAAGCCCACAACATACGCAACCCACTCCAACATGCCACACAGACTCAGCATTGATCTTGCACCCCACAGCTTGTACATATTAAACTAGCTAACCATGCCTGCCACACTCAACCGTAACAAAGTTACAGCCACCCACAACACAACGCACTCTCCATACACAACAACATGCACTACACACCCAGTACTGCTCGTTCCACAGGCTTCCATGCCCAAGACAACCCTTCTGTGCACACAAGTAACAAACACAATGCATAGTCGGCAAAATGGCACAAGATGTAGGGATGGTGTAAAAGTATTGTGGTGTTGTTCCTATCTTGTTTGGTTGGTTTTTGAGGGTTCCATCCCTACATGTGCTTGTTTTCATTGAGAAAACTTTTTTGTGACTTTAAATATATGTATCACATATGCCAGGCATTTCTCCAGCCAGGGCAGCTAACGTGGCTACACATGCATAGGCTAAGCTTTACACCGAAATCATGAGCTAAATTTCTGGCGTTTATGAGTGCCGTTTATGCGTGGCCTGCAACCTGAAGCGACCCAGTCAACCACTGTCCATATTAAATTTGTACCTCCTGTGAGTGGCCTGCCGTCGTCGGTAGAAGCACAAACCAGTGCCACGCGTGCTTCAACTTCAGTCGCCTTCGCTCCGGGTCCCCGACGCTGGACTCTGACTAGACTGACAGTAGCCCTCCACTGGCCTTCACATGCCTCACACACGATATCTCAATATCGATCTTCGTGAAATATTTGAATGCGCTCATTTAAAATTTACGGTAAGTGGTCGGTCCAAGCATAGCCGGCCGTATACACACATGCATGCACAATGCAGTCACGCCAGTGTGGGGCTCGCTCAGGCTCGCCCCAATTAGTTTCATCTTATAACTATACCACAGAAATCTGCCATCTTGTCAATAATAATGAATTTGTAATACTAAGCCTTGGACTCTTGCTCAATTAATGGCACATTACCCGTATTCATTGTATTCATAGGAAACAATCATGACTTGTAATTAGACCACAAGATTGTGTCATGTCTTGTATTCTTATTACTGGACAATAACAATGGCTACATTTATAGTACTGTAGGAGGGTACATCACTTGTAATGCAAGATGTGACCTGTCATCTGTAAGCTGTCACCACAGTTCTTGAGTTCACTTGCTACTAGCCATTACAAGCATGCACAAACACTGTACATAGCTGAAATTGTACCGTATAGTTTTATTTGGTTACCGTAAAATTGGGATAATAGGCACCCGCACAAAATAAGCACCCCATGAATATAGGCACCCATTTTGATTACAGCAACCACATCGCGTTACTAAGCACCCATATAAAAATAGGCACCCCACAAAAGAGGCACCCGTTACTGCACAAACGGAAGTGCATTTGCTGAGTCGGCTTACAAAAATAACAGCTATCTTTCGCTACTGTCTATCTCCGAATCTGTGGTTTGAGAAAAGCTACAAACATGGGACAAAAGTTAGCAGAAAAGGAACCTCTAGGCCAAAAACATATCACAGCTAATTTGTTCCCACGCACCTGTACGCACTAGAATACGCTACTAGAATATTACATTTGTTTTTAGCGCCACATGAATATAAGCACCCCACAAATCTAAGCACCCATTCTGGCTGCTAATTTTGATAATAGGCACGGGTACCATTATATAAAAACGTTTTTATATAATGGTATCTTAACCCTAAGGTTAAGGTTAACCTTAATATCCTGATTTTACAGTATTCGCGGTGCTTTGATCAATTTCAAACAGCAGCACAAGTGATGTCAGTTTTACTGTAAAGTCATTCTTGTAACTAGCGTGTTGTAGAGGTTACACAATTGGGTTAGCTACACGTCCTAGTAACAAGAGTGTGGAGATTTAATGGGTACCGTAAATTGGGAAATTTTCGTTGTTGAAAAATTTTCGCAGTCGCATAAGGCTACGAAATGTAATCGCACAAAATATTTTATACAGCGATTTTTTTTTTACGAGTAGTTAAAACATTGCGGTGCGAATCATAGAGCGCGCCATTCCACATGCTCATGCTCAACATTCACACTTGAAAAGTAGAGAGCAGGGAACTTCAAGTCTGCCTTGTGCCAGGTCAGCTGAATACTTCCTGCGCCCAGTTACTGTACATTCATTCCATAGTACCTCCCCGTGGCAAAAACAGCAGACACACCCGTGACAGCTTTCGAGGCAAATGTCAGTTCCTTCCTTTTTTCACAGCGTATCGATCGGAGGCGTTTTTGGGCTCTCTTTCACACACCAACGCCTTTCCAACCACTGCCTCCCATACTTCTTTATATACAACAATTCCTTTCAAAAAGCTCATCTGTGGCAGTGAATCTCTCCGTACGTTCTTCCCGGCTTCACACCTGCTCTAGCATGTGCACGTGCCATGCGAAAGCCGATTACGCAATACTAATAATGTACAAACACTATGTTGCAAAATTTTCGTGTTAAAATATTTTCGTAGGACGTTGACCCCACGAAAATTTTAAACACGAAAATTTTTCCAACGAAAATTTCCCGATTTACGGTATACGAATAGGATATCTTGTTGTCACATACTATAGTGCAGTCCTGCTTGTGTCAGTGTATTTGGTTGTGACCTCCAGTACACTCTGGAGGTGACCAACAGTGTGTGTGTGTAACCTCCACAACATGCCCTAGTATAGAGGACATCATGCTGGCTACTGTGTCACTGCATTTACTATAGTGTTGTGTCTTGAAATCCAGGTTACACTCAAAACTGAAGTCAGCAATACAAGTTCAGTCAATAATAATATCATGTGCCTCCACACCAGAAGTTGGGTTAATAAGAATATCACTTACCTCCCAATATTGGAAGTCAGGATGTTCAGGCACTCTTGACATGGTGTTGATATCTACAGGAGAATAAGAGTCATCTGATCACTTCACAACTACTGGTATACATTCACAACTCACAACACTCAGTGAAGCCATAATACCAACATTATTAGAACTAAAGCTAATACGTAATAGTTATTATCTTGCCCTAGGGATGCATGGTCCTTTTACTTGTGGGCGTCAAACTATCAATAAGTTTTAAGTATTGACAAATATAACCAGCCATATACTAAAGGTTGTACATAATCTTCCTAGGGTTTGTTATTTAGATATCATGGTCCGTACATATTGGTGTGGGTTGGAGTATGCCCATGTCCAACACCAATATGTATATAACCATGTATGTAAGACTAGGTATATAACCATATATACTCCACTTCACCCTTGTTTCTGTGGTAACAGGTGGGTATTATTTTCCATATACTGACAGGAAGTTGTAGATTCTGTAGATTCTGTTCCATATACCACAGGAAGTTGTAAAATGATGTTTCCTATAAGCTACCTTGTTTAGAGTGTAAATTACTTTACATGTTTACTAATAACATACCTTGTTTACAGTGAAAACTACCATGTGTATTTACTAATAACAACAAGGACCAATCAGAGTGGAGAATATAACAGATAAACCACAGTAGACAGTAGACAGGGATTTATCTATAACATAACCAACCATGCTATACATCACTACAATATCTCACTAAAGTCAGAATGGTATAATATACATAGGGGGGATACATACTAGTGGGATAAGCCCAATACGTAATACCATGCATGGTCGTTTTACGTGTTGTGGTCTAGCTAGGTCCAACACCAGACCTAAAAATATAACCTGTTACGGCAACGCAACTATTCAAGAGTACATCAATTTAATTTGTTGCCATGGTAACAGGTTATAATCAGCTGTACTTGCTATATCATAATGTTGTTTTAGTAAGAGAATCTTGATTTAGTTATAGTTGTAGTATTATTGCTCAAATCCTTCAAATTTTAGTTTTAGTTACAGTATAATCACTTACATTCAGTAAGTTTTAGTTTTAGTTATAGTATAACCACTGAAATTCAGTAGGTTTTAGTTTTAGTTATAGTATAATCACTGAAATCATCGGAGATTTAGTCATAGTTATAGTTATAGTAGGTGGGTGTGGTTTACGCATGCGCACTCGTTCAAGAAGCACGAGGTTATTCCTTTCAATAAAGTATTTTGTGTTCGTACATTGTAAGTGCCGTCTTTGGTCTTGTAAGCTTGTTTGTTCTCGAATGAGTCGAATCCGATCTGGAACCACGAGGTCACGTATTCCTCTTCTAGAGCGCATTTGCACTGCATTATATATCGTGTTGCTTGTTGTTACTGAGATGGAAACCTACTCCTCAGAAGAGAATGCCGACTCGATCTCCGAAACTACAACGCCAAGGTCTCTGAGTCCGTCCCCAAGTGTAACCCCATCTCCTGGACTGGATACGGGGTCAGTCATTGGTCGCCCACGAAAGAGCCCCGTGTGGGATTTTTTCGAGTATGATAGCAGTACACAGAAAAGTTTGTGCCAAGTCATGATTCCTGGTGACGCCAGCAGTTCGGCTGAATCCCCAGGTTCAGATCTCACAAGAAACATGTGTGGTCATGCTATTGCAGGAAAGTTTGCGACCAACATGAAAAACCACTTAAAGAAGGCCCATCCAAATGTGTACCAAGAAGTTATATTGAAGGCACAAGCAAAGGCAAAGGAAAAGTTGCAAGTAAAGAAGACCAAGAAGACTACAAGCCATGATCGAAGCCAGATGACCATAGGAGAAGCATTCCAGCGGAAGTATGACACCAAAAGCCATCGATGTCAGGTCATAACACGCAAAATGGCAGTTTTTATTGGGAGCACAAACGTTCCCATTAGCCTAGTCGAAAATGTGGAGTTTCGATCATTGCTGGAGGCCATTGACCCATGCTACCCAGTCCCTGGCAGGACACTGATTGGAAAGGAGATAGAGAAAGTTTTGCTTGATATGAATACCAACATTCAAACATTCATTTCTAAGGCCCAAAAAATTAGCTTATGCGCTGATATCTGGATCAAAAAAGGAATGTCGTCTTCATACCTTGGAGTGACTGCTCATTTTTTCACAAAGCACGACCATACACGTCGTCAAGTTACCCTGGTAGTCAGGCAGATACATCATCCACACACTGCCGATACAGTGCGGGAAGTCATCGATGAGGTACTCGCAGAATGGAACATTCCCATTGGTAAAGTGCGAGCTATTCTCACTGATAATGCGAGTAACATGATTAAAGCATTTCGGGAACAGTTGCAAGATATCGAGTCAGAGGAGTCAGAGACAGAGGAAGGGGACGTTGATGAAAGTGAAGACCTGCTGGAGAGTGATGAAGTCGATTTTGAGGATAAGGAGCTAGACCATGAGATCACATTCAAGTTTTATTGTAAGCGCATCAGCTGCTTTGCCCACACACTCCAGCTCTGGTACACAAGTTTAGTGAGGCCAGATCATTCAGTGAGACTTTGAAGCGGATGAAGACATTGGTCAAGAAGGTCAATAAATCATCAAAAGCGACGGAAATGCTCTTGTCTCGGGCCCATAAGAAGCTAGTTGGCAACTGTCCTACACGTTGGAGCTCAACTTATCTGATGATCAAGCGTTTACTGGATATGAGGGTACCCTTGACGTCTGTATTGGAGCAGCTGAAGTGGGACAATCTCGCAACCAGTGATTGGAAGGTGCTAGAGAATATTCACAAGTTATTGAAGCCCTTCGCACAGTACACATCACTCTCAAGTGGAGAGGACTACACAACCATCTCATCAGTGATTCCAATTATTATGGAGTTGAATCTCCACTTAGAGGAGATGAAGAAGGTTCCAGAGTTGACAGTTGTGTCCAATCTCCTCCAGTCTGAGCTGAAACGTAGGTTCAGGAAATGTACCGATCCAGGTGATCCCGACCACGAGCCCCTGTTTCTCATGGCAACCATGTTAGACCCAAGATATAAAGTACTCCTCAACCCCATCCAAGTAGAGTCCACCAAGAAAGAACTACTTAAAGAACTTAAAGAAGTTGCCGGCAATAATGGAAGCTCTGGGTCTCCTAGCTGTACTGCTTCGGCTTCGCCTGCTCATCAACCAGAAGAGTGAAGAACCCCCACCAAAACGTTTTTGCCACCTCTCTAGACTGATGAAGGAGAAGGTGAAGGAGGGCATTCAGAAAGTGGCCAAAACACCACCAGGACAGCAGGAGCTAGATCAGTACCTGTTGAATGTCGTTCAATATCCTGATCATGTGGATGCCTTCAAGTTTTGGATCGAAGAACAGGTGGCTTACCCACTCCTGTCGTCAATTGCTGTAGACATTCTGACAATAACCGCTTCATCTGCTCCTGTAGAAAGAGTGTTCTCCACTGCTGGAGAGTCTACTTCTGGCAAACGAAACAGACTTGCACACAAGAACCTTGAACGTGAAGTACTTCTTCGAAAAAACAAGGATTATCTGTGATACATTTAATTGTGATGTCTTATTTTGAGTCTTGAGTTTTACTTCCTGATGCTGTACTGTTTTGTCATTTATTATTTGTTTATTAAAGGTGTACTCCTGCCTGCTAGGAGATGGGTACCGCCCACAAGCCACAGGGGTATACACAAAAAAATCTTAGCAACAGTGGGAATGAGGGTCAGTAATAAAGAAAGCTGGAAATCCTGAGGCTGTGAATAGCTTGTGTGTATACTATAATTTCCAGATGCTATTTTAGTTTTAGTTATTGTAAAGTCACCTCACTCCTGGGAGTATTAGTTTTTGTTATAGTAAAATCACTTAGATCCAATGAGTTTTAGTTTTAGTTATAGTACAATTACTAGAAGTAAATAAGCCTTACTAGAATAGGTTCCAGTTATAGTTATAGTTAACTAAAACAACACTACAGTATATCAGTGTATGTAAACACTCATACACATACCATCGTCATGTACATATGTATATAGTCAACTAGTGACAAGATTTGTAGCTTCTAGAAGTGCACAATGGAAACATGATTGTAGCTAATGACAGGACAGAACATTGTCTCCTCAAGAGACACTTGGTCTGTGGAAATTGTACATTCTTAGTAAGCTCAGTCAAGAAGGTCATAAAATGTCGTGACAGTAACAGTAGCCTGACATTGGAAACTATGAACAATGCATGTACTAACATTTATCTATACTACCAATTACTACTAAATGGTGGTTGGGGGAGGGAAAGGGGAAGCAGGGGCATATGTCATTCACAACTACTTTGCCCTAGTCCGTCTTAGTAACTTGAAGTTATATCCCCTACTATACTTGCAGTATATCTTCTCCTTACCTACACCCTTCTGAATAAGAGTCTCCACCATTGGATCAGATCCAATGAATGCAGCGTAGCTCATTGTACCATCTTCTTCCAGTAGCTGTTTCATCCGCTCACTGTTGTGGACAACCCTCTCCAGTTCATCAAGGTGGCGGTGGAAGGAATCCGCATTGTTTTCTGTAATACTTTCTCGGAGTGTCTTCAGTAGTCTCTTCTACATGAGGCACATAAATACAGTAACTTGCAGTCAGTGGAAGCCTAACAGGTGCTATGAGTCAAACTGATTATTAGGGCACTTCCTCACAGTATTAGCATACTGCATGCACGCAGTGGCGTAAAACGTGTTACTCAGTGCACAGGGCATATTACCAAGCTATGTTAAATGCAACTATTTCACATTAAAAGCACTCGGGTGGCTGCCATATACAGGAACACACACACACATATGCACCTGAAGGTCATGTTGGGCATATAGTGACTGGTATCCACCACGTCCACTGTTCTGGAGCAAATCCTCACAGGGTGCCGCAAATCCTACAAAACATATCATCATGAAGACAGTAAGCTGGGCAAGTCTGGCTCTGAATGCCAGTCAATTGAAAGTCACACAAACTTGTCGACCCCCTAGCTCATAGTTAGTTGCATACAGCAAGGGAAAGCTCTTAAACCGAAGCCACATTGTGCTCAACAGCCCAATTACACATACCGGAAATACATGTATACTGGAAGCTCCTGAGTTAGGGACAGCTTGCTATAGGGACAAAATGATGGTTCCCAATGGCGTCCGCTACAGAGGGATTCCACTGTAACACTGTACATGCCCGCACAGCCCCTGGTTATACCTCTCGATGAACTCACTATCAGTCTTTGTTCTCATGGTTGCACTGGGGATACTGTGACCCACTGCATTCTCCCCCCTCACCCTCACATCATACTCAGTGGAGGGAGCGAGGCCATCCAGAGTTGTGGAGAAGACATCGTGTCTGACCACCTGTGTCTCAAACGAGGATTCAGGATCTGAGGCAACACAATACTCCACCACGTAGCCAGTGATGGGACTGCCCCCGTCCTTTTTGCTTGCATTCCATTTGACGGATATGGAGGTGGATGACGTTGCCTCAACAGACACAATGGTAGGTGCAGAGGGTGCTAATGTGTGTGATAACAGACAAGTAAATAATGTTGACCAAATGTTTCACAATAAATACTAGGTGATCTGAGTCAACCAGAGGTTAGTCTCACATGTCTCACATAGCCGGACTCTCGCAAGAGTCTGGCTATGTGAGACTACTACTGCGCATGTCTGCAGGATCTACAGTATGACGGTCAGCAGTATATAGTCTGTACCAGTACCTGAAGTCCTGCCAAACACTCGCCTGAGTAGCCTGGCCATTGGATCAACGCACAGTGAAGGAATCGGTCATTGTTCTAGGAAACGCCCATAAGCATCAACCGATACAAATAGTGTCACGTGAACTGTCAATTATAAACTAGTCTCATTCACAGACTTCATGTCGCCGGTCTGGGGATGAGACTAATAGTGTAGTATAATAGTCTCGTTCCCAGACTGCCCACCGAGCTCGTGACTGTAAACAAAGTCAAAGGTTTTTCCACGACTGTCGTACCAAGAGACAACGTGTTTGAGCACCAAGAAATTCGTTGGGTGACAGCTGCCAAGGTATTACAGTATTACAGGTTTATTCTGCATGGTCTAGTGAGCAGTGAGATCGGCAGTGACTCACACTCCATGCACTGTGTGTATTTCGTGGCTGAGGTTGGTAGCTAACTCCAATATCATATAGATGGTTTTCATGGGGCGTGGCTTCACTTCCGGAGGGCAAAAGTCGGTGTCTGGGTTTAGTGCAGCTGCGTGCAAAATACAGACTAGTAAGTGCTACATCGAGTCCTTACCATTAGTACTGAAAGATAAAAGAAGCTGCTTCGCTCAAGGTGAAAGGTCCGCTGTACAGCTGCCTATCGATCGCGCGTTTGCCCTCCGGAAGTAGGGCGCTTAATTGACATTTGGAAACCATCTATACGAGTGTGGCTGACAAGTGAAGTGGAAGTGAAGATATATTTAGAGTATGCGTGACGACATCCCTTCCAGTCGAACCCTGTGTTTTCAAGGTCAACAAACCTGGAATCCAAGCTGATAGAATTCTTTGTCTTTGTAAACTTTTAGCGCACAGTCAATTTTGGGAGTCGTGTTCACTGTCCATAAAATTGGGGATTTTCCCCATTTCCTGTCGGCATTGACATCCAATAACCATTAAGTTAGTTAAGATGTGGCCTGGCGGAACCCTTCATGTGGTGCTCGGAACTTTGAAGATAAGCTTAGATGGACTTAAAAACAACAACAACAACAACAACAACAAAAAAACAGAGGAGTTTTAGTAGATTGCTGTAGTGTCAGTAGCTGTGAGTAGTGCGTAATGCCTGCTTGTGGAAGCTAGCTTGTGTCTAGAAGCAGCAGAAAGGTCATCAGTGGCCAAGACTGTACTCACTGGGTAGGCCCAGGTCTTGCAATCGTATGCCAAGCCTAGTAGGCCACCATAGCCTGGTGCTCCGAGTGCTGGGCTGAGCTTTAACTAGAATGTGCAATATATCGTTGCTACTACCCTGCCGTAGACAAGAAAGCTGCAGAGGAGTTGTGTGTGGAACAGAACCCTGAGTTGTTTAGCGACATAAGGGGGAGAGGTGGGGCTAGTAATACTTGCTTCCACTCATGAATGAGCCCCTCCCGTAGACAGGCTGTGAATTTTCTTCGATCCCTTCCTGCTTCACCCACTCCCTCTGCCTCCCTAACTCTCCTGTTCTCATCCTCTTTCTATCCTCACTTTCCTCTATTTCATACACACTCGCCCTCTCCCTAATTCCTTTTCCTCTCACTCTCTTGTCATCTCATACCCTGGCATGGCTCTGATTATGAGGCTTCGTGTATACCTCCCTCCCAACCTCCATACTCATATTTCCTGTGCAAATAACAATGAGGGAAGATTGCCAAAGTCCATGCAAAAGAACTGCTGTGTCCTGCTACAAACTGATACTCCCCCACCTTAGCCTCATTCCAAGGCCCCGCCCCCACCTTTCCTCTCTCTCACCCTCTCTCACCCTAGTAGTAATCAGAAACTATACTACCCCAGGTTAATAGCAATAACATGTTTCATCTTGTGTTCACTGCAGGAGCTTAACATCAGCCACTATATAATCAGTCAAGACAAGAGTGTGCTGTCAGTGGTGTCATTGGTTCTCCATCTTCCACACAAATCCACAGATACCATCTTCTCACCAGCCTCTTCAGAGAAATTTCCAGTGTTGGACAACTATGACATCATTATACAGATGTACATTTTGTTATGGTAATATTGGATTGCATAAAACAAGTTAAAGTGTTCCTGGGATACAGTAGCAACAATATTAGTCTGATGAAGAGTATGAGGAGATGGAGGTGACCAGAAAGGACAACTAAGTCTGGGTGCATGCATGGGTTCTAATGAACTTGTGCAGTCAGAGATATACTGCTGTGCTGACTCCATCATGCCTGGCGACTGTACTGCACCTTCTGAACCACCTCTACCCACTAGTTGCAGCTGCTTCATAATGTAATAAAGACACTCGAGGGACCAAGGATCTTGCTGTGATGGGTGAAGAGAGGAAGTGATGAAATCAGAAATGTGGATCAGTAGGAAAGAGGAAGAGAAAAGGGAAATGGAGGGGAGAACATTAGGTGAAGCCTGCATACACAGGGGGTATGGGAAGCAGTGAATGCACAGGATGCATTCTGCTATACCTTGATTTACGGTCATAGAGTGTCACGGGTAGGGGTGAGAATATTATGCTCCAAAATCAGAGAATTATGCTATGCTTTGATGCTCACAATTTATGCTTCTAAGCAAAATAATTTTTACAGTATGCTCTCCGGCTCAGCACTGGTCCTGCTCAAACTCTCGGAGGCATCTTCCCCTGAGTCTTCAACCTCTTCTCCATCGCTCGAGACTGTGGTAAATGTTGTGCCAGAAGCTAAGCTATCAGACAGGCTGCTAATACTACAACCAGGCTTGTTATGTTCGGCCATTTTTTCCTATCGAGTCACGTGGAAACTGCACATGCACAATACGCATGGGGCTAAAAAAGAACCGAATTATGCCGGCATTATGCTCGATGCTTTGAAGGGTCAATTATGCTTGAAATTATGCTGGCATAATATTCGCACCCCTAGTCACGGGGGAGCAACACAAGGAGGGAGTGTGATGGTGAGGGTGTGAGGGAGCAACACAGGGAGGGAGTGTGATGGTGAGGGTGTGAGGGAGCAACACAGGGAGGGAGTGTGATGGTGAGGGTGTGAGGGAGCAACACAGTGAGGGAGAGTGATGGTGAGGGTGTGAGGGAGCAACACAGGCTGTGAGGGAGCAACACAGTGAGGGAGAGTGATGGTGAGGGTGTGAGGGAGCAACACAGGCTGTGAGGGAGTGTGATGGTGAGTGTGAGGGAGCAACACAGGGAGGGAGTGTCGTGGTGAGGGTGTGAGGGGGTGTGATGGTGAGGGTATGAGGAAGCAACACAGGGAGGGAGTGTGAGGGAGCAACACAGGAAGTGGTGTGACGGTGAGGGTGTGAGGGAGCAACACAGAGAGAGTGCGATGGTGAGGGTGTGAGGGATAGGCCTTGATGGATTATTCCTTTTTTTTACCCTATTATTAATATTCTATTCTTGTATTCTCAAAATTTTTACCTATTATTCTTATCATTCTACCTAATATTCTTTTCATCATGCCTATTATTCCCAGTCTAAATACAATACATCGTGCACCAAATAGAGTCTTGTTATGTAGATAGCCCCATATACATATGGCATACTCACTTCCTACATTACTACACGTGACCTGAGTGGAAATGTGCATGCGCACTACCCTCATCCCCCCCCCGACTTCAATGTTTTCATTGGCGGCAGATGCCTGTGGGACGAGGCTACATGCACGCCTACACTCAACGCCTACACTCAACGCCAATTGCTGTTAGGTGTAGTGTACAAAACTAGGATTTTTTATTAGATTTTTTTACCTATTATTCTCGAATAATTCTTGATTCTTTTTGCTACCTAAAATTATGCTAGCATAATCCATCAAGGCCTAGTGAGGGAACACGGGGAGGGAATGTGACAGTGAGGGTGTGAGGGAGCAACACAGGGAGTGTGACGGTGAGGGTGTGAGGGAGCGTCACAGGGAGGGTGTGATGGTGAGGGTGTGAGGGAGCAACACAGGCAGTGACGGTGAGGGTGTGAGGGAGCAACACAGGCAGTGACGGTGAGGGTGTGAGGGAGCAACACAGGGAGGGAGTGACGGTGAGGGTGTGAGGGAGCAATACACGGAGGGAGTGACGGTGAGGGTGTGAGGGAGCAATACACGGAGGGAGTGTGATGGTGAGGGTGTGAGGGAGCAACACAGGGAGTGTGACGCTGAGGGTGTGAGGAAGCAACACAGGGAGTGTGTTGGTGAGGGTGTGAGGGAGCGTCACAGGGAGGGAGTGATGGTGAGGGTGTGAGGGAGCAACACAGGCAGTGACGGTGAGGTGTGAGGGAGCAACCCAGGGAGGGAGTGACGGTGAGGGTGTGAGGGAGCAATACACGGAGGGAGTGTGATGGTTAGGGTGTGAGGGAGCAACACAGGGAGTGTGACGCTGAGGGTGTGAGGAAGCAACACAGGGAGTGTGATGGTGAGGGTGTGAGGGAGCGTCACAGGGAGGGAGTGTAACGGTGAGGGTGTGAGGGAGCAACACAGGCAGTGACGGTGAGGGTGTGAGGGAGCAACACAGGGAGGGAGTGACGGTGAGGGTGTGAGGGAGCAATGCACGGAGGGAGTGTGATGGTGAGGGTGTGAGGGAGCAACACAGGGAGTGTGACGCTGAGGGTGTGAGGAAGCAACACAGGGAGTGTGATGGTGAGGGTGTGAGGGAGCGTCACAGGGAGGGAGTGTAATGGTGAGGGTGTGGGGGAGCAACACAGGGAGGGAGTGACGGTGATGGTGTGAGGGAGCAATACACGGAGGGGGTGACGGTGAGGGTGTGAGGGAGCAATACACAGAGGGGGTGTGATGGTGAGGGTGTGAGGGAGCGACACAGGGAGGGAGTGTAACGGTGAGGGTGTGAGGGAGCAACACAGGGAGGGAGTGACGGTGAGGGTGTGAGGGAGCAACACAGGGAGGGAGTGACGGTGATGGTGTGAGGGAGCAATACACGGAGGGGGTGACGGTGAGGGTGTGAGGGAGCAATACACAGAGGGGGTGTGATGGTGAGGGTGTGAGGGAGCGACACAGGGAGGGAGTGTAACGGTGAGGGTGTGAGGGAGCAACACAGGGAGGGAGTGACAGTGAGGGTGTGAGGGAGCAATACACGGAGGGAGTGTGATGGTAAGGGTGTGAGGGGAGCAACGCAGGGAGTGTGACGCTGAGGGTGTGAGGAAGCAACACAGGGAGTGTGATGGTGAGGGTGTGAGGGAGCGACACAGGGAGGGAGTGTAACGGTGAGGGTGTGGGGGAGCAACACAGGGAGGGAGTGACAGTGAGGGTGTGAGGGAGCAATACACGGATGGAGTGTGGTGGTGAGGGTGAGGGAGCAACACAGGGAGGGAGGGTGAGGGTGTGAGGGAGCAATACACAGGGGGTGTGGTGGTGAGGGTGAGGGAGCAACACAGGGAGGGAGTGTGACGGTGAGGGTGTGAGGGAGCAACACAGGGAGTGATACAGTGAGGGTGTGAGGGAGCAATACACAGAGAGAGTGTGACGCTGAGGGTGTGAGGAAGCAACACGGAGTGTGATGGTGAGGGTGTGAGGAAGCGACACAGGGAGGGAGTGTAACGGTGAGGGTGTGAGGGAGCAACAGAGGTAGAAAGGAGAAGAGGTGGGAGACAGAGTGGAGGAAGGGTACAAAGAGAGGATGTGAAGTGGGACAGTCATGCATGTACATGTATGAAGAGCACCGGAGGAGTTGTCCTATGAACCTGGTAGCACATGGTCACAGCACTTCTGAAGTGTCAGGAGGAAGGGAAGATTGTTGACCATTCTGGAGCTGTGTAAACGACATCATGTATGTGTGGGTGAAGGTGAGGGGGTGAGGGTGAAGAGGAATAGTGAAGAGGAATTCTGAGTATATGTTGTTTTTGTTCAAAGATCATTACATGGCGCTAGTGTCACTGAACACTTCCGTACATGTATGTGTGTAGGTGTGTCCATGTATGCATGAGTGTGTTCAGGTACATACTCCCTAGCTAGTGGGAGCTGGCCGTCATACACAAAGGAAAGGGGAGGGAGGAAGCATACCCTGCATTCTACGTTGTTACGGCCAGATTATGCAATAGTTCATGTGTGGATATATGTATCCATGGCAAGCCCCTGTGACCGTCTGCAGCATGAATACATTCCAATTCCACACTTCGTTTTTGATTGCTTGTGAGTACTGTCTACCTATCTGGAAGACTGGCAACACAGCTGGTCATGTATCATGGGATATATCACAACAGCTGTCATACTAAGCCAAGGGGCAGTAACTTTCATCGGCAGTGGTGACCTCAGTGGTGACAGCTGTCATACTAAGCCAAGGGGCAGTAACTTTCATCGGCAGTGGTGACCTCAGTGGTGACAGCTGTCATACTAAGCCAAGGGGCAGTAACTTTCATCGGCAGTGGTAACCTCAGTGGTGACAGGAGATGGCTCTGTTCGCTAAGCTACACTAAAAGCTTCACTAATGCCACATGAAACATTCTAGAAGACACTGAACCACCTAAGTAGTTTTTAATACTCCATGAAGTCTAACCATGGGGCATTAAAAACTACCTAGGTGAGATGTCCCATGTAACCACATACTACAAGCAACAAAACTCCATGGGCAGTGGTCTGCAAATGAAGCTAGTGGTCGTCCAATGACCACTAAACTGAAAGCTTCACTAGTGCCACATGATATATTGAAGATGCTCATAAGAATTTTGGGGCAAGCACTATGGCCACAGTGAGTCACTACACAGTCTACATATGTGAGTACCCCGGTGCTTCTTACAACTGTACGTTCTTGCCTAACAATCAGGCAGGTCTTCCAGAAGTGTTGAAAAGATGCAAGCACCAATGAGCTCTATAGCTACCTAATAGCAGCTTGTCTGGCTTCTTTGTGAGGCTAATATGGTACAGTATTCGTTGACAGTTTATTCACTGAGTGATGGATGTGGACCCCAGTATACTACAGTATTTTATTGTACATGTATGTCCTGTGTACCTGGTAGCACTTGGTTGCAGCATTTCTGAAGAGTCAGGAGGAAGGGAAGAGGTATCACTGGAACTGTGTGAATAACACCTGGTGTGTGTGTAAGGGGGTGAAGAGGGGAAAGGGAAGATGAATTCTGAGTATGTTGTGTTTTTGTTCTAAGATCATTATATGGTGCTAGAGTCACTGAATAGTATTACCGCATGTGTGTGTGTATGGCTGTGTACGTGCATGTATGCAAGTGTGTGCAACTACATGTACATGTACATGTATATGTATATAGCTGTGTGTGTGTGTGTAACGTGCATATGCATGTAAGGTATGGTATGCATGTGTGTGTTGAGGTACATGTTAATGTATCTACAGGGTAGCTGGTGAGGACAGCCATCATACACAAAGGGAGGGGAAGGGAGGAAACATATTGTGCAATCTACATTGTTACATCATTTAGAGACAGCCGCACAGTGTCATGTTGACAATGGCTGCAGCTCTAGGCCTTCTTGTACGTACCCTCACACACAACACAAGATGTTTACTCCAACAAAAAGGAGAGGGCGAAGGAGGAAAGGAACCTTTATGACATGAGTACAACTTGTATACTATGGTACATGTATGTCCTATGTACCTGGTAGCAGTTGGTCACAGCATTTCTGAAGAGTCAGGAGGAAGGGAAGATGTATCATGTTCTGGAACTGTGTGAAGAACACCTGGTGTGTATGTGAGGGGGTGAAGAGGGGAAAGGGAAGATGAATTCTGAGTATATGTGTGTTTTTGTTCTAAGATCATTATCTGGTGCTAGCGTCACTGAATACTACTACGTAAATGTGCGCATGTATGGCTGTGTACGTGCATGTATGTATGTATGTATGTGTGCAGGTACATGTACATGTACATGTATGTATATAGCTAGTTGGGAACACTGGAACAGCCATCATACATGAAGGGAGGGGAAGGGAGGGAACACCCGCGATGTTACATAATTTTATCGTTTAGAGACAGCCATGCAGTGTCATGTTGATCGACAGCTCTGACAATGGCCTTCTTGTAGCACCCCCACACACATCAAAAGTTGATGCTTGTTCAAACAAAAAGAAAAGACGGCGAAAGAGGAAGAGTGAGGGAGGAGAGTGAGATATGTGTCGGTACTACTCAGATACAAATGTACACCAGAGCCTACCAGCTTAACAACATGTGCTATTTGAACCACATCTTTCTGAAAATGGCAGGCCTAGATGTAGATATAATACAAAGACATCGACTGCACAGGAATGTACATGTTTTAAAGCCAAACATTAGATACATGTAGCCTCATTCGGAGGCCTTCCCACCGTCCAGTTGTTGATTGCTTGCAGTACACAAAAATGGAGGGAGAAGGTCATGCGAATGACGTTACTGTCTACCAACATGTAAGCAGATGGAGGGGTGGGGAGGGGTCCTCGATCGAAAGAATGAGCTTGAGTTGAGGCCTTTTCGTGTAGTTTCTGTCCCAAGCGGTGGAGTTTCAAATGTTTGCGAAGCGAAAAAGATACTGGTTCTGGTTAAATATGAAGAACGCCTGAGCGAAATGCTAAAAGATAAGCAGGCCAGGCTAGGAAGAACAAGCTACCTACATAGGGAGTACAATCCTGCAACATGAGGTAAGTTATGCTTGCATGAAACTGGGAGGCTAACTAATGAAGGCAATCTGAAAGACAGCATGAAATCACTATTCTAGCCTTAGAGCATGATTGACGACTTCAGGACAAAATGTTTTTCTGACACCATATGACCAGCTTGCTCAGTTTCACCCCCTACATTTGCCTTGTATTGGGATGATGTACAGTTCAGAGGTCAGCTGGTTTAGTACTAACCTCTACATGGCTTCAATTATCAACAATTAGCATCCACACAAACGCAATTGGAATGGGAGGTGGGGGAATCGCCTTGGATGATAGCATACCACCTTTGTGTGTGAGTATGCAAGTTTTGTATGTGTGTGAGGTGAGTGGTAGGGTTCTGGCTAGGCCTTTTCCAAAGGACAAAGGACACTGTGCACTTTAGGTCTGCCTCAGGCTCCCCCCCCCACAATTGCATTTGCCTTGTGTAGGGAGGTATGTAGTCTCGCATAGCCAGACTCTCACAATATGCGAGAGTCACCAGACTCTCTCCCGTTTTTCGTGTGAGAGTCTGGCTACGCAAAACTAGGAGGTATGTACAGTTTAGAGGTCAGCTTTTTTTTACCTCTTCAATTATCAACAATTAGCATCCTCACAAAGTACTGAATTACTGGGTGTGGAAGGTGGGGATTCCCCTTGCATGCTGGTACTCCACTTCCTTTGTGTGTGAGGGTACAATGTTAGTACGTGTATGAAGTGATTGCATTTCCCTTCCTTGTATAGGGAGGTAAGTATAGCCTTGTTCCCAGGCCCTGCGCATTCGTCGCTTGCAGTACGAAATTCGCGCAGAGGGCCTGGGCTCGTTCATCACATGATGTGTGCCGCAGCTTACGTCACGTCCATTCTACTGGCATCAATGATGTCATAGATGAGCTAGCGCCCAGTTTAGCGTTGAAAGAGGCCCACAGAGATCACAGTAATGGTTCGTGTGCGAACTTACCTAAGTGCTAAAAGTCTCGGCAGCGAAAGAGCACAAGCTGCCATGTTTAGCTGGATAGTAGACGTCTATATTCAGATACCTTGGCCACATCGTGTTACTAGGTCGACCCTGGATTTCGGTTCCTCGTCTTCTTCAGCTTGAGTTTACTATTGTAGTCTATCGTACACGCGTGACCTGTTTCAGGTTCTTCCAACTCCATTTGTGGTTATCTCTACAACCAATGCTGCAACACGGTGCGTCCATATCTGGTGTGACGTAAAATTATGGCTGCGGCACACATCACGTGATGAATGAGCCCAGGCCCTCTGCATGAATTTCGTATTACAAGCGCAGGGCCTGGGAACAAGGCTAAGGTAAGTACTGGTGTGTGAATGTGTTTGTGAGGGAAAGGGGGTGGAAGAAACGGATACATGTACAGTAGGAAGTGATTCGTCGGAAATTTAGTTATCCAAATCTTCAGTTACCCAACCACCTCAAATAATGGAAATTTTGGTGTGCATTAAATGGAAAGTACTTTAAATAATTTAGCGCCGGGCGGAAGGCACTCCAGCCTTTACGGAAAACATTTCACAAAGGTGAAAGGGCACTTTAATTGGAGCGGCACCTAGCACATGTATTAGAACGAAAAAGGACAGTTGGGTTCGTTTTTGGAGTCAGAGGTCAGACAGAAAGGTGCGTTACAGGCATGTGTATGCTAAACGTAGTCTCCAGTGAAACAAATTTAGGTGTTAAAGGTTTTAAGTGTGTGCTGCATGTATTGTGGTTTTCTTTCAAGTGTCAAAGATGATCTGAATACAGTTCGTGTAGAGAATATGATCACGTTGACACAATACTTTCTTGACAAAAATTTCCAGCTTGTGGTTGGTTACAACCTGTTTGAAAAATTTGCTCACACTACATGACTCTTTGAATATCACTACAGTAAAACCTCTAATAACGGGCCCTCCAAAAAGCAGACTACCGCTGTATAACACAGATCACTTGCCCCTGATTAACATAGAACTATTACACTTTTAACCTCTGAAAAGTGGACACGTCTCAACTTCATATAACAGACACTGACCTAGCCACAGACCTATCTTAGCCAATACGAAATTACTCCTGAAGATGGACAGTGAAACTATGCCCACCAATTCTCGAACTAGATAGTGATTAGTGCTATGTGAATGACATAATTATACATACTGCCATAGAGGCCCATAGTGGATTGTGAACTCGATTTACACAAACAGTTTTCGTTTGTGAAACTCACTCAGTGGATACTGCCAGGTGAGCTCTAGATCAAATGCTGTTCCTTGTACACGCATTTGATTCTTTTCTTGGGAATCCCCACAGAAAATTCTGCGCATCATAAAATGCCATAGCGAGTTTTGTTCCAAACAAGCAAGGGCTGTTTGTGTAAAGTGATTTCAACTTTTACTATGGCCTCTATGGTAGCCTGTGTGATTACGTCACTCACGTTGCACTTAAATATAATTGCTACCCCACGTGTACCTCTACTTACCAGCTTCCAACCTTCTCTGCAGCCACCCCACTGTATCGTAAATAAAGCACACTTTTAACACATTAACAGCACAATCACACAATATTGGAGTATAAAAGTATAGAATAATGTATGTGTGTAATTTATGAGCCAAGAGCATGTAATTAGAACGGGTGGCTTAAGTAAGAGCTGAAACCAGTCGGAATTTACCGCCAGTACGAAATGTAGTAATATGTATCTACATGTATTCAGCTGTACGTAGACATAAGCCATTGTTGCTAAGCACATGACTGGGTGTTATATTTTTAGTATGGTTCAATAATTTTTACCGGATTATGGGCTTCTATTGGAATTGCACGCTCTTACTCGAGCCACATGTTCTTATGCATTCTAAATGAGCATTATCTCACGCCTAGTGAAGGGATACACAATGTACCTACAGCTAAATATGATGTGTGTGTGTGCAGGTTGACTCCTGCAGTACCTCAGGACCTACTCAGAGTTGGAATGTCTGTAGACCTGGTAAATCAGGTCTTCCAAAACTTGTTCTTTTGGACAAATAGAACTGCAACGGGAGTCCCACAAGTTGTCTTTCAACAACACCAAAAGCTGTCTTTATATACATTGGCTTGTTTGCAACACTTATGGGTTGAGTATGACAACACTTACCAGATTCATTGCGCTATGAACTGTTAGCATAGAAGCTCAGAGGCAATGTTCGGTTTCCCACAACTTGTAATAATTTAGAAGAGGAGGGAAGGGAAAGGGAGGGATACTGCTCGAGACAGACTTGGGAAGGGAAGGGGGGGGGGCAGGAAAAGCTCTTTTAGACAAATATCAAATATCAGTTGGACAATGGAAGCTTGAAAATAGACACAGCATGATAAACAGAAATTGGTCCCAGATTGATCCCAAAGAGAAACTTGACAAGGAAGCGGATAAATGCTGAAACGCACATGGCAACTTACTTCTTGTGTCTCCAAGCTACCTAAACTATATCACCATGAAGGCAGGTTGCTCAGTCATACGGCAGACATTATGCATCATGGTTGAGGTGAGGCGTCACTGAATTTGTTTGTGGTTCCTTGTTATGTGGGGTACCTATTTTTGTATGGGTGCACGTTTACAAATACAAGGTTGGTTGTTGCAATCAAAATAGCGATTTGTGTGAGTGACTATTATCAAATTTTATGGCAAAACATATACTCTCCCTCACACACACCTCCCTCCAACACCCCACACCCACACTATCCCTCCCTGGGGAGTGGTCTTACTCATTGGTGTCAGGCTACGACCAAGCCATGCTCCATTGTATTGCAAATCATTTGTTGGATATTATCCCTAGCAGCCACCTCTACCCACTTGGCTGCTAAGCAACATCCAGCAAGCAGGGTTGCTGGCTGTCCTTAGTATTTTAATTTCCCCCACACCTCCCCTAGGAAAATGTGATAGTGGCTACAGGTTATGCATGTACAGTGTATGTATACATAAGCTTTCACTACCTCAAGATACATGTGTAACAAATTGTATTATGTAATAGTTAGATCCCTCCTTGGTGGTCATTTGGTGTTCCTGAAAAGTGTTGATTTTTGCGAGGATGGTTCTGAATATGTTTCAAGGTCAAATACATGTACATTACTTGTAATGTTGGCAAGATTTCTCAAGGGGATATTTCCCAGGGTCCTACCCCCCCACCCCTCCTCTTTATCGTTTTATCATCGCTCTTGCATAGCTTTCAACGTCTGCTATTATACTTCAATGGATACCAGCTATGGACATGAAATAAGACCAATCTGTAGGTAATGCCCCTCAATAATACATATCTAAGAATCAGCATAAATCCCTAAGGAAGGTGGGTGGGGATTCAACAAAGATCAATTGAGTGCTGTTTGTAGCTCAAATTCATGACGAACATGGGACAAGCTACATGTAGGCCTAAAATGTAATGCAGTTGAGCAACATTAAATGTGGGATGGAGCTGCTATAATAAAATTTTATACAGTGGAACCCCGCTTAACGGACACAGCTCAACAGCGGAGACCCACGATATAACGGACAATTCTGAAAGTCTCGACTGTCTTTCCGTTCACTTCAATACTGAAGCGATCCCTGAACAGCGGCCACCCCGCTACATGTACTTGGTACAACGGACAGTTTTCGCAGTCCCAATTGTATGCAAACAATACTTATCGACCTTTTCAGCAAAATTGTCCACCATCACTGCTGAGTCAACACCTTGAAATTAAATTAGCACTGTTCAAGGGAAAGCTCTGAAAATGCAGCCACAATATGCTCAACAGCCCAATTACGCCTACTACACCCACTGGAAATATACCAGAGGCTCCTTAGTTAGGGATACCTCGCTACAAGGGACAAAATGTTCGTTCCAAATGGTGTCCGTTATAGAGGCGTTCCATTGTACCAGAAATAGCCTACTCAGAGGGTCCATGCGTAGTAGCCACGGACATTCACACTGAACAAATTGGCACAAGGTCGGTCATGTGACAATTTTACTCGGAAATTGTTCGATGACTGACCGTTATCATAAGCACTGCATGTGTGTGCACTCCCAACATACCAGACAATATACTACACACACAATTCTATACACGTAGCGTTGTTCCCAGTCCTTCCCACGATCCAGTTATTGATAGTTTACAGTATGCAAAAACAGAGCAGGAGAAGACCTGGCCGGGAGATTTTATCACACAAGCTACATCACAGTTCAGCGGTATGGCACTTCGAAGGCAGCGGTGCAATCGAAATATGCAACGGAATAACTTTAAGATTATTTCTACACGAGACTACCACATGTGTGAAATGTGTAGCCTTGTTCTCAGGCGATGGAAAGCTGGGCGGGACCTGAGAACGAGGCTATAAAATGTGTTCTTTAATGTTTTTTGGCTGGGGATACCTCCCCACTCCCCTACCAAGACAGACATTAACCTCACTCATGTAGTAAGATCTCTCAGGAAGTCCACCACTCTATTATTGCAAAACTGGACACTGGGAAGGTCTGTGAACAAGGTGAACACACAAACACATACCTTCAGAATACACTGACTTTCCCACTTGGCTGGAACATGTCCGGACACATCCTAGTACCACAAGACCTGCAGGACAAACACATCATGTGACAGTCATGGGACAGTCATGTGACCATGGCCTCCATGGCCTCCTCTGCAGGAGAGTCCACCTCAAGGATGGTAGGTGGTCTCATTCCCAGGATACTTCCAAGGACAGGGTTAGTCTCACTCACCCTGTAAAATGTTCCCTCAGTTTTCACACTGTATGTGATCATGCACAAACAAAGGACTGGGAATGAGGATAGGTTTGGCTACACATGTTTCTATCTAGCCTTGTTCCCAGGCTCCCCTGCTCTGGAACGTGAACATTGAACTTGTGCAGGCAGGAAGAGGCTGGTATTTTTTTCTCACGTGAGCAGTGTTAAGGGTAGAAAGACCTTAACTGTGTGTGGGCGTACCTGAAGACTCAGAACAGCAGAAAGAGCGAAGGCAGTGGGTGACTTACTTCACATATCTGGTTAGCAAGGAGGGAGTATCCTACACACCAAGTGTTGAGTGTATAGTTGGATGAACAGTGTGTAAAACGTTCTGTTCTGAAAATTCGGGCCCCTTTTGATTATGTCACGCTCACATGAGAAAAGATACCAGGCTCCCTTTGCGAATTTGCATTCTGGAATGGGGGAGCCTTGGAACGAGCGTATGTAGCTCTAATAAAACTGGACAGTAGGAAGGCCCAGGAATGGGACTGGGTTTGGTTACACATGTCCCAATTCAGACGCTGCCATTGCACTAAAAGTGTTACATGACTCCACAGATACCAAATATATATGGAGGGGAGAACGTGGAAACATGGGAGGAGGGTCGAGGTGGGGGTTCCAAACTGGATCAATAGAAACCAGCTTGGGAACCGGCTTAAGCGCTACGTGTAAACACAGCTTATGAAACTATTCGGTCGTATGAGGCAGTAAGAGGTTCTCCCTCAGTGTTGTCTTGGTTTCTCTCTCCTCGTGCTAAATTCTATTTAAACCACTGACTTTTAATCGGATTACAAACCACTTAGCGTTTACACGCACGCCAGCTTAACGCCTCTGATGTGAATGCAACGCATGCGGAATCCAAGCCGGCTTACAAAAATTGTTACATGTAAACACATTATCTTCTTCTTCTGACCGTTCCCTCTTTTCCTTCCCTCCCTTTCTTCCTTCTGTCTTTCCTCTTGCTCCTCGTCCTTCACCCACCCAGGTGTTAGAACAGACCTGATTTGCATTTGCATTGCATTAGTTCAATAGAGTGCTACGTGTAAACAAAGCTAAAGAGATGGTATGAGAATAGAGGAAAGTGAAAAGGCCGGCAGCCACCCGGAATTGAGCCCAGGACACCTGGCTTGTGCAAATAGTGCTCTACCACTGAGCTATGACAACTGGACAACCACCAGCCCTCACAGTCCTCTATATGTACTTGCACAGATGGTACTGAATGGCTCAGTCGCACACCCGGCAGCCACTCAGTATGTACCGTCAGAACTCCGTTAGGGGTCGACTGGAAAATTCTCTCCATCAGGAGAGAACCCATCCTGAGTGTCTATATGTATAGACAAGAGCGCATAAGAACGGGCAGCTTGAGTAAGAGCATGTAACTACGTAAAATTCGAAGCCAGGCGGAATTTACCGCCAGTACTAAAAATAGTAACACGCCCTGCGCACGCTGCGTTGACATAAGCCATTATGCATTGTTGCTAAGCACGCACGTGACCAGGTGTTCTATTTTTAGTACGGTTCAATAATTTTGCCCGGACTACGAGGTTCTATTGGAGTTACACGCTCTTACTCTAGCCGCCCGTTCTTATGTACTCTTGGTATAGATCATTTTGCCTCATGCTGGAAATAAAGATATCTTTTCACTGGTTGTCGTAGTTCAGAGGCAGAGCACCAGCTGACAAGCCAGGTGTCCTGGGTTCGATTCCCAGTAACTGCCGGCCTTTTCACTTTCCTCTATTTTCACCTCAAAACATTCTCTTTATTTCCAATGTGAGGCAGAGCATTTAGAGATGTTATCACTGACCTGCATGCTGGAGTTTATGAAGCAGTTGCTAGGTGGGACAGCTGAGACAACCATGGCCCTTGACAAGAACGTAGAGTGCAGCCAGTTTCGGAACAACAGAAAATGCCAAGATTAAGAGCTGCTGTGTAATCCTTCACAATGTGTGAACTGATCTGGGATAGAAAAGTAGTGTCCAACATAAGATATTGGAAACAATCATCAGAGTTTCGGTCAAATTTAAAACATAATATTATGTAGTTCTGTAATCAAATGGAAGAGTAGTCTTTAAACCTAGGTTGGACGTCTAGTCTTGTGTAGCCAAACTTGGATGTCATAATTGTCATTACCTAACTCTACAAATTGTTGTAATGGTGTATCACTGATATTATGGTAATAGTACTACTACTGTCCTACTGCTATACTATCTATGGTAATATCCACACACCCATGTGAACTTCAGGGCGGCCTGTCATGGCAATTTTGGTCTGGCAAAATTCCTAAAAATTTGGTCTCCCAGACTACTGATATTTTTGGTCTGCACATGTCCAGTGGACCAACCTCGACACACGAGAGATCAGAAACAATGAGTACATGAGTCAACAATGAGGGGACCTAGCCCAACACAACAATACAGCTTATATATAGTCCTGTGTAACAAAACTCTCTGCCATACAAAAATCATTGTCTAGTAGCGCCAGGTATGCAACTACAGAGTCAGCAACTAAATACATGTAATGAACACAGAATAGTCCAGTTCACCACCACAATATTGAGTGCAGATGCTTTTGTTCACGTGATCTAATGACACAATTTTCATCAAAGTGTCTATAATATCATAAAGCTTGAAGAAGTAATTTTGTAAACAAAATAAGTTGCTGGAGTTGCAAACAGTGGGTGGTGTGCTTTAATTAGAAAAAAGCCTAGCAGAATCAACATGCTGGTACAATGCAGGGGCGTAACTAGAATAATCAGAGCGAAGGGGCGAAGGCGTAGCCGGCTATAACTAGCCTCATTCCCAGGCTTTCCAGCCTGGGAACGAGGCTACGCTATAATAAGGCTACGCCATAAGTTGAAGACCATAAACAGTGGCGGATCTAGGATTTATAAAAGGGGGGTTCCAGTGTGCACTTGATCGCTATACTTGGCGAAGCGTAATAAAGCGCGTGAAGTGTGCCTGCTAGCGGGGTGTGGGGGCATGCACCCCTATGAAAATGTTTGATTTCAGACCTTCTGATTACTGCTGCTGTGAAGCTTCAGTGTGGTTCTGTGTATCTCCAGTTACGTTGGCGCAGACTTTCTAACAATCCTGAAGAATTCTGTACAATCCCATGGGACGTAGAGGATTCACAGGATTGATGGGATCACTGATGGCAAACTTGGACATCACTGAACAATACGCGAAGCCAGCCCTTCAAATTCGCCACTGGTAAGTTTATGTACATTAATTGACTTTACTTGAGTTGTACTACGGTAGTTGGCCATTCTATCGTTAATTTCTAATTTTTAATTTCGATCCATCGAAAAGTTTGGTCCAGGGAACAAAATTCCAGTGACAGGCCCCTGAAGAAACTGAAGGAAGAAACTAAATACACAACAATTGGAGCATTCTCTTGGAAAGACCTGAAAAAGGTACTGGGACTTACTAAATGCAGCTGACACTGTCACTGCATCAATACAGTGCAAGCTCTGTGGGTGTTAAAAGTAGTTAGTATTGGTACACACTATTCATCACAGTCCTTCCCTCTTAGTAGAGGTGGCCTGCCCCTTTATATCAATACAGCAGGCAATACATACCTTCTTCGATCTTGTGCAGCGAGAAGGAGACGAAAACATCCCCACCGGTGCACTAGTCTCGAGGAGTCAGCACCCTGGGTCTGCGCGACTACCAGGGCAGGGGCATCACGACACGATCACAGAGAGTTAGTTCAATTTTCCCAATTATAGCGTTCATTTAGAACACACAATGTGGGCGGAGCTCGTTTCTTGCAGCTTGCCGGTTTTCGTGGGAAGGTGCTTGCAACTGACTTCTGGAGCTCTGAGGCGGAGTTAGATCTACTATCCAGTCATGCATCTATTTGTAAGAGACTGACTCAGTCATGTGACTATTAACAATTAGTACAAAGGTGGATTCCTCTTGTAGAGGGTATTACACATGGATACTGTAATATTTACTGTGAACTATTTACTCCAACTTGTCCTCTCCCACACCATTCCGCCACATTCTCTACATAAGCATCTGACGATTGTGCATGGATACACAGAATTTGCTATGTGTAGGACCTATATAGCAGCATGCAATGTTTAGTTAGTCAAACGGTGCAGTACGTCTGCAATATCCCTCTGAAAAAGGTCTGCCAAGTCCACATTCTGTCCACAAACTTTTCATTCCCACTACACACCGTTTACCATCCAGAGCCATCTGATCTTGAGCATTACAGGTAATGTATGTATTTCTGATAAGTATGCTGTTGTTGTTGCTGATAAAATTCTGGTGCTGCTTTTGTTATTAGAATCACTTCTAATAACATTGCTTGTGCACAAAAAGTTATAGACTTTGAATATACAGTCACCCAACCCTCATTCCCAACCCCTAGCTTCACCACTATACTGCCTCTGTGGTGACAGGTGGTCATGGTAAACTTTGCTTCCATTAGAAACTTCTTGTGTAAGATGTGGCCTTCATTCTTTCTTTCTGGATTATTGTAGATCTGAGGCATTAGTGTTATCATATTCCTATTATATTGCAGACACACAATCATGTATTGGACATGTTTTTTAGTGTCTCCTAAATCAATGTGACTCTTGATCCCTGTTTCTTGCTGTAGCTATAGCTTCAGCTGCACACGTATGGCAAAATTGAGGAGGTATATAGAGGTAATATATACCTAGGCTCCTCCCACATGGCCTAGCTATGAGGCAATTTGTAGCCTACCTCATAATTGGATTACAAAAAATTTCCCTAGGAATTTTTCCACTAGATTGGAGAATGGTGGCCATGGCCCCGCCCCCACCTTTCCTCTCTCTCACCCTCTCTCACCCTTTCTCACCCTAGTAGTAATCAGAAACTATACTACCCCAGGTTAATAGCAATAACATGTTTCATCTTGTGTTCACTGCAGGAGCTTAACATCAGCCACTATATAATCAGTCAAGACAAGAGTGTGCTGTCAGTGGTGTCCTTGGTTCTCCATCCTCATCTGCTTCCACACAAATCCACAGATGCCATCTTCTCACCAGCCTCTTCAGAGAAATTTCCAGCATTGGACAACTACGATATTATTATACAGATGTACATTTTGTTATGGTAATATTGGATTGCATAAAACAAGTTAAAGTGTTCCTGGGATACAGTAGCAACAATATTAGTCTGATGATGAGTATGAGGAGATGGAGGTGACCAGAAAGGACAACTAAGTCTGGGTGCATGCATGGGTTCTAATGAACTTGTGCAGTCAGAGATAAATGGCGTACTGCTGCGCTGACTCCATCATGCCTGGCCACTGTACTGCACCTTCTGAACCACCTCTACCCACTAGTGACAGCTGCTTCATAATGTAATAAAGACACTCGAGGGACCAAGGATCTTGCTGTGATGGGTGAAGAGAGGAAGTGATGAAATCAGAAATGCGGATCAGTAGGAAAGAAGAAGAGAAAAGGGAAGGAGAGGGGAGAACATTAGGTGAAGCCTGCATACACAGGGGGTATGGGAAGCAGTGAATGCACAGGATGCATTCTGCTATACCTTGATTTATGGTCATAGAGTGTCACGGTGGAGCAACACAAGGAGGGAGTGTGACGGTGAGAGAGGGAGTGTGACGGTGAGGGTGTGAGGGAACAACACGGGGAGGGGGTGACAGTGAGGGTGCAAGGGAGCAGCAGAAGGAGGCAGTGTGATGGTGAGGGTGCGAGGGAGCAGCACAGAGGGAGTGCGATGGTGAGGTTGTGAGGGAGCAACATGGGGAGTGTGATGGTGAGGGTGTGAGTGAGCAACACAGGGAGAGAGTGCGATGGTGAGGGTGGAAGGGAGCAAAATCGGGAGAAAGACAAGTGGAGGAAGGGTGCAAAGAGAGGGTGTGAGGGGTGGGGAGCGGTCATGCATGTATGAAGAGCAGCAGAGGAGTTGTCCTATGTACCTGGTAGCAGTTGGTCACAGCATTTCTGAAGAGTCAGGAGGAAGGGAAGATGTATCACTGTTCTGGAACTGTGCAAAGAACACCTGGTGTGTGTGTGAGGGGGTGGAGGTGAAGAGGAGGAGTGAAGAGGAATTCTGAGTATGTGTGTTTTGGTTATAAGATCATTAGCTGGTGCTAGCGTCACTGAATACTACTACGTACGTGTGCGCATGTATGGCTGTGTACGTGCATGCATGTATGTATGTATGTGTGCAGAACACTGGAACAGTATATAGCTAGTTGGGAACACTGGAACAGTATATAGCTAGTTGGGAACACTGGAACAGTATATAGCTAGTTGGGAACACTGGAACAGTATATAGCTAGTTGGGAACACTGGAACAGTATATAGCTAGTTGGGAACACTGGAACAGTATATAGCTAGTTGGGAATACTGGAACAGCCATCATACATGAAGGGAGGGGAAGGGAGGAAACACCCGCGATGTTACATAATTTTATCGTTTAGAGACAGCCATGCAGTGTCATGCTGATCGACAGCTCTGACAATGGCCTTCTTGTAGCACCCCCACACACATCAAAAGTTGATGCTTGTTCAAACAAAAAGAAAAGATGGCGAAAGAGGAAAGGATGGAGGGAAGGAGGGAGAGTGAAGGAGAGTGAGATGTGTCGGTACTACTCGGATACAAATGTACACCAGAGCCTACCAACAACATGTGCTATTTGAACCACATCTTTCTGAAAATGGCAGGCCTAGATGTAATACAAAGACATGGACTGCACAGGAATGTACATGTTTTAAAGCCAAACATTACATACATGTAGCCTCATTCGGAGGCCTTCCCACCGTCCAGTTGTTGATTACTTGCAGTACGCAAAAATGGAGGGAGAAGGTCACGCGAATGACGTTACAGTCTACCAACATGTAAGCAGATGGAGGGGTGGGGAGGGGTCCCTGATCAAAAGAATGAGCTTGAGTTGAGGCCTTTTCGTGTAGTTTCTGTCCCAAGCGGTGGAGTTTCAAATGTTTGCGAAGCGAAAAAGATACTGGTTCTGGTTAAATATGAAGAATGCCTGAGCGAAATGCTAAAAGATAAGCAGGCCAGGCTAGGAAGAACAAGCTACCTACATAGGGAGCACAATCCTGCAACATGAGGTAAGTTATGCTTGCATGAAACTGGGAGGCTAACTAATGAAGGCAATCTGAAAGACAGCATGAAACCACTATTCTAGCCTTAGAGCATGATTGACCTTCAGGACAAAATGTTTTTCTGACACCATATGACCAGCTTGCTCAGTTTCACCCCCTACACTGTATATAGCTGACCAGCTTGCTCAGTTTCACCCCCTACACTGTATATAGCTGACCAGCTTGCTCAGTTTCACCCCTTACACTGTATATAGCTGACCAGCTTGCTCAGTTTCACCCCCTACACTGTATATAGCTGACCAGCTTGCTCAGTTTCACCCCCTACATTTGCCTTGTATTGGGATGATGTACAGTTCAGAGGTCAGCTGGTTTAGTACTAACCTCTACATGGCTTCAATTATCAACAATTAGCATCCCCACAAACGCAATTGGAATGGGAGGTGGGGGAATCCCCTTGGGTGACAGCATACCACCTTTGTGTGTGAGTATGCAAGTTTTGTATGTGTGTGAGGTGAGTGGCAGGGTTCTGGCTAGGCCTTTTCCAAAGGACAAAGGACACTGTGCACTTTAGGTCTGCCTCAGGCTCCCCCCCCCCACAATTGCATTTGCCTTGTATAGGGAGGTATGTAGTCTCGCATAGCCAGACTCTCACAATATGCGAGAGTCACCAGACTCTCTCCCGTTTTTCGTGTGAGAGTCTGGCTACGCAAGACTAGGAGGTATGCACAGTTTAGAGGTCAGCTTTTTTTTACCTCTTCAATTATCAACAATTAGCATCTCACAAAGTCCTGAATTACTGGGTGTGGAAGTTGGGGATTCGCCTTGCATGCTGGTACTCCACTACCTTTAGTACATGTATGAAGTGAGTCATGGTGGTATGGTGTGGTGTGAATGTGTTTATGGGACGTACGAATAGGGGAGAAAGGGGAAGGGAGAATGGATACACATACAGTAGGAAGTCACTCGTCGGAAATTCAGTTATCCAAATCTTCAGTTATCCAACCACCTCAAATAATGAGAATTTTGGTGTGCATTAAATGGAAAGTACTATAAATAATTTAGCGCTGGGCGGAAGGCGCTCCAGCCTTATTAGAACGGAAAACATTTCACAAAGGTGAAAGGGCACTTTAATTGGAGCGGCACCTAGCACATGTATTAGAACGAAAAAGGACAGTTGGGTTCGTTTTTGGAGTCAGAGCTCAGACAGCTAGAAAGGAAGATATGGTGCGTTACAGGCATGTGTGTACTAAAAGTAGTCTCCAGTGAAACAAATTTAGGTGTTAAAGGTTTTAAGTGTGTGCTGCATGTATTGTGGTTTTCTTTCAAGTGTCAAAGATGATCTGAATACAGTTCGTGTAGAGAATATGATCACATTGACACGATACTTTCTTGACAAAAATTTCCAGCTTGTGGTTGGTTACAACCTGTTTGAAAAATTTGCTCACACTACATGACTCTTTGAATATCACTACAGTAAAACCTCTAATAACGGGCCCTCCAAAAAGCAGACTACCGCTGTATAACACACCGATCACTTGCCCCTGATTAACATAGAACTATTACACTTTTAACCTCTGAAAAGTGGACACCTCTCAACTTCATATAACAGACACTGACCCAGCCACCGACATACCTTAGCCAATACGAAATTACTCCTGAAAATGGACAGTGAAACTATGCCCACCAATTGTTGAACTAGATAGTGATTAGTGCTATGTGAATGACATAATTATACATACTGCCATAGAGGCCCATAGTGGATTGTGAACTCGATTTACACAAACAGTTTTCGTTT
The DNA here is from genome assembly GCA_949130485.1 of Agelas oroides. NCBI lineage: Eukaryota > Metazoa > Porifera > Demospongiae > Agelasida > Agelasidae > Agelas > Agelas oroides. The sequence goes on from OX422185.1 coordinate 1,943,253, forward strand.
GTGAAACTCACTCAGTGGATACTGCCAGGTGAGCTCTAGATCAAATGCTATAGCTGTTCCTTGTACACACATTTGATTGTTTTCTTGGGAATCCCCACAGAAAATTCTGTGCATCATAAAATGCCATAGCGAGTTTTGTTCCAAACAAGCAAGGGCTGTTTGTGTAAAGTGATTTCAACCTTTACTATGGCCTCTATGGTAGCCTGTGTGATTACGTCACTCACGTTGCACTTAAATATAATTGCTACCCCACGTGTATCTCTGCTTACCAGCTTCCAACCTTCTCTGCAGCCACTCCACTGTATCGTAAATAAAGCACACTTTTACAACATTAACAGCACAATCACACAATATTGGAGTATAAAAGTATAGAATAATGTATGTGTGTCATTTATGAGCCAAGAGCGTGTAATTAGAACGGGTGGCTTAAGTAAGAGCGTGTAACTCTTGAAACCAGTCGGAATTTACCGCCAGTAGTAATATGTATCTACAAGTATTCAGCTGTGTGTAGACATAAGCCATTGTTGCTAAGCACGTGACTGTGTGTTAGTATGGCTCAATAATTTTTACCGGACTATGGGCTTCTATCGGAATTGCACGCTCTTACTCTAGCCACATGTTCTTATGCATTCTAAATGAGCATAATCTCACGCCTAGTGAAGGATGGATACACAATGTACCTACAGCTAAATATGATGTGTGTGCGTGTCTCCTGCAGCACCTCAGGACCTACTCAGAGTTGGAATGTCTGTAGACCTGGTAAATCAGGTCTTCCAAAACTTGTTCCTTTGGACAAATAGAACTGCAACGGGAGTCCCACAAGTTGTCTTTCAACAACACCAAAAGCTGTCTTTTCTTTATATACATTGGCTTGTTTGCAACACTTATGGGTTTAGTATGACATCACTTACTAGATTCATTGCGCTATGAACTGTTAGCATAGAAGCTCAGAGGCAATGTTCGGTTTCCCACAACTTGTAATAATTTAGAAGAGGAGGGAAGGTAAAGGGAGGGATACTGCTCGAGACAGACTTGGGAAGGGAGGGGGGGGGGGGGGGGGGCAGGAAAAGCTCATGCAGACAAATATCAAATATCAGTTGGACAATGGAAGCTTGAAAATAGACATAGCATGATAAACAGAAATTGGTCCCAGATTGATCCCCAAGAGAAACTTGACAAGGAAGCGGATAAATGCTGAAACGCACATGGCAACTTACTTCTTGTGTCTCCAAGCTACCTACCATGAAGGCAGGTTGCTCAGTCATACGGCAGACATTATGCATCATGGTTGAGGTGAGGCGTCAAGCATGAATGATGATCACACACGGCAGACATTCAGCTCATGATTTGAGTAGCTTACATGTCTGTGTAGCTGCCCTGGCTGACAAACCCTGTCACTAATGCTACATGTCTGGTCTGTGTACCATGACAAAGTATGAAACCAGCAGTATGTTGTTCACTCAGGCACTCAAAACACTTCTGAGGTCATTCTGGGCTGAATTTGCTTGTGGTTCCTTTTTATGTGGGGTACCTATTTTTGTATGGGTGCATGTTTACAAATACAAGGTTGGTTGTTGTAATCAAAACAGGGTGCTTATTTGTGTGAGTGACTATTATCAAATTTTATGGCAAAACATATACTCTCCCTCACGCACACCTCCCTCTAATCAAAATAGGGTGCTTATTTGTGTGAGTGACTATTATCAAATTTTATGGCAAAACATATACTCTACCTCACACACACCTCCCTCTAATCAAAATAGGGTGCTTATTTGTGTGAGTGACTATTATCAAATTTTATGGCAAAACATATACTCTACCTCACACACACCTCCCTCCAACACCCCCACATCCACACTATCCCTCCCTGGGGAGTGGTCTTACTCATTGGTGTCAGGCTACGCCCAAGCCATGCTCCATTGTATTGCAAATCATTTGTTGGATATTATCCCTAGCAGCTACCTCTACCCACTTGGCTGCTAAGCAACATCCAGCAAGCAGGGTTGCTGGCTGTCCTTGGTATTTTAATTTCCCCCACACCTCCCCTAGGAAAATGTGATAGTGGCTACAGGTTATGCATGTACAGTGTATGTCTACATAAGCTTTCACTACCTCAAGATACATGTGTAACAAATTGTATATGTAATAGTTACATCCCTCCTTGGTGGTCATTTCACACATTGGTGTTCGTGAAAAGTGTTGATTTTTGCGAGGATGGTTCTGAATATGTTTCAAGGTCAAATACATGTACATTACTTGTAATGTTGCCAAGATTTCTCAAGGGGATATTTCCCAGGGTCTTACCCCCCACCCCTCCTCTTTATCGTTTTATCATCGCTCTTGCATAGCTTTCAACATCCGCTATTATACTTCACTGGATACCAGCTATGGACATGAAATAAGACTGATCTGTAGGTAATGCCCCTCAATAATATATATCTAAGAATCAGCATAAATCTCCAAGGAAGGTGGGTGGGGATTCAACAAAGATCAATTGAGTGCTGTTTGTAGCTCAAATTCATGACAAACATGGGACAAGCTACATGTAGGCCTAAAATGTAATGCAGTTGAGCAGCATTAAATGTGGGATGGAGCTGCTATAATAAAATTTTATACAGTGGAACCCCGCTTAACAGACACCGCTCAACAGCGGAGACCCACGATATAACGGACAATTCTGAAAGTCTCGACTGTCTTTCCATTCACTTCAATACTTGCGATCCCTGAACAGCGGCCACCCCGCTACATGTACTTGGTGGACAGTTTTCGCAGTCCCAATTGTATGTAAACAATACTTATCGACCTTTTCAGCAAAATTGTCCACCATCACTGCTGAGTCAACACCTTGAAATTAAATTAGCACTGTTCAAGGGAAAGCTCTGAAAATGCAGCCACAATATGCTCAACAGCCCAATTACGCCTACTACACCCACTGGAAATATACGAGGCTCCTTAGTTAGGGATACCTCGCTACAAGGGACAAAATGTTCGTTCCAAATGGTGTCCGTTATAGAGGCGTTCCATTGTACCAGAAATAGCCTACTCAGAGGGTCCATGCGTAGTAGCCACGGACATTCACACTGAACAAATTGGCACAAGGTCGGTCATGTGACAATTTTACCCGGAAATTGTCCGACGACTGGCCGTTATCATAAGCACTGCATGTGTGTGCACTCCCAACATACCAGACAATATACTACACACACAATTCTATACATGTACCCTTGTTCCCAGTCCTTCCCACCATCCAGTTATTGATAGTTTACAGTATGCAAAAACAGCAGGAGAAGACCTGGCCGGGAGATTTTATCACACAAGCTACATCACAGCTCAGCGGTATGGCACTTCGAAGGCAGCGGTGCAATCGAAATATGCGACGGAATAACTTTAAGATTATTTCTACACGAGACTACCACATGTGTGAAATGTGTAGCCTTGTTCTCAGGTGATGGAAAGCTGGGCGGGACCTGAGAACGAGGCTATAAAATGTGTTCTTTCATGTTCTTTTGGTTGGGGACACCTTCTCCGACCCCCATCCCTCTACCAAGACAGACATTAACCTCACTCATGCGATAAGATCTCTCAGGAAGTCCACCACTCTATTATTGCAAAACTGGACACTGGGAAGGTCTGTGAACAAGGCGAACATACAAACACATACCTTCAGAATACACTGACTTTCCCACTTAGCTGAAACATGTCCGGACACATCCTAGTAACACAAGACCTACAGGACAAGACACATCATGTGACAGTCATGGGACAGTCATGTGACCATGGCCTCCATGGCCTCCTCTGCAGGAGAGTCCACCTCAAGGATGGTAGGTAGTCTCATTCCCAGGACACTTCCAAGGACAGGGTTAGCCTCGCTCACCCAGTAAAATTTCCTTCGTTCACAATGAAAGTGATCACAAACAAAGGTCTGGGAATGAGGATAGGTTTGGTTACACAAGTTTTAATGTAGCCTTGTTCCCAGGTTCCCCTGCTCTGGAACGTGAACATTGAACTTGTGCAGGCAGGAAGAGGCTGGTATTTTTTCTCACGTGAGCAGTGTTAATCAAGGATAGAAAGGGGGTAGAAAGACCTTAATTGTGTGTGGGTGTACCTGAAGACTCAGAACAGCAGAAAGAGTGAAGGCAGCGGGTGACTTACTTCACATATCTAGGAGTGAGTATCCTACACACCGAGCATTGAGTGTATAGTTGGATGAACAGCGTATAAAACGTTCTGTTCTGAAAATTCTGGCCCCTTTTGATAACGTCACGCTCATGTCTGCGTTCTGGAATGGGGGAGCCTTGGAACGAGCCTAGTTCTAATAAAACTGGACAGTAAGAAGGCCTGGTAATGGGGCTGCTTTGGTTACACATGTTCCAATTCAGGCACTACCATTGCACTATCAGTGCTGCATGACTGCACAGATAACAAAAATATACGAGGGGAGAAAGGGGGGGGGGGGGGGGGGGGTGGGGGGGAGGAGGACAAGGAGCAAGAGGGAGGGACACGTGCAAGGTTCTGCCCACACTGGTCGGCAGTGGTAATGCCCGACCAGTTCTTTGCTACCCCGACCAGTACATGTACTTACCTTCACCGACCAGCACTAGCGCTACGTGGCTAGCAGCTTTGCACCACCGTTGAGTACAATGTGCATTATATAGAGTAAGCCAGCGAGGCATATTTTTCGCATGTGCACATGTCTGAAAGTGCCTCGTGTGTGAATCTGAATCAGGCGGATGCTGTCCATCTTGAACTACTTCTCGCAAACCAAAACGGCTGGTGACGACTGTGAGCCGTCACCGAAGCGAGTGTGTACTGTGGACGATGCCGGCAGTCCGTCGCCGAAGCGAGTGCGTACCAGTGCGGACGGCCCTGACCACCTCTCAGAAAATGCTGGGCAGAACACTGCACATGGAAGAAAGGGAGGGAAGGAAAAGAGGGAATGGCAGCTCCCGGGAATTGAACGCAGGACACCTGGCTTGTGCAACAAGACTGCCACTGAGCTACGACAACTTGACAACGACCAGCCCTCACAATCCTCTATATGTACTGCACAGGTGGTACTGAATAGCCTCGTTCCCAGGCCTTCCCCGGCTCCAGCTTTTGATCGCTTGCAGTATGCAAAAATGGAGGGAGAAGGCCTGGTGAATCTTACCACGTGATCCGCGGCACACATGACGTCACAGGTTCTAGACACGAAGACATATTCCCATTTATATCTCCAGCTAGAGAGAAGCGAGAGAATCAAGACAAGATCCAGCCGAGAGACAAGTCCTACCTCTAGAACATAACCGAGTCTGAAGCAGAACCGCTGAAGGATTGTTCCGCTGCAAGCGTTGCAAATCCAAAAGCGGCTCCTTTTTCGCTACGTTAGCTAAATTTTGTCACTGCAGATACTTCACACATGTCGTTCGGCAACCCTTCGGAGCTATTCCTTCTAGCTCGGATATGTTTTGTACGAGTGATGTTGTTCTCCGTCAGCGCTTGTCTCGTCTTCGTAGCTAGTACAGAACGCAAGATCGGTCTTCTCCCTAGCATGGCTATAGTATGTAAGCGTGACGACATGTGACGCCTGTGCCGCGGATCACGTGGTAAGATTCACCAGGCCTTCTCCCTCCGTTTTTGCATACTGCAAGCGATCAAAAACTGGAGCCGGGGAAGGCCTGGGAACGAGGCTAGTACTGAATGCCTCAGTCACACACCCGGCAGCCACTTAGCATGTGCCATCAGAACTCAGTTAGGGGTCGACTGGTAAATTCCCATCAGGAGAGAACCCATGCTGAGTGTCTAAATGTATAGATCATCTTGCCTCAAGCTGGAATTAAAGATATCTTTTCACTGGTTGTCGTAGCTCAGAGGCAGAGCATCAGCTGACAAGCCAGGTGTCCTGGGTTCGATTCCCAGCGACTGCCGGACTTTTCACTTCCCTCTATTTTCACCTCGAAACATTCTCTTTATTTCCAGTGTGAGGCAGAGCATTTAGAAGAAGTTATCACTGACCTGCATGGTGGAGTTTATGAAGCTGTTGCTAGGTGGGACAGCTGAGACAACCACGGCCCTCGACAAGAACGTAGAGTGCAGCCAGTTTCGGAACAACAGAAAAATGCCAAGATTAAGAGCTGTTGTGAATCCTTCACGACGTGTGAACTGATCTGGGGATAGAGAGAAGTAGTGACCAACAAAAACATTCAAAACGATCTTCAGTAAAATTTAAACATATGCAGCTTGGTAATCAAATGGATCGAAGAGTAGTCTTTAAACCTAGGTTGGACGTCTAGTCTTGCGTAGCCAAACTTGGATGTCATAATTGTCAATACCTGATATCACTGATATCATGGTAATAGGACTATTACACCTACAACTGTCCTACTACTATACTATCTATGGTAATATCCACACACCCTTGGGAACTTTAGGGACGCCTGTCATGAAAATACTGGTCTGGCAAAATTCCAGAAAACCTGGTCTCCCAGACCACTCATAATTTTGGTCTGCACATGTGTAGCAGACCGACCACGACATACGATAGATCAGAAACAATGAGTATGTAAGTGAACAATGAGGGGACCCAACACAACAATACAGCTTGTATGTAGTCCCGTGTAACAAAAATGCGGCTGCATTGTCTACCATACGAAAATCATTGTCTAAGGGTATGCACCTACAGAGTCAGAAGAGTCCAGTTCACCTGACAACATGGAGTATAGGTTCGAGTGCAGATGCTTTTGTCCAAGTGATTTAATGTCTGCATATCAAGTAAAAAGTAATTTTGTAAGCAAAATAAGTTGCAAACAGTGGGTGGTGTGCTCTAATTAGAACGATAGCATAGCAGAATCGGCAAGCACTGGTGCAACTTTTGTTTAGAACTTATCCAGGTATATGTACGTTGAGAGTTGCCTAGGCTTTTACCCCTTGTTGATTGGTGGGCATATTATATATAGTCTTATGTTCGAGAAGGAAGGCCTAAAACCCGCATCTTCAACTCGGACCAATATTTCAAGGGTGGACCATATTTTCCAGCAAAAATTTGGGTCCAGGGAACCAAAATTCCAGTGACAGGCCCCTCATGAAGGAACTAAATACACAACAATTATCTAGGAAAGACAGCTGAGAAATCGATCGAAAAGTGGTAGGGCGACTGCCCTACCTGCCCCAATGGTAGTTCTGCCCCTGCAATGGCCTACTTTTGTTTAAAACTTATCCAGGTACATGTACGTTGAGAGTTGCCTAGGCTTTTACCCCTTGTTAACTTTTGTTTAGAACTTCTCCAGGTGGGTGGTGTGCTCTAATTAGAACGATAGCATAGCAGAATCATCATGCCTGTGCAACTTTTGTTTAGAACTTATCCAGGTACATGTACGTTGAGAGTTGCCTGGGCTTTTACCCCTCGTTAACTGGCAGTCGTGTTATATATAGTCTTATGTTTGAGAAGGAAGGCCTAAAACCCGCATCTTCAACTCGGACCAATATTTCAAGGGTGGACCATATTTGCCAGCAAAAATTTTGGTCCAGGGAACAAAAATTCCAGTGACAGGCCCCTCATGAAGAAACTAAATACACAACAATTGGAGCATTCTCTTGGAAAGACCTGAAAAAGGTACCGGGACTTACTAAATGCAGCTGACACTGTCACTGCATCAATACAGTGCAAGCTCTGTGGGTGTTAAAAGTAGTTAGTATTGGTACACAGTTCATTACAGTCCTTCCCTCTTAGTAGAGGTGGCCTGCCCCTTCATATCAACACAGCAGGTAATACATACCTTCTTCGATCTTGTGCAGCGAGAAGGAGACGAAAACATCCCCACCGGTGCACTATATAGTCTCGAGGAGTCAGCACCCTGGCTCTGCGCGCGACTACCAGGGGCATCACGACACGATCACAGAGAGTTAGTTCAATTTTCCCAATTATAGCGTTCATTTAGAACACACAATGTGGGCGGAGCTCGTTTCTTGCAGCTTGCCGGTTTTCGTGGGAAGGTGCTTGCAACTGACTTCTGGAGCTCTGAGGCGGAGTTAGATCTACTATCCAGTCATGCATCTATTTGTAAGAGACTGACTCAGTCATGTGACTATTAACAATTAGTACAAAGGTGGATTCCTCTTGTAGAGGGTATTACACATGGATACTGCAATATTTTCTGAGAACTATTTACTCCAACTTGTCCTCTCCCACACCATTCCGCCACATTCTCTACATAAGCATCTGACGATTGTGCATGGATACACAGAATTTGCTATGTGTAGGACCTATATGGCAGCATGCAATGTTTAGTTAGTCAAACGGTGCAGTACGTCTGCAATATCCCTCTGAAAAAGGTCTGCCAAGTCCACATTCTGTCCACAAACTTTTCATTCCCACTACACACCGTTTACCATCCAGAGCAACCATTCTGATCTTGAGCAAGAGTGCAGCTGATGAGAAGTGATGTACAATGTATGTCACTCTCTTTCCCTGCAACAAATGTGCAAAACTGATTATTTCTTTTTGTATTGCAGAGGTGGTGTTTGTCAGTTCTGTCTGTCTGTCTGTCTGTCGTCTGTCTGTCTGTCTGTCGTCTGTCTGTCTGTCTGTCTGTCTGTCTGTCTGTCGTCTGTCTGTCTGTCTGTCTGTCTGTTTGTCTGTCTGTCTGTTTGTGTGTCTGTCTGTCTGTCTGTCGTCTGTCTGTCTGTCTGTCTGTCTGTTTGTCTGTCTGTCTGTTTGTGTGTCGACGAGTACCACAACAAGCCAGAGATGATTGCATCAAGACAACTGATAGGCATGGCTGGAATCAAAAACAGATGAGAATTTGAAACTGCATGTTTTTTTTTGTTGTTGTTTTTTTCTTGTGTTCAAGCTTTCAAGTTACTATTACAGGTAATGTATGTATTTCTGATAAGTATGCTGTTGTTGTTGCTGATAAAATTCTGGTGCTGCTTTTGTTATTAGAATCACTTCTAATAACATTGCTTGTGCACAAAAAGTTATAGACTTTGAATATACAGTCACCCCACCCTCATTCCCAACCCCTAGCTTCACCACTATACTGCCTCTGTGGTGACAGGTGGTCATGGTAAACTTTGCTTCCATTAGAAACTTCTTGTGTAAGATGTGGCCTTCATTCTTGATTATTGTAGATCTGAGGCATTAGTGTTATCATATTCCTATTATATTGCAGACACACAATCATGTATTGGACATGTTTTTTAGTGTCTCCTAAATCAATGTGACCCACACAGAACAAAGTCACCTGCAAATTACTGTTTCTTGCTGTAGCTATAGCTTCAGCTGCACACGTATGGCAAATTGAGGAGGTATATAGAGGTAATATATACCTAGGCTCCTCCCACATGGCCTAGCTATGAGGCAATTTGTAGCCTACCTCATAATTGGATTACAAAAAATTTCCCTAGGAATTTTTCCACTAGATTGGAGAATGGTGGCCATGGCCCCGCCCCCACCTTTCCTCTCTCTCACCCTCTCTCACCCTAGTAGTAATCATAAACTATGCTACCCCAGGTTAATAGCAATAACATGTTTCATCTTGTGTTCACTGCAGGAGCTTAACACATCAGCCACTATATAATCAGTCAACACAAGAGTGTGCTGTCAATGGTGTCCTCCCCATCCTCATCTGCTTCCACACAAATCCACAGATGCCATCTTCTCACCAGCCTCTTCAGAGAAATTTCCAGCATTAGACAACTATGATATTATTATACAGATGTACATTTTGTTGTGGTAATATTGGATTGCATAAAACAAGTTAAAGTGTTCCTGGCATATAGTAGCAACAATATTAGTCCGATGATGAGTATGAGGAGATGGAGGTGACCAGAAAGGACAACTAAGTCTGGGTGCATGCATGGGTTCTAATGAACTTGTGCAGTCAGAGATAAATGGCGTACTGCTGCACTGACTCCATCATGTCTGGCCACTGTACTGCACCTTCTGAACCACCTCTACCCACTAGTGACAGCTGCTTCATAATGTAATAAAGACACTTGAGGGACCAAGGATCTTGCTGTGATGGGTGAAGAGAGGAAGTGATGAAATCAGAAATGTGGATCAGTAGGAAAGAGGAAGAGAAAAGGGAAGGAGAGGGGAGAACATCAGGTGAAGCCTGCATACACAGGGGGTATGGGAAGCAGTGAATGCACAGGATGCATTCTGCTATACCTTGATTTACGGTCATAGAGTGTCACGGTGGAGCAACACAAGGAGGGAGTGTGACGGTGAGGGTGTAAGGGAACAACACGGGGAGGGGGTGACAGTGAGGGTGCGAGGGAGCAGCAGAAGGAGGGAGGGTGTGGGGGAGCAACACAAGGAGGGAATGTGATGGTGAGGGTGTGAGGGAGCAACATGGGGAGTATCATGGTGAGGGTGTAAGGGAGCAAAATCGGGAGAAAGACAGTGGAGGAAGGGTGCAAAGAGAGGGTGTGAGGGGTGGGGAGCGGTCATGCATGTATGAAGAGCAGCAGAGGAGTTGTCCTATGTACCTGTTAGCAGTTGGTCACAGCATTTCTGAAGAGTCAGGAGGAAGGGAAGATGTATCACTGTTCTGGAACTGTGCAAAGAACACCTGGTGTGTGTGTGAGGGGGTGGAGGTGAAGGGGAGGAGTGAAGAGGAATTCTGAGTATGTGTGTTTTGGTTATAAGATCATTAGCTGGTGCTAGCGTCACTGAATACTACTACGTACGTGTGCGCATGTATGGCTGTGTACGTGCATGCATGTATGTATGTATGTGTGCAGGTACATGTATATGTACATGCATGTATATAGCTAGTTGGGAACACTGGAACAGTATAAGCTAGTTGGGAACACTGGAACAGTATATAGCTAGTTGGGAACACTGGAACAGTATATAGCTAGTTGGGAACACTGGAACAGTATATAGCTAGTTGGGAACACTGGAACAGTATATAGCTAGTTGGGAACACTGGAACAGTATATAGCTAGTTGGGAACACTGGAACAGTATATAGCTAGTTGGGAACACTGGAACAGTATATAGCTAGTTGGGAACACTGGAACAGTATATAGCTAGTTGGGAACACTGGAACAGTATATAGCTAGTTGGGAACACTGGAACAGTATATAGCTAGTTGGGAACACTGGAACAGTATATAGCTAGTTGGGAACACTGGAACAGTATATAGCTAGTTGGGAACACTGGAACAGTATATAGCTAGTTGGGAACACTGGAACAGTATATAGCTAGTTGGGAACACTGGAACAGTATATAGCTAGTTGGGAACACTGGAACAGTATATAGCTAGTTGGGAACACTGGAACAGTATATAGCTAGTTGGGAACACTGGAACAGTATATAGCTAGTTGGGAACACTGGAACAGTATATAGCTAGTTGGGAACACAGCCATCATACATGAAGGGAGGGAACACCCGCGATGTTACATAATTTTATCGTTTAGAGACAGCCATGCAGTGTCATGTTGATCGACAGCTCTGACAATGGCCTTCTTGTAGCACCCTCACACACATCAAAAGTTGATGCTTGTTCAAACAAAAAGAAAAGATGGTGAAAGAGGAAAGGATGGAGGGAAGGAGGAAGAGTGAGGGAGGAGAGTGAGATGTGTCGGTACTACTCAGATACAAATGTACACCAGAGCCTACCAGCTTAACAACATGTGCTATTTGAACCACATCTTTCTGAAAATGGCAGGCCTAGATGTACATGTAATACAAAGACATCGACTGCACAGGAATGTACATGTTTTAAAGCCAAACATTAGATACATGTAGCCTCATTCGGAGGCCTTCCCACCGTCCAGTTGTTGATTGCTTGCAGTACGCAAAAATGGAGGGAGAAGGTCACGCTAATGACGTTACTGTCTACCAACATGTAAGCAGATGGAGGGGTGGGGAGGGGTCCTTGATCGAAAGAATGAGCTTGAGTTGAGGCCTTTTCGTGTAGTTTCTGTCCCAAGCGGTGGTGTTTCAAATGTTTGCGAAGCGAAAAAGATACTGGTTCTGGTTAAATATGAAGAACGCCTGAGCGAAGTGCTAAAAAGATAAGCAGGCCAGGCTAGGAAGAACAAGCTACCTACATAGGGAGCACAATCCTGCAACAGGAGGTAAGTTATGCTTGCATGAAACTGGGAGGCTAACTAATGAAGGCAATCTGAAAGACAGCATGAACCTCAATAAACCACTATTCTAGCCTTAGAGCATAACTGACCTTCAGGACAAAATGTTTTTCTGACACGATACGTATATAGCTGACCAGCTTGCTCAGTTTCACCCCCTACATTTGCCTTGTATTGGGAGATGTACAGTTCAGAGGTCAGCTGATTTACCTCTACATTATCATGGCTTCAATTATCAACAATTAGCATCCACACAAACGCAATTGGAATGGGAGGTGGGGGAATCCCCTTGGATGCTGGTACTCCACTTCCTTAGTGTGTGAGGGTACAATGTTAGTACGTGTATGAAGTGATTGCATTTCCCTTCCTTGTATAGGGAGGTAAGTACTGGTTTGTGAATGTGTTTATGTGAGAGAAAGGGGGAGGGGGAGTGGAAGAAATGGATACATGCACAGTAGGAAGGCACTCGTCGGAAATTCAGTTATCCAAATCTTCACTTATCCAACCACCCCAAATAATGGAAATTTGCTGTGCATTAAATGGAAAGTACTGTACAGTTTCTAATATAGGCGCCAGAAGGTGCTCCTTATTAGAATGGAAAAAATTACGCAATGGTCAAAGGGCACTTTAATTGAAGTGGCGCGTACATGTGTTTTGTACTGCAAGCGACAAACGCATTTATACCATTCACAAAACTTGAAACCTCTCTCAACCCTAGAGTGACCCTATTTAAAGACACTCTTACAATTTCATGAACTTCACACTGCCAGTTGGCAAGCTCAGAAACACACACCACCCATTCACAGAAGTCATTCCTTCGCTGGTCCGTTCTTTGGTTCTGCCTGGCTTAGTTTCTGATAGCACTTCAATCGCCTGCCTTCTTTGGTCGCCATTCATTGCAATACGTGACGTCACTCGCATGAAGCAATCTGATTGGAGCGCCACCATCGTGGCGCTTGGAACATAAACAGAATAGACCGCTGACCGGACTATTTTTCCTTCCGCGTGCAGAAAAATAGTCTGGTCATGAGACTAGGGTATATGCAAGTGAGAGGGGGTGTGAGTAAAGAAGGAGCACATGTACCTCCACTCTGTCAAAGTAGATCATCACTCCTCCACTGGTACATGAATGAGTTGTTCTTAACCTTGACCATCTGAAGAGTGGTCTGGGGAGGGAAAGAAAAGTTAAGATATGAGGAGACACCACAAGACCTCAGATTTTTGGACCATGTTTTATTAACAGTGCTACTGTAACAGTGTGTGCAATGTACTTCCCCATGTGTAACTGGTTACTAAAAACACTGAGGATGAGATTGTGCTTTCAAGGAGAGAGGTTCACTTTTGTGGGCCTGTGAAAGATGGGCACAAGATACTGAACCTACATACCGAACTGACTGCTAAATTTGTCAGATTTGTGGGTTTCATGCGGTGTGGCTTCACTTCCAGAAGGCAAGAGTCGTTGTGTTTGTTTGATGCAGTTGTGTGCAAAGTACAGGCAAGGAAGCACATTAGTGCTGAAAGATAAAAGAAGTTGCTTCTCTCAAGGTGAAAGGTCCACTGTACAGTTGCCATTAGATTGTGCGTTTGCCTTCAGCAAGTAGGACACTTAATTGACATTTGCTATACATGTAAGACTTGACGTGTCTGCAGAGGGGCTTGGCTTGTGAGACTTAATCACAGAGGGGGGGGGGGGGGGGGGGGAAGTTGGTTGATTGAGAGCCACTAAATAAGATCAGCAGTACATGTTTGAATGAAATCCTGTAGCTGTCAAAAGCAAGGCTATTTCTGACAACATGGAAGGAGGAGGGTGTACATGTACATGTATGGGTGAATGAGGGGGAGGAGGGTATACATGTATGGGTGGATGAGGGGGAGGAGGCTGTACATGTGGGTGAATGAGGGAGAGGAGAGTGTATAATTATGTATGTGTGAATGAGGGGGAGGAGGCAGTACATGTATGGGTGAATGAGGGAGAGGAGGGTGTACATGTATGGGTGAATGAGGGGGAGGAGGCTGTACCCATGGGTGAATGAGGGGGAGGAGGGTGCACCACAGATGTACCAGATAGCGGGAAAATTTGGATTGAGGATTAAATATGGGGTTTGACCACAATCCTCCTTATGTACTGCACCATACCTTCAGTGATATAGCACCTCGGTGTGGTTATGTGATTGAAATACCGTACAGCAGGAAACTGAAGAAACTTTATACTGTATTTCCCCCAAATTGCGAAACTTTTCTCCGTGAAGATTTTATTTCTACCAAATCACGAAAGTTTTCTCCCTTGAAAATTTATACAGTATCTAAAAAATATTCTATGCGAGACTACCACATATGCAGAGCTTATGACAACTTTCTGACAAACTGTCAGAAGATAGAAATTTTGATCTGACAAACTTTGCAATTGATCCGACATGTGAAAGTACATCTTCAGCAATTTTCATTGTCCTTCTACCATACCTTCAAACTTCCACTACTGGTATGTGCAAGTACAATTGCTGATTCAGCAATTTTTATTGTCCTACCATAACTTCCAACTTCCGCTATTATACTCCATTGGATACCAGCTATGGACATGAAATAAGACCAATGTGTAGCTAATGCCCCTCAACAATACATATCTAAGAATCAGCTTAAATCTCCAAGGAAGGTGGGTGGGCTTTAACAAAGATCAACCGACTGCTGTTTGTAGCTCAAATTCTTGAAGCTGGAGCTGCTATAGAAACTGGTCTGTACAAGAAACAGCCTACTCAGAGGGCCCTTGCGTAGTAGCCAGGGACATTCACACTGAACAAATTGGTACATAGTCGGTCATGTGACAATTTTACCCGGAAATTGTCCAATGACTGGCCGTTATCGTAATCACTGCATGTGTGTGCACTCTCTATCTATTCTCACGTGAGTGACGTCAGGATAGAAAGGATGGTAGAAAGGGTTTAATTGTGTGTGGGCGCACAGGCCCCAGATAGCAAAAGAGCCAAGGTACCAGGTAACTTACCACATGTATCTAGCTAGAGGGAGGTGGCTGTCATACACACCAAGCACTGAGTGTGTAGTCGGTTGAACAATATGCGAAATGCAGCTGTTCTGCAAATTTTCGCCATTTTCCGATCACAGCATGCTCCCGTGAGAAAAAATACCAGGCTCTCCCCACTTTTCTGTACTGCAAGCGACGGAAAGCTGGGCGGGGCTTGGGAACGAGGCTATAAAATGTTTTCTTCAATGTTCTTTTGGTTGGGGACACCTTCTCCCACTCCCCTCCCTCTACCAAGACAGACATTAACTTCACTCATGTGATAAGATCTCTCAGGAACTCCACCACTCTACTATTGCATACAGCAAGTGATCGAAAAACTGGACACTGGGAAGTTAAGAAGGCTAATGCACAATCACATACCTTCAGAATACGCTGACTTTCCCACTTAGCTGAAATATGTCCGGACACATCCTAGTACCACAAGACCTACAAGACAAGACACAACATGTGATAGTCATGTGGTCTGATCACAACAAGTTTTGTTCTTGCTGTTTGAAGTTCCAACAATCAATAGATGAATGGACTTCACAATGCAAAGTTACTGTCACTATCATTGCATCAAATTATATATACAGTGCAAGCTTTGTGAGTAGCAAAAGTAATTGGGCTTGTTGCACATGCACTGTCCATCACACATGCAGTACATTATTCTTGATACTACATAAACAATGGTGGTAGTCCAACCCGGCCATCTACCACCACTGGACTGAACTGGTGGACTGACATTTCTTGAATTTAAAATCACTATTGTGCTCCTCATCAAGTCTAACTTGCATGTGGTTTGCACATGGCATTATACTGACCTGAAAACAACCATAACTTCCCGCACAAACTGATTCTGCAAGCTATTAAATAATTAGCTAACGTCACACCAGTGCACGGGCACACACTATAGTTGTCCTTGCTCAAGATATTCAACATTCAACTTGCTCAGCCGGAGCATCTTGCCTCAAGCTGGAAATAAAGGAATCTATGAGGCAAAATAGAGAAACATGAAAAGGCCGACAGTCGAACCCAGCAAGGCGGTACCAAAGGTTGTCTGGTTGTCGTGGCGCAGTGGCAGAGCACTGGTGACTCAAGCCAGAGATGTACTGGGTTCAACTCCCGGAGATTGCTGGCTTTCCTCTATTTTTGCCTCAAACTGACATCTAAATTCCTTGATAACATTTATGCTTGTCTTATACGCTGCATGGATGTCTGTCTGATAGCTCACTAGTGTGAATGCAAACCAAGTCAAGCCAGACTGCAAATCTCATCAGTAGTGACCTTCACTGCATGCAGAGCTCACTAGTGTGAATGCAAACCAAGTCAAGCCAGACTGCAAATCTCATCAGTAGTGACCTTCACTGCATGCAGAGCTCACTAGTGTGAATGCAAACCAAGTCAAACCAGACTGCAAATCTCATCAGTAGTGACCTTCATGTTTATCAAACAGTAAACCTCGTACGATCTTTACTAAACATCGATCGATCACTACTAGAAATGGCAATCCATCGACCTTTACTAAACATCGATCGATCTTTACTAGAAATGGCAGTCCATCGACCTTTGCTAAATATCGATCGATCTTTGCTAAACATCGATCGATGTTTAGCAAAGGTCAATGGATTGCCATTTGTAGTAGAGATCGATCAATGTTCACGATGCATTGCCATAGAGATCGATCGATGTTTACTAAAGATCGATCGAGGTTTAGTCATAGATACTATATAGTATCTATGGTTTAGTAAAGGTCGCGGGTTTGATAAACATTACTAAAAACCGGAGTTTTGACACAAACGGCACCCCATAATAAAGAACTGCTCATATGCAGTCTAGTGATTGTAGACAACTGCCTACCCCATCAAATTTATTACCTACCTTCCTCAATCTATGCAGGGAGAATGAGACAGTGACCCACAGCTTGCATTCAGGAACACAGCAGTTTCTCGAAAATCTCGTTGATTTAGAACGACCTAGCCTCGTTCCCAGGCTCCATCTGTTCTTTTAGGTGCAAGCCTGGGAACAAAGCTAGATAGTCCAGCGATTGCGCAGCTAGGTTAGCCTCGTTCCCAGGCCGTTCCCGCCTCCAGTATACTGCAAGCGATCAAAAACTGGAGGCGGGAACGGCCTGGGAACGAGGCTACAGCTAGTCCTCCTGCATGCAGGGGTTGGTGGTTGTGTGAAAAGCACTTGTAATGAATACAGTTTAATGGGATCTTAGTGAGGAGGGATACAAAACAACTAGACTGCCACGAGAGAATGATGATGAACAAGACTCAGGTATGAAGTGCCAGCGTGTCTGTGTTAACACAAATATGAAGTGCATATTACAATTCTAAATGATCTCTTTCTAAACTCTTAGTTTCCACACTCTCATCTTGTTTTAACAGTGAGTGGTCAATGCTATCAGCAAGGACATTCAATCCTGTGGTTCGTAAACATTCCACCAATGTCCGCCATGTAACTGGCTGTTTTCCTTTTCCCTGTAGCCACTGGTGCAGGATCTCAACTGTAATGAGGAGTGGATCGCCACGTTCAGATACTTTAATATTCTTCACTTTACTTCCAGTCTTGTCCTCCAGGAGGAAGGTTCCAAATGTGCCATAATCTGATCCAATCTCTTCTGCAATGTCAATATGTCCATCCTTCACAGGGAAATTTCGTAAGACATTAAGGGTGGGAGCATCTGCAGATTTACAAGAGGAGATAAATCTATCGTCTCTAAATCACCACATCGATTGACCACAGAAAGGGACAATTACAGTATTCATGATCAATGCCACCATGAATAAAATAAGCATCGCTCATGTTTATGTGCTGATAGGACTAATTTGGGGTTAGTGCAAAGCCAGACTACCACATCCAGATCACCAAAACTGCAATCATAATTGGACAGGCAATAAATGCACCACTCCTCAGCCTTGTTCCCAGGCCCCACCCAACTCCTTGCACAACGAATAGCTTGAATTCAGAGCCTGGTAAGCTTCACCCTGCCTGTGAATGCCTCAGAAAGGTCACACCAGAGGTTGGGGTGAGAGACTGCCAACACTGCTACATACTTCGTAGCTCTCATCAGTCGAGGTGAGGCTAGCATAATTATTTAGGTTCTGTCTTCTCCTAATGCATGGAGACAAGAGCGCATAAGAACGGGCGGCTAGAGTAAGAGCGTGTAACTACGTAAAATTCGAAACCGGGCGGAATTTACCGCCAGTACTAAAAATAGTAAGACGCGCTGTGCACGCTGCGTTAACATAAGCTATTATGCAGGGTTGCTAAGCACACACATGACCGGGTGTTCTATTTTTAGTACGGTTCAATAATTTGCCCGGACTACGGGCTTCTATTGGAGTTACACGCTCTTATTCTAGCCGCCCGTTCTTATGCGCTCTTGGTGGAGATCATTGGGGGGAGGGGAGGGGGTGATGGCCACTTGTCATAGTATTTGTGGGGGTTAAATAGTTCAGGGGATCCAGATGCGAATGTTTTTATGCTGGGTGCTACTGTTACATGAAGAGGTCAGGCTAGTGGTGGGGCTAAGTGGAGAGGGAGGTGACTAGTCCTGGGGTGAGTCAGGGGTAGGGGCATGGGCTGGGCTTGAGGGCTCCAATTATAACAGATTCTAAACTATTTATACAGGGCATGCAGCTCAGTGCCACCTCAGATCCGGGAAGCTTCACAGTGCCTACAAATGCTTTAGAAAAGTCACACCAGACAATCAAGCGGAATGATGCCTGACCTACCATGTGAAGTCTGCTGACTGACTGACATTCCTGTACTGTAAAAGCGATCAATTGTTATATTACAAGGATAAAGCACAGAACTACAAGCATAAGGATACTGGAACAGCATTCTCTATGAATACCATATTTCTGGACCCATCCTGAAACCAAACAGTGTGTGTTGTATACGACAATGCAAGACTAAAATAGGTGACTTACCTCATGCACAAACATGGTCTAGCTTGATACGACTTAAGGCAGGAGAGCTTTTAATGACTGCCATTTGTACAAACGCACCAGAAGGGTTACAGTAGACAACTAAAACTGAAGGCTGCCCGCCCAACCTACAACTTAGGGTGCCGAAAGCAGTGAGAACTCAGTGTATTGTACATGTCCACTACACTTGTAATTGCCAGTACAATGTGTGTTTGCACATTTGGTGATTTGGGTGGTCAGCCTGCTTCTACCCATGACTTGCCCACAGAACCTCAACTTCTCGTATAAATACATGAGTAATTTGCAATCATTAAAACACTCCATGGTGAGCATCTTCTGGAGTATCTTGCATGCCATGCGTGGATACAAAAGCCACATTTTGTATGTAAATGGCCGATGGATGATTACTTACCTTTATGACAACCACTGGGGCACAGCCAGTGGTAGATCATAGTGCACATGTGGAGTACACTCTCCACATCCTTGTCTATACTGCACTAAACTATGTTATGGATGAAATGTAGAACATTGTTGGGGCGAGCCTGAGCAAGCAGCTAACATGCACATGAATAGACTAAGCTTCACGCTGAAATGATGAGCTGAATTGCTAGCGTTTATGAGTGTCGTTTATGCACAACCCTTCACGGCACCTGAAGCAATCTCAACCAGCGTCTATAATTTTGTACGGTCAGCAAGCAGCCTGCCGTTGATGGTCGGTCCGTAGCTGCTGTGACAAACAAGAAGCAAGGTGCCGTGAGTGCTTAAACTCGAGCCGTCTCCGCTACGGTTGCCAATGCTGCACTCTGGCAGAAGCCCAGCATTGCCCTAGTCTCGTTCCAAGACCGCATTTTTCGCACCCGCTCGGCGAAAAGTAGTCTGGGCACAAGACTAGCATTGCCCTACCAAGTGCACGAGGACGTTCAATTTTCGGGAAATATTTAAACGCGCATTTAAAATTTAAGGTATATGGCCGCAAGCAAGCACGTACGGTCATATACACACACATCTGCACAATGCAGTCACGCCAGTGTGGAATATAACCACAAAATAAGTATGTAAATTTCCTGATGTATGTTCTTTATGTATAGCAGATTACTTACCATGCTTGAATGGTGGTCTCACATTGCCAGGTAAGTGCGGAACTAAAGTGAAAAATCAGTAGAAGACAAGTTACATCTGCTGGACTTGAACTTATGCACTCTCCCCCTTTTCCTCTCACACCTACCCTCAACTTCCTATCCCTTTTTCCCTTATTCACACACACATTCGTGGTGTCTTAGGACTTATGGAGGCGGATTATGGCGGATCGCAGAACATTCATTGGGACCATTTCTTATAAATGATGAAGACCAGACCAGAACTGCTCATGCGCAGTACAATACATCAAACCGTGACATAATAACGACATAATAATAATGAAATAATCTTGCATACACTACACTCCTCCCCTACAAAAACTCAAGTCAACTCCGATAAGTACACACAACACATAACTCACAATAACAATTTACAGAAATAAACATAGATAGTCTCACATATATCTGTTCGGAGCTTGATGCTGTCGTTGAGGATAACAATGGTTTACCGGTCATGCAACGGACAAGGTAGTGGGCACATCTGGCCCTCGACTGGCCTCTAGAAGAGGACTTTGTTCTGAACTCTCTGCAAAATTCCACTCAGAGTCCTGTGGTCGAGTGTCTTCTCCACTCACTGGTTTGTCACCTCTAACACGCAGGTGATCCAAGTGACGTTTCCATAACTGCCCAGTGTGCACCAGGTAAGTCAAAGGACCGAGTCTCTCCATTATCACCCATGGCACACCTTGTCTCAGATATCAAGCTATCACTTGCTGACCAACATGCAGTTCTCTTGACTGTCATGGTCGGCCTTCTGCTGTGTTTGTCTGCCATCTACCACTATCACAAGTTGAGATCCAATCGGGTACATAATGTACGTCCCATGAACAGCTCACTTGGAGTCCTGTTAGTGGTCGCATGGGGTCTGGTGCGGTATACCAACAGGAAGTTTGACAGTCGGTGATGTAACGGCAATGTGTCACTCTCTCCAGCTTTCATCGCTTTCTTAAATGTCTGCACAAATCTCTCTCCCACAGCTCCGTTGGACGAAGGGTGATATGGCGCACACCTGATGTGCTTAATGCTGTTCATCTTCATAAAGGTCGCAAACTCGTCAGCAACAAACTGCGGCCCGTTATCAGTCATAACTTGCTCTGGCAGTCCATACAAATATCCTCCTCAACTCAATCATTGTTTTCTGGGCTGTGGTACTGTTCATTTCAATGACCTCTGGCCATTTTGAGTGGGCATCTATGGCGATGAGGTACATTCTTCCCATGAATGGACCCGCAAAGTCCAGATGCACTCTCTTCCACGGTTTATTCGGCCACACCCACGGGTGAAGTGGTGCTGGTGCTGGAGCACTCTTCACTGTTTGGCAAGAGACACACACACTCCTCCAGTTCTTTGTCAAGTCCTGGCCACCATAGGTAGCTACGTGCTACTAATTTCATACGAGCCATGCCTGGGTGCCCCCGATGCAACTCGTCCACTATACGTCTCCACAGTTTCTAAGGGATAACTACACGATTCCCCCACATCAAACCATCTCCCTCTGTGGAAATTTCCTGTCTGTGATTCAAATACGGTTTGAACTCATCAGGCAACCCAGATGGCCATCCTTCTCTCACATACAAGTGCACCAACAAGGAGTCTTGTTGTGTCGCTGTCTCGGGTCGCTCGGCTGTAACTGGCAAGGCTTGCACCTGTCCAATAACAAAAGCAGCATCGGCTGACGTAGACTGACATTCTGGCTTTCCACATTGTAGTGGTAGCCGAGACAAGCCATTGGCATTCACATGCTCTCTTGTCGGCTTCCATTCAATCTCATAAGAGTATGCCGACAGCAGGAGTGCCCACCTTTGCAGTCGTGCAGCTGCTAAGGGTGGTATGCTCTTCTTGGGCCCCAACAGGGTAGTAAGTGGCTTGTGATCAGTAACTAGAACAAATTTACGTCCGTACGAATACTGGTGGAATTTTCGGATTCCATACACCAGTGACAAGGCCTCTCGTTTGATTTGAGGATAGTTACCAATGGTCAAAGTTCTCGATGCATACACAATGGTCAAAGTTCTCCATGCATACACAATGGTCAAAGTTCTCCATGCATACACAATGGTCAAAGTTCTCCATGCATACACAATGGTCAAAGTTCTCCATGCATACACAATGGTCAAAGTTCTCGATGCATACACAATGGTCAAAGATCTCGATGCATACACAATGGGGCGTTCGCTCCCATCCAGGTACACATGGGAAATCACTGCCCTGATGCCACTCTCCAGCCATCTTCATGGGCAATGAGGGGTCATAGTGGGCTAATACTGGGGGCTGTGACTAGGAGTTTCTTTGCTGCTTCAAATCCTTCCGTGCACTTCTTTGTCCAGGTCCACTTCTGTCCAGCTTTGAGCAGGTGATTCAAAGGGTGCAACAATGTGGCTAGGCCAGGTAGAAATTTACCATAGCAGTACACCCAAGAAGTACGTTTCTGGGCTGGGGTGCCATGCTAATAGCCTCCACCTTGCTGGCCATGGTGTGCAACCCCTCACTGTCAATGCAATGTCCTAAGTACTCCACCTTCTCACTCATGAATGAGCACTTAGCTCTCTTGGCCCAAATGCCATACTCCTGGGGTCTTCTGAGGACATTTTCCAGATTTTGCAAATGCTCCTCCGCATTGCTCCCTGTCACGAGGATATCGTTGATGTGGGAAATCGTCTTGTCAATCCCCTGCAGCATGTTATCCATTGCTCGTTGAAATAACGCTGGAGCAGAGGATACTCCAAAAGTAATGTTATAACCCTCTGTGTGTGTTTATGGTAACAAATTTCCGAGAGCTTTCCTCCTAACTCATCTGTTGATAGGCATGGGTATGGTCAATTCTCGTGAATCTCTTCCCACCTGCCGACTTTGCAAAAAGTTCCTCAGGCTTGGGCAGGGGGTACTGGTCAATTTGTAGCTCAGGGTTAATTGTGACCTTATACTTTCGGGACTGGCACTACAGGGGCATCCCGAAGGCTGTGTGCCACCTTCTGGAAAACACTTGCTTCTTCTAGATGATCTACTTCCCGCTCAATAGCAGGCTTCAAGGCAAATGGAGCCTTAAGGCTTGCACTCAGTGTTAACAGTCAGGCTGGCCTCAAATGTGTTCATTGTTCCTAGGCCTTCTTCTGCATACTCATCTACATGTTGTAGTAGGGCTTCTGTTTTGCTGGCAAGGGAAGCCATTCCAATGCTTTTCCAATCAAGCCTAATCTGTATGGATCCAATCTCTGCCATTAGGTTTGACCTTACCCTTTTACCACATACAGAGACAACTTAGCATTCTGCTCCCCATAGCTCACCTCTACTTTCATCTAGCCACATGAGCCCATAAGTAGTTACCCTGGGTGTGAATGGGCACCAGCTGCCAATGGAGGTGGACACAGGAGCAGCAGTGTCCATAATCTCGACCATGACTCAAGCAAACCTTGTTCACGCATGTCCACTAAACAGCACTTCAACTATCCTCACAACGTACACAGGATATCGAATGCCTGTGGTTGGAGTTCCTCCCACTTTGAACATTGCAACTCCTCAACTTCAGGGTCTGACACAGTTCCCTGCTCAATCGCCTGCACTTGCTTTACCCCTTTCTTCGGGGACTCTTGCTGTGGCTTTCGTTGATGTGCTGCTGGGCCACTCCTGCACACCTTACCAATGTGTCCTTTCTTATGGCAGGTAGCATTCCAAAAATCGACAAGCACTGGGTACATGACCACTCCATCCACAGCGGTAACATGGCTTCTCCTGCTTTCTCCATACAGGGCCATCAATCTTCTCTCTCCTTGGAATGACTTTCTTGACAGGTACTGTCTCTTCTCCTTGGAGTCTCTTAGCATTCTTCTCAGGCGCCTCAATTCCTTGTGCGATTTCTCATGCCGGTTTGCTTCCGATAGCAGCGATTTCTGGATTCCAGTGTTTCTTAGTCCACAGACACTGAGCTGTCATTTAGGTACTCGCCAAATTCGCAATTCATGGCAAGTCGCCACAGCTGTGCAGTGTACTCCACAATGGATTCGTTTGCTCCTAGGTCCCTTCTATGAAAGTTAAATCTTTCTGTGATGACTAACGGCTTGGGTTTGTAGTGCTCCTTCAACTTTTGGAACAACACTGGTAGCAACTTGTCCTAAGGCTTTTCTGGGGCTAGTAAGTCCCGCAGTAGGAAATATACGTTTCCCTCTGATCACACTTAAAAATACCGTCACCTTCTTGTCATCGGCAATGCTGTTTGTTGTGAAGTTGTGTGTCCAGTCTACACGCAGACCCCAGGGCTTCCATACACCCACCACGCAAATCAGATTAGCAATTACAAGTAATCAAGTAATCAGCTTGTGTAAACTATTATTATGCAACAGTTCACAATACGGCTGTCATTCAGTTGCTGTTGCAAGTCCGGTGAACTTCCCAGGAATTTCCAAGCAGATTACTGAACAATATCACGACTTTGCTCAATCATAACTGGAAAAGCACTTGGAGTTTGCCTAAGTTATACAAGTAATGTGTAGTCGAAGTGGGGAAAAACGTGTCCATTTACAGAGCTCTTGGCCGTTTTGCCCCTAGTTGTGCACCAAATCGAAAATCGATCACAGCTGAAAGCGGTCACTAGGGCACTTGCATAAGCGCTTGTATCTCGGAGAGTACGATAGCTATGGAGATTGGACATTTTGTAAGTTATAGCAAAGAGCCAGAAAGGCTATGTAGCGCTGGTTGTGCTTTCATAGCATGTTCTGTACCATGTCTATGCTCGAGCTTATGAAGCGATTTTTTGCTGATATTGTATACTTAGTATCTACCGTGTGACTTGAGCTTTTGGCTTCTAACTCGACTATGTTATAGTGCTGAATGTACTGTATATACGCTGTGAAGATCGTGTTCTAGCTCCACTTTGCCCCTAGTTGTGTGATAAATCAAAGATGACTCAGAATTGTACTTGTGTCTTATGAGCGGACGTAGTCTCTACCGCCGTATGCGGCACCCAGCAGGTACAGTGACACTATGAACTTACACTTTGCAGCCCTCACAACAAGCTGTATAAGTATCATCTCGATCCATGTTTGTTACTACGAAATATAAAGCTTGAAAGTTGGCCGTGTGTAGAGCTTATTACGTATTCATACCAGATTTTATGACGTCACGCAATTACGCGGGTGGAATAAATTTCGGGGTCCGCGTGTAGACTGCAACACACATTGATGTTCATTATGTGAAAATTTTCACACATACACAAAGTGTGAAGTTAAAATATAATGGGATATGGGGATGGGGCATTTATGACTTAAATGGGTGGGGGAGTTGGGACAAAGTTTTTAGGGAGATATGTTCAAAAAACACTGGTCTTCAGGGGAGTACACTTTCTGGTCATTGCATGGCCATGGGTTTCGACCTACACAGTCGAGTGCAAATGGTGCTACATGTGCTCACTGCTGAAGTGACTTACCCCCACTGCCCAGTAACCCACACCAAGCTCCAATCCCAAGCAACATTAGCACAAGTACAAAGATACCACCAAGGATACCACCTGCTATCAGGAGTCGGTTGTGACCTGTAATTGTGAAAAAAGTAAATATTGTGAGTTCTGAAACATACATATCAAGTAAGAAAGAGTATACTTTAGACACTAGCCTATATTGTTTTTGCATCCTATTGAATGTGCATGTAGAGCTGCTACCCTCATTCACAGGCTGTTGCCAAGGTTTTGTCACTTGCACTATTATGTAGATGATCTCCTGTCACCAGATGCAAGCTACCTGCATGTTGGCTCCTGTAAGAAGTGGCAACAGCTGCTGGTGATTTGCCATGGTGCATTACCAGCAACGTTGCCATTCTTCCAAGTAACTATGGCACAGAGTCATTGTCAACCTCACAGTGAACTAGGGAATTATATACAGTCAAATATTGGGGTAAATATCCCATTCCCACTATGGACTTACTTTAGAGTAGAAAAGGGTGCATAATAGCTATCATTTTCAGGGGCAGATCCGGCTTTCTCAAAAAGGAGGGAGGCTGGTACATGGTAATGGAGCATACTTAGGCGGGCCAAACTTACTGTACACTAGCTATTACACACACGCATGTGCACATGCACACGCACGTACACACACACACACACACACACACACACACACACACACACACACACACACAACACACACACACACAGAGAGGACTTAATGGCTGCATATACTGCTGAATTATGAATACAAGGCAAAAGTACTTACGGACTGTCAGCTGAGCACATTTTGAAGAGGTAGGTCCAGCTGCGTTGCTCACAATACACTTGTATGTTCCTTCGTGACTCTTCTCAGCTTTGTTAATTTGTAGAGTAGCGGTAGTCTCACCAGACACTCCTTCTGGTGGAGGATCACCATCCCGCTGCCACTTGTATGTCGGTGTTCCACCTCCAGTAGCGGTAACGGTGAACTTCACTGGTGATCCAGGAACCATATCCAGCTGGGGTGTTGGATGTTGGGTGATCTGAGGTGGGTCAACTGGAGGATAAAAAGATGGTGGAATCACAAGTGATAAGCAATGTCTGCAAACTTACAAGTTTACTATAAAATACGCAAATCCATAGGCACTCCTTACGTGCAACACACACACACACACACACACACACACACACACACACACACACACACACACAGAAATTAATGGCTGCATATACTGCTGAATTATAAATACAAGGCAAAAGCACTTCCGGACTGTCAGCTGAGCACATTTTGAAGAGATAGGTCCAGCTGCGTTGCTCACAATACACTTGTATGTTCCTTCGTGACTCTTCTCAACTTTGT
Source organism: Agelas oroides (assembly GCA_949130485.1). NCBI lineage: Eukaryota > Metazoa > Porifera > Demospongiae > Agelasida > Agelasidae > Agelas > Agelas oroides. Next base: position 1,970,196 of record OX422185.1, read on the forward strand.
TAATTTGTAAAGTAGCGGTAGTCTCACCAGACACTCCTTCTGGTGGAGGATCACCATCCCGCTGCCACTTGTATGTCAGGTCTCCACCACCAGCATCGGTAACAGTGAACTTCACTGGTGATCCAGGAACCATGTCATGCTGGGGTACTGGATGTTGGGTGATCTGAGGTGGGTCAACTGGAGGATAAAAGATGGTGGAATCACAAGTGATAAATTTTTAAGCAATGTCTGCAAACTTACAAGTTTCCTATAAAACACGCAAATCCATAGGGGCTCCTTAAGCGCAACACACACACACACACACACACACACACACACACACACACACACACACACACACACACACACAGAACTTAATGGCTGCATATACTGCTGAATTATAAATACAAGGCAAAAGTACTTACGGACTGTCAGCTGAGCACATTTTGAAGAGGTAGGTCCAGCTGCGTTGCTCACAATACACTTGTATGTTCCTTCGTGTTTCTTCTTAACATTGTCAATTTGTAGAGTAGCGGTAGTCTCACCAGACACTCCTTCTGGTGGAGGATTTAAGTTAGCACCATCCTGCTGCCACTTGTATGTCAGGTCTCCACCACCAGTAGCGGTAACAGTGAACCTCACTGGTGATCCAGGAACCATGTCATGCTGGGGTGTTGGATCCTGGGTGATCTGAGGTGGGTCAACTGGAGGATAAAAAGATGGTGGAATCACAAGTGATAAATTTTCTAAGCAATGTCTGCAAACTTACAAGTTTACTATAAAACACGCAAATCCATAGGCACTCCTTATGCACACACACACACACACACACACACACACACACACACACACACACACACACACACTCACACACACACACACACACACACACACACACACACACACACACACACACACACACACACACACACACACAGAACTTAATGGCTGCATATACTGCTGAATTGTAAATACAAGGCAAAAGCACTTACGGACTGTCAGCTGAGCACATTTTGAAGAGGTAGGTCCAGCTGCGTTGCTCACAATACACTTGTATGTTCCCTCGTGTTTCTTCTTAACATTGTCAATTTGTAGAGTAGCGGCAGTCTCACCAGACACTCCTTCTGGTGGAGGATTTAAGTCAGCACCATCCCGCTGCCACTTGTATGTCAGGTCTCCACCACCAGTAGCGGTAACAGTGAACTCCACTGTTGATCCAGGAACCATGTCATGCTGGGGTGTTGGATGTTGGGCGATCTGAGGTGGGCCAACTGGAGGATAAAAGATGGTGGAATCACAAGTGATAAATTTTTTAAGCAATGTCTGCAAACTTACAAGTTTACTATAAAACACACAAATCCATAGGCACTCCTTACGCGCAACACACACACACACACAGAACTTAATGGCTGCATATACTGCTGAATTATAAATACAAGGTAAAAGCACTTACGGACTGTCAGCTGAGCACATTTTGAAGAGGTAGGTCCAGCTCCGTTGCTCACAATACACTTGTATGTTCCCTCGTGTTTCTTCTTAACATTGTCAATTTGTAGAGTAGCGGCAGTCTCACCAGACACTCTTTCTGGTGGAGGATTTAAGTCAGCACCATCCCGCTGCCACTTGTATGTCAGGTCTCCACCACCAGTAGCGGTAACAGTGAACTCCACTGTTGATCCAGGAACCATGTCATGCTGGGGTGTTGGATGTTGGGCGATCTCAGGTGGGCCAACTGGAGGATAAAAGATGGTGGAATCACAAGTGATAAATTTTTTAAGCAATGTCTGCAAACTTACAAGTTTACTATAAAACACGCAAATCCATAGGCACTCCTTATGCGCAACACACACACACACACAGAACTTAATGGCTGCATATACTGCTGAATTATAAATACAAGGTAAAAGCACTTACGGACTGTCAGCTGAGCACATTTTGAAGAGGTAGGTCCAGCTGCGTTGCTCACAATACACTTGTATGTTCCCTCATGTTTCTTCTTAACATTGTCAATTTGTAGAGTAGTGGCAGTCTCACCAGACACTCCTTCTGGTGGAGGATTTAAGTCAGCACCATCCCGCTGCCACTTGTATGTCAGGTCTCCACCACCAGTAGCGGTAACAGTGAACTCCACTGTTGATCCAGGAACCATGTCATGCTGGGGTGTTGGATGTTGGGCGATCTGAGGTGGGTCAACTGGAGGATAAAAGATGGTGGAATCACAAGTGATAAATTTTTTAAGCAATGTCTGCAAACTTACAAGTTTACTATAAAACACACAAATCCATAGGCACTCCTTACGCGCAACACACACACACACACACAGAACTTAATGGCTGCATATACTGCTGAATTATAAATACAAGGCAAAAGCACTTACGGACTGTCAGCTGAGCACATTTTGAAGAGGTAGGTCCAGCTGCGTTGCTCACAATACACTTGTATGTTCCCTCGTGTTTCTTCTTAACACTGTCAATTTGTAGAGTAGCGGTAGTCTCACCAGACACTCCTTCTGGTGGAGGATTTAAGTCAGCACCATCCCGCTGCCACTTGTATGTCAGGTCTCCACCACCAGTAGCAGTAACAGTGAACTCCACTGTTGATCCAGGAACCATGTCATGCTGGGGTGTTGGATGTTGGGTGATCTGAGGTGGGCCAACTGGAGGATAAAAGATGGTGGAATCACAAGTGATAAATTTTTTAAGGAATGTCTGCAAACTTACAAGTTTACTATAAAACACGCAAATCCATAGGCACTCCTTACGCACAACACACACACACACACACACACAGAACTTAATGGCTGCATATACTGCTGAATTATAAATACAAGGTAAAAGCACTTACGGACTGTCAGCTGAGTACATTCTGAACAGGTAGGTCCAGCTGCGTTGCTCACAATACACTTGTATGTTCCCTCATGTTTCTTCTTAACATTGTCAATTTGTAGAGTAGCGGTAGTCTCACCAGACACTCCTTCTGGTGGAGGATTTAAGTCAGCACCATCCTGCTGCCACTTGTATGTCAGGTCTCCACCACCAGTAGCGGTAACAGTGAACTTCACTGGTGATCCAGGAACCATGTCATGCTGGGGTGTTGGATCCTGGGTGATCTGAGGTGGGTCAACTGGAGGATAAAAGATGGTGGAATCACAAGTGATAAATTTTTGAATCTATTTAACCAATGTCTGCAAGGTTACTGTACACACACACACACACACACACACACACACACAAACTTACCAGGTGGAAGTAATTTCAGCCATGGGATAGTTTCAGTGACCTGACCACCATACTCTTGGCATTGTGTGCACATCCACTTCCCCTTACGGTTGATGGTGGCAGGGTGAGGGGTGGAGGGATGGTGAATGTCCTGTTCGGGACATCTGATAGCGGGTTGAGGAACATTGACAGTGTTAGAGTAGTGGTGGGCTTCTGTAGCTTTTTCCAGTCCACGGAACACTGTATCGTACACTCGCTTCCAGAGATCATCCTCAACTTCTGGGTCACTGTTCTTAATGTGTACCTCCAAGTGTGTCCACTCCTCTATCAGAGTCACCTTTCCAGGGAATTCCCCCACAGTGAAGGAGATTACATTGCGTGTCAGACACTTTGGCTCACCACGGTCCTTGAGCACCTCCCAATGGGAGGGTGAATTGTTGTCAGCGGAGAGGAGGAAGGATACTGTGGAACAAAAGATTCCATTTTGAGGACCACCATCTGGGAAATGGATTAGAAGAGCCCTTTCCTTGCTTACATGATGCTGGTCCACCTCCTCACTTTTCAAGGATGGCAGTATGCTTGGTACAAACCACTTCCCCTCACCCAGCTTCCCAAATATCAGCAGCTTCTCAAACAGTTTTGCCAGCTCCTGTGATGTGAACAGAGGAGGGTGGTAGTGTTCTTTAAACTCTTCTAGGAGCTCCTTAGTCACTTGTGCAACTTCATGGAAGTGCAAGTCAGACTTCTTTGGCATTTTGGCACCTTGGTCTGCTCGGTATTTCTTTGTCACCAATTCATTCAACAAGTTCAGGAGAATCTGGGGTTCTAGGAATACCACATCAGGGAGAACCTTGGGTAAGTAAAATATTGTGTTAAGGCTGTTAAAGAACTCCAGGGCTTCTTCACATGACTTATCATCAATATTCAGTTTCTTTGCAATCTTCCCATACTCCTCTCGGGTCAGCACTTTGCGATTCAGATGATCTGAGATCTTTCTTGACTGATGATCCAGATTGTGCCACCTCAGTGGGATCTTTACCTTTTCCCCAGGACACTGCTCTGTGATTAACTTTTGAATTTGGTTCGCTGTTTCCCTGTCCTTCTTCTCTGGTTGCTTGGCATTCATGGTAAAGACAAAGTTCTTCAGTTGCTTATAGTAGATTAGTTGACCCTTAAACTGAGGCAGCACAATTGCTTTCAGGCCGTCCAACAGTGGTTTGGGCAGTTCACCCCCCTCCACCAGGTCTCGGTGGGTGGCTAGGAGTAGGATGCTTGGAGGAGGGACTTCATTTTTCATGGACTTGAAGGATCGCATGGTACACATGAATTGCTGGAATATTTGTCCGTTAGTCAGTCTTGAGCGTTGTGATGAGCCAACAGAGCTCCCATCTTTGTAGAAGTAAACAAGTGGATTGTCATCCAGGTCATCATGCATTCTGAAGACAAAGATACAAGCAGTTGTGTTTTGCACAAAGACAGACAACATGTTGTGAAACTCTGGCTGCCCACCAGAGTCTATGATGTACAGCCACCTCTGCTCGAGAATGGGCTCAGTGGATGGGTTGGAGTTGTGGACCTGTAAAAGAAAGTCATCTTCCTCCACAGTCTCCTCCAGAAAACGATCAAACTCTGACTTGGACTTTGGTGGTGGTGTGGGGTCCATGCGTTGGATTTGTGCAGAGTGGGGCTGGTCCCCTCTATAGTTGTGTGAATCCATTTCTCGTGATTTTAGATCCGTTGATTCTGAAGCCGTTGATTCTAGATTCGTTTTCTGTGATGTTGATTCTGGATCTGTTTTATGTGATTCTGGATTCTTTGATACTGAAGACGTTGAATCAAGATCTGGTTCTGGGTCTGTTTCTGAATCTGGTTCTAAATCCTTTTCTGGTTGTTGATCTGTTGGAACTGTGAGAACCAGCAATTTTCGAGATCGGATGATTTCGGCAATTTTCTTCCTAACTTCCTCTGGTGTCTTCTTCTCCCACTCTAGTTCATCATCAATCAAGATGGCAGTGACTTGGACTGGACGGGCCATCAGTGAAGTACTCTCACGTTTCTGAGGTGGGTCCTCTCCAGTCATGATGGCTGTCACTGATGTCTTGCCACTTCCTGCAATGCCAAACAGCAGCACCTTGGCTATATAGGTGTCAATATAACCATAACGCATCTCAATCTCATAGCTCGCTGTGTGAGTGTGTGTGTGTGTGTGTGTGTGTGTGTGATCATGAGTGTGTGTTTGTGTGTGGGGGGGTAACTTTGGGAGTGAGGTCTTAACTAAAAGGATCTACCCTTAGGAATGTGTCTTACCCCAAGCGCATTTTACATACCATGCAGAAGATTACAGAAGTGTATTATTGACCTGCAGAAACTAGTAATGGGAGGTAGCTAAGTTCAGTGCAAGTTTCTCCGATCAAAAGTATTGATCACCCAGTGAGAAATTTGCTAGTTGGCACCTACGGTGGAAGGTACTTAAGTGTAAAAAAGAACGTCTTCACCTACATTTGAGTTGCGTGTCAGCATCAAAATTGGTAGCATGTAGCTATCGATAGATATCAATACTCGTGACTTGAACGGACCCATTCCTTTCGTGTGCTGCTCTAAACCTGGGCGACATTCTGCTGCTTTCTTCTGATCTAACGCCTACTGTCATGGACTTCATGAATAACAACAGCGATACTGTTAAGCTCACCCATTTGAGGCATTGCTTACTTGCTTGTTTTGAGCAGCGCGGTGTTAAAAGACCTGAAGTATATATACGATTAATATGCAATCACATAGAGTCTTGTACAATTTGGGAATAAATGCACTTACAACAGGCATAAATTGCCTGCTACTCGTGCAATTATTCCCAAATTGCACTCAAATCCATGTGATTACCTATACTGAAATTTCCTGAACCAGTAAGACACAAACTCTCATATTTCCATACAGGTAGGAATTTCTGGACCTCCAGTGAGATGTAGTTACTACTGTTGTTGCTCTTGGCTGTAGCAAAAGTAGAGACCCTAGTTCTAGGGGGAACTGCTCTGGGTTTTGCCATCCTTTCGACGGCACTTTTCTCTTCACTTAAGAAATGGATGTAGTAGCCAAAAATGACATCACAATTAAATAGTTTGATTGCAAGTAAGCTCTCACCAAGTACCAAACTACGAATCCAAGATTTAAGTAGTCATGCACCTCCTTTGTCTTATTCTCCCACTCTCTATACAGTACTGTCTACTATTGTGCACGTAATTTTCAAAATCCAAATGAGATGTTTGACCTCTGACCCTATAAACCGTCTGCAGTGACTTTTCAATATTAATAGTGCTATTTGTCCAATCCATGTAGTGGGTGTGGTCTAGTAACCATGTGTAATTGGGTCAACAATGTTGACATTACACACACACAAACACACACACACACACACACACACACACACATACACACACACACACACACACACACACACATACACACACACACACACACACACATACATATACCAGCTGGAGGCACATCAAGATTAAACCATTGGATGGCTTCAGTGGGGACCTGATCAAGCCTGATAATATACATGTCAAGTTCCTTTCATGGCTTGAGGAATGTTGTCAATGTAGTAGTGGTAGCTACGTTTCCGCAGCTTTTGCAAGTCTTTTGAAGACCACAGTGCTAGATTTTCTCACTATTCTGTGCTTGACTTGAGATGTATTTCAAAGTGTGTCCACTCTATCAGAGTCACCCATCCTGGGAAATCTTCCACAGTGAAGGAGATTACATTGCATTTTAAGCAATCTGGTCTGCCGGAGGAGTCCATGAGCACCTTCCAAGGACAGGTGAAGTGTTGTCGGTGGACAGCAGGAAGGATTGAACAGAGGATTCCAATTCGAGCACCACCATCCGGGCAATGGATTACAAGAGCCCCTGCCCCACTTACACGATATTGCTCCACTGTTCCATTCCATTTGTAAGCGCAGTCTAGTCCATCGCTGACAGAGCCACAAGCACAACCAACCGCAATATCAAATTGCAATAATTTTTTTAAATCCTGAGATTTGTCCCGTAATATTATTTTGTCGCATGTTTACATTTCTGGCAACACACAAAACATTTGAACTAGAAACATAAGGTACAAGAACTTACGAACTGTCAGCTGAGCAGGGTTTGAAGTGGTGCTTGATCTAGGAGCATTGTACACGACACAGCTGTACACTCCTTGGTGTGTTTCCTGAACACTGGCAATGGTAAGAGTGTCTGTAGTCTCACCAGAAACTCCTTCTGGTGGAGGATCTAAGTCAGCACTATTCCACTGCCATTGGTATGTCAGGTCTCCACCACCAGTAGCGATAACAGTAAACTTCACTTTTGATCCAGGAACCGCATTCAGCTTGTCATCTGGATGCTTGATGATCTGAGGTGGGTCAACTGGACAAAGAGGTGGTAGGAAAACCAATGGTGAATTCATATTCCTGCATCAACATCAGCAAGCTTACATGTGTACTGTATGCACATATCCACACACACACACACATGCATACACATAGCCTCGTACCCAGGCTCCTCCCCATGTAGAACGGGGAGAGAGCCTGGAAGATTTGATCACGTGCCCTGTGACGTACCGTGCGTGGTTTTGATAATCGAATTATTGCCCACACACTCTGACTCGAAATATTGCCCAGCATTGTAAAATGCTAGCAGCTAGACCATCGTTGTTGTTGGAGTTGTGGACGTTGCTGGGACGTACGGATCTGCTGTTTTACCGTTCAAGAGCTAGCTTGTAGGCTACAATAAGTGCAGCTTAATTCTACCGAGGCTTTTACATAGCCGCAGGTCGTTCGGTTCAACGGGCGCTCGAGACGGTCGCCTTGTTGATGGTCACAGCGCTGGTTGCTGCTCACTGTGACAGCAAGGGGTCCTTCGAAGGCCACTATGAGTAACTGTGAGTTCTAAAAACTAGTTCAATAAAGCTATAAGCTGTGTAGGTTCTACAAAGCTCGTTCCCCAGCCAGCTTGTTGCATGTTAGTTATATGACCAAGCCTGGGAACTAGTCTGAAGTCTGGTGGATGCGAGGTGGATGTGGGGGGGGGGGGGGGGGGAGGGGCCCACGTACAAATAATGTATTAGACTTCATCGTCGAGCGCTCCAACAATAGCCAGGACCCCAGATGTCCATGAGATCAACAGTACTTGACTTTACTCGCTCTATCGTTTGTTGCACACAAGTTTGTAGATGGGCACCCCCCCGCCCCCCCCCATTGTCCACCTTGCGTCCACCAGACATCATTCACGTGATAGGTATTACCAGGCCTTCCCCGCTCTTCCGCTCCTGTGTATTATACTGAACGCAAACTGAAGAACAAAAAAGAGTAAAGCACCCTCTGCAACAACTTCATTCAAAAAAGGGGGGTGGGCGTATTTTCGAGGGTGGGCCTATTTTCGGGAGATTACGGTATTAGAATTTTTGACACAAAAATCATTCTATGCCCTCTAATGCTGACTAATCAAAGTACTTCATCAAATCCTTTGTCTCATTCTTAAGACCCTATACCATAAAACAAGAGGGGGCAGAATGTTAAGGTAGGCACGAGGTAGTTGCATGAAGTCAGGTGGCTACATCTGACACAGTCCTGGAGAGCGACAACTGTTATGTCTGGTCTATGTTTAAGTTGGGGCCTCCCCACCTAACAGGAGTAGTGTGGTCTAGAAGTATTGAAGTGTGGAGTGTAGTAAATGCTAGAAGCCATGGTGGTGACAATCACCTCAATTCTCTACATTCATGTTTGTTTATCAACGCATACAATTTAAGTAAATATTGTCTATTGTCAATTAACCAAGGCAGAATGTCTTCAAGAGTTGCTCTACTACCACCTGAAAATTCAACTCACCATCAACTTTAGTCTTTGCTTTCATGGTTGCACTGGGGACACTGCAACCCACTCCATTCTCCCCCCTCACCCTCACATCATACTCAGTGGAGGGAGTGAGGCCATCCAGAGTCGTGGAGAAGACATCTCTTGCAACCACCTGTGTCTCAAAATGGGGCACAGGGTGAGCGACACCATACTCTACCACATAGCCAGTGATGGAGCTGCCCCCATCATTAGTGCATGCAGCCCACTTCACAGATATGGACGTGGAGGATGTTGCCTCAACAGCCAAAATGCTGGGTGCAGCAGGGACTAATGTGTGTGTGTGATGGCAAGCAAGAGTAGTTATGACAAAACATTCAAAGTTGGTTGCCAGACCCCACCCTCTTGCAAGGAAAATGAACACATGAAGTTTCATGAGTTTGTCACAGGAGCAGTGGAGCCAAGCAGCATTTAAACTAATTGCGCAACGCCCCCACTCAAACACTTTACAAAACAGTGGGATGTAAAATTTTCTTGTTTTAAGGAAAAAACTACATAATAAATAACGACCTTGCTCTGTCATTCTTCCTTAAAATAGAAATCAAAAAAGTGTAGGGCAAAAAAATTTGAGTTTGAGTACCAAATATGTGACCCGCTGAGCGAAAACCCGGCACATCGCGCATTTTATGAAAATCGAGATAAGACCGGAAATCAGTATACCAATGTGTAATTGTGCGGCAGGAAATAAATGGAAGCAATCGGTTGCTTGGTTCCCGAGCTACACAGCGAAATGCGTAGCGGATGCGGAACGCAACTTTTCGAGAAAACGCAATGTTTTTACGTTGCTACGGTAAATTTTAATGTCTCCGTATACTACCGTGTTACGTAAATTTACACGTGTTCTTGTAAAAAAGCAGCTTGGAAGTCGGCAAAGACGGTTGGGAAAGACAGCGGTTATAAAAGCGGGGGCTTACATTGTGTCTATGGACAGAAAGACAACCGTATACGGACTGGAAGCTGATAAAATCGCCTTTTTGAAAAACGCGTACAAGCTGTCCATAGCAACGCGTTCCCGTATTTCACTGGCCTGCCTGTGAGTTCGAGCTTATATCGTCTTTATAGTAGCAGAGCCGGGCTTCATAATTCAGTATGATACAGTCCAATCCCCCTGTGACACCTTGGTGTAATAATCTGAGTTTAGCTGGGAAACGATCTGTACGGATAAAATTGCCTCTAACTCAAATTCACTGATATGCCGTGTTTTCGCTCAGCGGGTCACATGTTCTCAGTTGGAGGGGGAAGCTGAATAAAATTGCTGTAAGTCTACTGATTAAACCCAGATGTGGAAATGCTTACTGGTATTGCTTGAAGTTATAACCATGCTGGTCATACTTGCAAACTTTCCTGTCTGTGTTGTGTCTATTACCAAAATAATACTAAATTCTTTAATACACGAACACTCCATTTTGGTGTGTTTTGTGAAAAATCAAAATACTAAGGCCAATGCAAACCCTCATGTCTACTTCACTAGTAAACCCTTACCTAGCTAAGCCAGTAACAAGGAGATAGACATGACAGAAACAATATAAATGCACTAATGCACTGGTAATGTTAAGGTGGCACGGTACCCTGTATTTTCAAGGTCAACAAACCTGGAATCCAAGTTGATAGTCTTCTTTGTCTTGTTAAAATTTTAGCGCACAGTCCGTTTTGGGAGTCTCAAACCGTTCACGGTCCGTAAAATTGGGGATTTTCCCCATTTCCTGTCGGCATTGCCATCCAATAATCAGTTTATAATTAAGTTAGTTAAGATGTGGCCTGGCGGCACCCTTCATGTGGTGCTCGGAACTTTGAAGATAAGCTTAGATCGACTTAAAAAAAAAAAAAAAAAAAAAAAAAAAAAAGAGAAGGAGTTTAGTAGAGTGCTGTAGTGTCAGTAGCTGTGAGTAGTGCGTGATGCCTGCTTGTGAAAGCAAGCTTGTGTCTAGAAGCAGCAGAAAGGCCACAGTGGCCAAGACTGTATTTGTTGAGTAGGCCCAGGTCTCGCGGCCGTATGCCTAGTCTAGTTGGTGACCGTGGCCAGGTGCTTCGAGTGCTGGGCTGGGCTTTAACTAGAATACGCAATTTATCGTTTGTGCTACAGTCTGACAGACAAGGGAGCTGAACGGTGGCTGTGTGTGGAACAGAGCCGTGAGTTGTTTAGCGACATAAGGGGGAGAGGTGGGGCTAGTAATGCTTGCTTCCACTCGTGAATGAGCCCCTCCCGTAGACAAGCTGTGAATTTTTCGAAATGTGCATTCATTTTGGTGCAGTCAAACTTGTCCATTCCAAGAGTAGTGACAAACATGAGTCTAGCCTGACTTTGAGAGTAGCTTTGAACAAAAGCTGGCATAGATTGATTTGAGATACATTGGTGGTTGGGACGCTACCTACAGTGAGCGTGTAGATGCGTCCATCGAGTGGCAATTTTGGGTTCATGAATATATTAATGAGCTACTAAAACCCTTTTTAAAATTAGGCAAAGCAAGATTGCCCTAAACCAAACCCTAACCCTGAAACTAGGAGTAACCCTGGTCCTGACTGTAACCCAAGTTTATGTTTTCGTTAACCTCCGCCGAGGGACGACCGTGCCACCTTAAAGGGGAATCTTGGAACTATGATAAGCAGTTGTATATATACATCATGTGTAACTCTAATTGATGCACTCTCCACATGGCATCATACACAGATGAGCTAACTAGACTACTCCAGTAAAAAGCCACAAGGTGACCTAGCTGTGTTCAGTGGAGTACCTGACCTGAAGTTTATGAGTGCGAACATTTGCATCACATTCACCCTGACATACCACACGCCACTACACACACACTACACTGACCCCCCTCCACTTCTCCACACACCTACCCAAACACACACACACACATACTCACCTACACACACTCACCCACCTACAACCCACCCACCTACAACATCCACTCACACACCTCCACACATACCTATACCGTAGTGTCCCGCTAATACGCCCCCCCATTTTGTACACTACATCCCGCCTAAAGTGGGGGGGGGGGGCTTATATTCGAGGATGCAATTAGTCTCGACTATAAGCCCCCCCCCAAAAGATTTTACGCAAGTGCTATGTACGCAATTAGGACACATCCAAAGCCCATGTTTACATAGGAACACAGTTACATCTACACACAAAACAGCTGATACAAACAGACATGCAGTAGGGTACTAAAATTAGTCTAACTCGGTGTCTGAGTCATCACTGAAAGGGTCGCCTAGCTCATCTGCATCACAATCGCTCTCTTCTGCTTCATCTTCTCCACTCTCCTCGCTCATGGCCCCTGAATCCAGCTCAACGACAGGTAGGTCATCACTGACGTGGTCATCTTCAGAGCCATCTAGAGCATTAGAGATTCCACAGATGAGGAATGAGTTAACAATTGTCTCCTGCTTGATTGAGTCCCAAGCTTTTGATACCCAGTTTATGGCATCCTGGCGAGTGGGTTGCTTCAGATTACCCATCTTTGTCTTCGCTCGGTCCTCACGCATCCAGCACTGCCAGCTCTGCCTCATGCTTTCTTTGAATGGCTTATTGATGCACTTGTCCATTGGCTGTACGATAGAAGTGCACCCCCCAGGAATGACGATGACGTCAGAGTTACACCGCTCTTCGGCCATTTTGATACTTTCTTGTGATCGGTGAGGCTTGTAGCTGTCGATCACCAGGAGTCGTCGCTCTCTCTCTTTCCCCAAAACATGCACAAGCCAGTGTTGGTATTCAGTTGCAGTCATCCAACCATTGGTAGAACTCCTCACTCGTACATTTGAAGGCACGCGAAGAGATCGTCGAACTCGCTCTCCCAGAACTCCACCACGCTCTTTGAAAATGATTACCGCCGGAAATTTGGTTCTATCTGCCATTGCTGCCAATGCCACAGTAAACCCTTTCTTCTCCGCTCGTGTGGTCTTGATTCGAACTGTCTTAGCTCCTTTCTTGGTGTTGGTACGTTTTGGAGGCATGTCAAAACGGCACATGGTCTGGTCCATATTGATGATTCGAGGGGGATCAATGTTCTTGGCTTTGCGCACAGCAATCACAGACTTCCGGAAGTGATGAAGCTGGTCGGCATAGTCAGCTGGAACTTTCTGAGCACTGTTCGTACCGCACCGCATCCCCACACCATTTCTCCTCTTCCACCGCCATAGCCATCCAGAACTTGATTTGAACCCACTGAGACGTAGACCAGAACCAATTTCAGCAGCCTTGGCTCGCAGACAAGCATTTGACAGTGGTCTACCCTCCGATCTTTCTTCCTCAAGGAACTCGAACAATCGTTGATCCAGCTCAGGTGAAAGAGGAGTTCTACCTGGGCACAGCTTCCGCCTCTTTGCGTTAGCTCCAACATTCATTCTCTGCAGCTCATTATACTTCCGGTCCCATTCTCGAACTCGCTTCCTGTCAATGTTGAATTCTCGCGCTGCCTTGTGGATGCAGCCGTCATTCCTGCGTAGCCAATCCACCACGAAGGTCTTGAACTCCACTGTATATGAGTTGCGACGTTGATAGGACATCTTGGTCAGTTGTAGCATCAGCACTTGATTTCACTTCTCTGATAGGAATTTGTAGGATCACTTTCATATTCACTCGGACCTGATCATAAACCACTTCACACTAGAAGGACCAATCAGAATAAATCGATGCCACGTCATCGGTACGGGTGCGAACAGCTAGCTATAAATTACGAAATCAATGCCTCTAACTATCAACTAACTATGGCGACGACTTTCAGGATCGAGAGTACTGTTCGCGGACATCACGTTTACAAAGCTGCGTGGTCTCCCCACATCGGAGAAGAGCTGCCAGTTCAACGCGAGGTCAATAACATTCACGACGACTTCGCTGTAGCTGTCCTCAAGAACGGCAACACTGTCGGTCATGTACCACGGGAAATTTCCAGAATCTGCTGGTATTTCTTGCACAAGAGTGGCAGCGAGATGACTTGCATCGTCAATGGTGACAGAAGACGTTCTGAAGTTGATGGGAAAGGACTCGTGGTTCCGTGCGTGTACATCTTCAGAGGGAAACAAAAACACCTTGACAGACTGATAAACCTGTTTGCTAAACTAGCAGCTTAAAACTTGGACTAACCGGCTTTTCTAAAAGCCACAAAACTTACAAAAGATTCACCGACTACTATAGTCTTACTGAACGCACTTGCAACGTATAGTAAGCACGTGTAGTTTTGATGTTCCAGAAGACGCACACCAGGGGGCGTTATAACGAGTCAAACTACCCTGTGCAGGAACTTTGGCGGAAAAGAGGGGGGGGGCGTATTTTCGAAGGGGGCGTATTAGCGGGACACTACGGTACATACCAGTTTGTTCAGGAGATTGTTTCTGTTCTTGCTGCCTTCCAGCGGACTCACTTTCCTGCAGTAATACATCACAACAATACCCAGTCATAACACTGATATAGTCTGAATCATTTACTATACTATAATATTATATTAATATAACACACTCTGGATTCATCAGATTAATATGATCTATACTGTTGATCTGTCCCCTAACCACCCTTGAGTCAACTCATCACGGACGCATTGCTCCCTGCGGCTTGTATGCTAATATGTTACATCCACAGTATAAAGAACTTGGACTCACTTTCCTGCAGTAATCCATCACAATAATACCCAGTCATAACACTGATATAGTCTGAATGATTCACTATACAGTGAGTGGGTGCCTAAACTGACATTATCTCCACCTAAACTTTAGTCTAGCCTCTAAACCAGTTCCTCCCCACCCACTTCATGCATTAAGGGGAGACATGTACTCCTCAGTCACCAAGGCCAGTTCAATGATGATTCATATGTCGAACTCTCACATGTGAAACAAATGGCAGCTATGATGTGTCTGCTAGTGTGGGTGCTGCTCCACTTGACACCACAACTATCCTCAATGGTACAGTCTCACGTACTTACCTCCAACATGTTTGGATCAGCAGCTCTCTTGAGGTATGTCACTACTTCCTCATGTCCTTCTGCAGCTGCCCAGTCCAGGGGAGTCATCTGATGGAAGACAAATATTTAATAATAAAGCAACACAAACACGACAAAGTAACTGACATCTGGGCAAGGTGGTATACAGCTAATTCCAATGCAAATTCTCAATCTGTTTTGGAAATTACACATTCAGTAAATACAGGGCAACTTCATAGGTATTTGTGAATGAGGCTAACTCAGATTCAAGGAGCAGTGCTAATCTCTTATCTACTGTATGAAGAACACTGGATACCAGTCAGACATACTTATCTACTGTATGAGGAACACTGGATACCAGTCAGACATACTTATCTACTGTATGAAGAACACTGGATACCAGACAGACATGCCTATCTACTGTATGAGGAACACTGGATACCAGTCAGACATGCTTATCTACTGTATGAGGAACACTGGATACCAGACAGACATGCTTATCTACTGTATGAGGAACACTGGATACCAGTCAGACATGCTTATTTACTGTATGAGGAACACTGGATACCAGACAGACATGCTTATCTACTGTATGAGGAACACTGGATACCAGTCAGACATGCTTATCTACTGTATGAGGAACACTGGATACCAGTCAGACATGCTTATCTACTGTATGAGGAACACTGGATACCAGACAGACACGCTTATCTACTGTATGAGGAACATTGAATACCACACTGTATATCTCCTATTTCCCTGTATGTCATGAAGCTTCCCAATTGCTTACATTCTGAATTACAGACTGAGTGTCACACTAGCTGAGCACTGTACGAATACATGAACAATTGCAAATACTACACTGTATAGTGGGTGAGTGTTGCTAGCTTGACTTCCAGGAAATGAGATATCCAAAGGCTACATTTTGGGAAGTAGTTCTACAATGGATACCAGACCCTTTGTAAGCTGCCTGGTTTAGGTGAGTCGTTTGATGGGAAGAAGCAAATTTGAACATGTGGTCCACCATCTTTGATGTAATAAACCACAGTCAGTACTACACTCTTACTCACATACCCCATTATAATCTTTGATACTAATGTCCCCTCCTGCACCAACGAGGTACTGCACTGTGTCAACATGGCCTCCTGCAGCAGCCCGGTGCAGGGGAGTCCACTGATGGGGAGAAGGAACCAAATTTGAACATGGTCCACCATGAACGTCCAGTTAGACTAGTATACATGTCAAGTTCTGGAATGCAGTGAAACAGATGCGCATTGCATCAGAGTACACACTCTAATTGGAAGTGCTGCAAAATGAATGATTTCGTTTGCCTGACTTCCATATGCTAATTAGTAATATAAGTTTGTCTAGTATACACCTTAATGTGAAATTGACCTAATGAAGGTGACCCAAAATGTTGTCAACAACAGTGTAATGTAAACAGCCAATACACACCTTGTGAGTGCATATACTGATTGTGAGTTGTGCATAATGCATCATTTTCGCTTGCCTGAGGGTTAATTAGTGATTTCAACAAGACATCCAAATGATTGTGTTTTGGTAACTAGTTACACAATCATGGATATACCAGTCTCTTTGCAGGTGTCTGGGAACAAGGCTAACTCACAACCTAATTAGCAACATTAATCCTCAGCCAGTGCTACACTCTCATTCACTTACATCCTCATTATCTTTGATGTAATAATCCAGTCAGTACCACAGTTGTATTCACTTACCCCTCCACCATCTTTGATATTGATGTCACCTCCTGCATCAACGAGGTATCGCACTGTATTAACATGGCCTTCTGCAGCAGCCCAGTATAGGGGAGTCATCTGATGGGGAGAAGGAACCAAATTTGAACATGGTCCACCATGAATGTCCATTTAGATTAGTATACATGTACAAGTTCTGGAATGCAGTAAGACAGCTGTGCATTGCAGAGTACACACTCCAATTGGAAGTGCTGCAAAATGAATGATTTCATTTGCCTGACTTCCATACGCTAATTAGTAATATAACTTACAATATTACACACAGTATACATGTACATGTTCAGGAATGTGGTCACATAGCTGTGCATTGTATGACTACATGTAAGTGAACGGTTTGCCTCACTTTCATATATTAATTAGTGATGCAACATACTATAAGATTTTGAGAATAGTTTGTACAATGCCAAGTTGCCGTAATACACAGCTGGTTTTGAAATTGACCTATCAAAATGTTGCCGGACTTCCATATACTAATTAGTAACATAACTCACAATATTACTTTCACAATGCCAAGTTAGCCTAGTATACACCTTAATGTGAAATTGACCTAATGAAGGTGACCCAAAATGTTGTCAACAACAGAGTAATGTAAACATCCAATACACACCTTAATTAAGGCTGTGGAATGTGCTGGGACTGAGAGGCTACGGATTGCATGAGTACATATACTAATTGTAAGTTGTGCATAATGCATCATTTTTGCTTGCCTGTGGGCTAATTATAATTAGTGATTTCTGCAAGACATCCAAACGATTGTGTTTTGGTGACTAGTTACACAATCATGGATATACCAGTCTCTTTGCAGGTACCTGGGAACAAGGCTAACTCATAATCTAATTAGCAGCATTAATCCTCAGTCAGTACTACACTCTCATTCACTTACATCCTCATTATCTTTGATACAATAATCCACATAATCAGTACTACAGTCTTATTCACTTACCCCAATACGATCTTTGATATTAATGTCCCCTCCTGCATTAACGATGTATTGCACCATATCAACATGGCCTCCTCTAGCAGCATAGTGTAGGGGAGTCATCTGATGAGTAGAAGTAACCAAATTTGAACATGGTCCACCATGAATGTCCAGTTAGACTAGTATACATATACAAGCTCTGAAATGCAGTAAAACAGCAGTGTGTTGCAGAGTACACACTCTAATTGGAAGTGGTGCAAAACGAATGATTTCGTTTGCCTGACTTCCTATTATATAACTCACAATATTACACACAGTATACATGTACATGTTCAGGAATGTGGTCACATAGCTGTGCATTGTATGACTACATGTAAGTGAACAGTTTTGCCTGACTTCCATATATTAATTAGTGATGCAACATACTATAAGATTTTGAGAATAGTTTGTACAATGCTGAGTTGCCCTAATACACAGCTGGTTTTGAAATTGACCTATTGAAGGTGACTCAAAATGGTTTGAAGCTCCTCAACAACAGTGTGATGGAAACAGCCAACACACACCTTAATCAAAGCTGTAAAATGTGCTGGGATTGAGAGGCTATGAATTGTAAACACTTACTGCACATAATGTATGCTCAGCTTAGAATACAGCTGGCTATGATATAGCCTAATGAAAGTAACATGTTGAAGCTTCCCAAATAACATCAATGTAAACAGTTGCACACCTTGATACAGACTCTGGAATGTGGTGGGATATAGTCACATTAGTTGGGCATTGTATGAGTACATGCATTAATGATTTCAACAAGGGTACATAAGTAACAATATTATGTTATTATATTATGTGTTGATGGTATATACATGTAGAAACTGAAAGCTTATTCCGTTGTGTATTTCAATCACTTGGCCACGTTCAAAGTGCCATACCGCTGAACTTCCAGTAAGAGTGGGGTTCATACGCACTTTGTAGATGTGTGAATATCAAATGAGTCTACAAATCGTACATGATCTCCATTCTTAATGCAAGTTCAGCGATACGCCACTTCAAATGATGCAATCAAAATATTCAGCAAAATAATTTTCAATTCCTACATGGTACTGCCACAAATGAGAATAATTATTATGCTATATTATGTGTACATGATTGTATAACTAATTACATGTAATTGGGGCGAGCCTGAGCGAGCCCCACACTAGCAGGACTGCATTGTGGAAGTGTGTGTGTATCTATGCTTGCAGCTAAATTTTAAATGCGCATTTAAATATTTTGCGAAAATTGAACGTCCTCGTGCACTTAGTCAATAGGTGAAGGGCAATGCTGGGCTACTGCCAGAGGGCAGCGTTGGCAACCGGCTCAAGTTGAAGCACGTATGGTACCTTACTTGTTTGTCACAGCAGCTATCGACTGGCCTGGCATCAACGGCAGGCTGCTCGCAGACCCTACAAAATGACACGCTGGGTTGAGATCGCTTCAGGTAAGGGTCGTGCATAAACGGCACTCATAAACGCTAGCAATTCAGCTCATGATTTCAGCGTGAAGCTTATAGTCTATTAATGTGTAGCCATATACTAGCTGCTTGCTCAGGCTCGCCCCCACAAAGTTCTACATTTTCTAGTTAGTAATACAATCATGAACAATGGATACCAGATGATGAGAAAGTAAACAAACTGTAAACATGGTCCCCCATAAATGCCCAGTTAGCCTACTATAAAATTGGCTTCAAAATTAGTGTAACAAGAGTGATGCTTGAAAGCCTGCATGTCAATGCACAATCTTCATACAGAATGTATAGTCACAATAGCCTGGCATTGTCGAGTACATGCACCCTTTGAAATTACTTGTATACTGAACAGACTAATTAGTGATACAGTTTTATCCACTTACCTCAAACTGATCTTCACTGTGAACGTTGGCTCCTTTCTGAACCAGGCATTTCACTGCATCGACATGGCCTCTGTTAGCTGCCCAATGTAGGGGAGACATCTGATGGAGAGTAAGAATATAACATGGTCTCCTGTGAATGTCCAGTTAGCCTAGTATACAGCATGCTCAAGGTGACATGCTGTACTCAATGTAAGCATTGATACACACCTACAAACTAGCTGTGCAGTACATGTACTAACTGTAAGTAAAGGTTGGTACATTGCAAATTCTAAACTAGTTTCATCCTGTAACTACACCACAGCAATCCACCATCTTGCAAATAATAAGAAATTGCAGCACTTAGCATCTGACAGTAAACAATGACTCCACTCTATAGCACAAGGGGCATAGTTGCTTGTATTCATAGTATTCATGGGAAAGTATCACAACTTGTAATTGAACAGGAATGTGCCATGCCTTGTGTCTTGTATTCTTAGTACAGTAAGCATTAGACAATGGCTACATTTATAGTACTGATAGGAGGGTACATCACTTGTAATGTAAGATGTGACCATGTCATCTGCAAGCTGTGTCACTACAGTTCATGAGTTCACTTGCTCCCAGCCATTACAAGCATGCACACAAACTGTACATAGCTGAAATTGTAGCGTATACTTTTATTTGGCTATTTGTCGGGTTTCCATCAACATCAACTGCAAACAGCAGTACAAGTGATGTCAGTTTTACTGTAGTCATTCTTGTAACTAGGTCATGTTGTAGAGGTTACACAACTGGTTTATCTACATGTCCTAGTAACATGAATGTGGATATTTAATGGATATATAAATAGGATATCTTGTTGTCACATACTATAGTGCAGTCTTGCTTGTGTCAGTGCATTTGGTTGTGACATCAGTACACTCTGGAGGTTACCAACAGTGTGTGTGTAACCTCCACAACATGTCCTGCTTTACATGTCCTATAGTATAGAGGATATCTTGCTGGCTGCATTTAGTATAGTGTTGTGTCTTGAAATCCATGTTACACTCAAAACAGAAGTCAATTCAGTCGGTAATAATATCATTTACCTCCATACCAGATGTTGGGTTAGTAAGAATATCACTTACCTTCCAATAGTCAGGATGTTCAGGCACTCTTGACATGGTGTTGATATCTACAGGAGAATAAGAGTCATCTGATCACTTCACAACTACTGGTATACATTCACAACTCACAACACTCAGTGAAGCCATAATCCCAACAATATTAGAACTAAAGCGATACGTAATAGTTATCATTCGTTTAACTCACACTAATGTGTAGGAGTCAATTGGGAAGCCTTGCAGCTGAACGCAGTTTATAAGAAGCCGTATTTTTTAGTACAAGTGCGAATGAAAACATGACAGTGACAATTCAGAACATGATCATAAAGCACCACTTGACCTGAGGACATGCCACATAATGTAGAAGTGCAGAGTCTGGTCAGTTAGCAGAACACAACAGCTCAGAAAATTGGTTCAAATTAAAAGTACGTAACAGTAGGTTGACATTGGAAAGTATGAGGTAACAGTTTACAATCAGCTGTAAATTGTTATCTCAATGTAAACAGTCAACCATGTACAAAGTGTGGAATCTGTAGAAGTGCACATGAAAACATGACTGTTGTAGCTAATGACAACTCAGAACATTGTCTCCTCAGATCAAGAGCTCTTGACCTAAGGATATAATACAGTTATAACATTCTTAGTAAGTGCATTAGCGAGATATATCACTCCCTAGGGACACATGGTTATTGTATTATGTGGTTGTTTTATGTATTGTAGTCCAGTTAGGTCCAACACCAGACCCAGACTGTAACCTGTTACCTAGGCAATGCAACTGTTCAAGAAGGATCAGCAAACCATTTTTATTTGTTGCCATGGCAACAGGTTATAATCAGCTGTACTTGCTATATCACTGTATGTACCATCATCATGTACATATGTATATATGACATGATTTGGAACCTCTAGAAGTGCACAATGGAAACATGATTGTGGCTAATGACAAGTCAGAACATTGTCTCCTCAAGAGACACTTGGTCTGTGGAAATTGTACATTCTTAGTAACGACATACACAGTCAGGTTTCTTCTACAGGTAGCACATCATGTGGCAATGCACAACAGCTCAGTCCAGTAGGTCATAAAATGTGGTGACAGTAACAGCTGACATTGGAAACTATGAACAATGCATGTATTAGTAACTGGTGGTGGTTGGGGGGAAAGGGCATCTGTCATTCACAAATACTTTGCCCTAGTCCGTCTTAGTAACTTGAAGTTATATCCCCTACGATACTTGCAGTATATCTTCTCCTTACCTACACCCTTCTGAATAAGAGTCTCCACCATTGGATTAGATCCGATGAATGCAGCATAGCACAATGTACCATCTTCTTCCAGTAGCTGTTTCATCCGCTCACTGTTGTGGACAACCCTGTCCAGTTCATAAAGGTGATGGTGGAAGGAATCCACATTGTTTCCTTTAATGCTTTCTCGGAGTGTCTTCAGTAATTTCTCCTACATGAGGCACATAAAGTAACATGCAGTCAGTGGGTAGCCTCGTTCCCAGGCTCCTCCGCTCCGGAATGTGATATTGAAGTTGTACATGCGGAGAGAGCCTGGTATTTATTCTCATGTGAGAACCCTCAAAGGTAGATTATAGAAAGGGGGTAGAGAGACCTTAATTGAGCATGGGTGTACTTGAGACTCAGAACAGGAAAAAGAGTGAAGGTAGTGGCCAACTTACTACATGTATCTAGTTATCGGGGATTGAATATAATACACACCGAGCGTTGAACGCATCGTTGGTTGAAAAACACACAAAACGTTCCTTTCTGTTTTAGTCCTATTTCGATTATGTCATGCTTATGTAGAAAAGATACCACGCGTGTACAATTCTCGTTCCGGGTGTACCATCTTCTAGTAACCCTTTCATCCTCTCATTGTTCTCAACAACCATCTTCAGCTCATCAAGGTGGCGGTGGAAGGAGTCTAGATCGATACATCTAATGCTTTTTCTGAGTGTCTTCAGTAATTTTTTCTAGAAGATATGTTTTAATACATACATAAGGCACATAAGGTACATAAACATAATTATCCCTTTAGATTCAAGCGGTAGTACATTGAAGAGTCCTGGGCCTGGTACAAAATAGTTCAAATACAAATAGCGACTAGCTATGCATACTGTAACAGTAATTACCACGCAATACATACATGTTGTGGTCTAAATGCTATCATTACCACCCTCAATGTGTGTGCTCGGTGACAACTATTACCTACATACACACACACTCTAGGCTATCTCTCCTACCTCTTGTTGCACTCTTGGATCAGTTTCTTCTGAATCTCCACCAGAACTTGATCCTTCTTCCACTGGGTCTCCAGCAGAACTTAAATCCTCCAAGTATCCTACAGTATCCACCTTCTCCTCCACTTGATCTGTAGTGATAAGAAACTGTTCTTTTAAGGTGAGCAATAGCTTCTGAATCACCACACTACTTGTTGTTTCAACGATACACTTTACTTTGCACATTCAGAATGTATTTAGCTGTAGTTACCACATACATTGGGGAATAGTTGTGAAATGCACACTCGTCCACAATAGCAATTTATCATGAAGCTTGAAGAGTACGACTACCACTGCATACAAACTTGGTAGTCAATTCTCTCAATGAACTCACCATCAGTCTTTGTTCTCATGGTTACACTTGGGTCACTGCGACCTACTGCATTCTCTCCCCTCACCTTCACACTGTACTCAGTGGAGGGAGTGAGGCCATCCAGAGTTGTGGAGAAGACATCTCTTGTAACCACCTGTGTCTCAAATGAGGATGCAGGATCTGAGGTGGTATGATACTCCACCACATGGCCAGTGATTGGACTGCCCCCATCTTCTTTGCTTGCAGCCCACTTTACAGATATGGAGGTGGAGGATGTTGCTTCAACAGACACAATGGTAGGTGCAGAGGGTGCTAATTAGTGTGTGATAACAGACAAGTATATTATGACGGGTAGTGTGGACCAAATGTCTAAATTTGGTGGCTGAAATATCACAGGATGATGTGATTTAACCAGACAATAAAGTAGTCTTGCAAGCCACACCCTTTGTAGAGAGAAAATGGGTCTGGTCACTCTGCAGGTGTTGCCAAAGAACGCAATTATTAGTCTCGGTGCCACACCTCATTTGGGGTGTATATTGTTTTGGTATGTAAGCAATTTGAGCTGGGGGTGGTGTTGGGTCTTGGACCAAGACTACACAAAAATATCAAACAGCACGGTTAGATAATAAAATGCTCACTACTTTCAGTCCCTAACCCAACACTAACTGCAGCACTGATCAATTGCAGTATACTGGAAGCAATATATGCACTGGATGAGATCTGGGAACCAAGACTAAATGCTGACACCCACCAAACAGATGTGACGCAATTGCTACTCCACAACAACAGATGAAGTCTACTAAGAGTGCAGATCTCATTGGTCACAGGAAGTTTCTTGTGTGGCTACAATTTGATGGTTGCATTGTGACCAGACCCTTCCTCTCTCTGTGAAGGGTGTGGCTTGTGACACTGACCACAAAGGTGGTAGATGTAATCATAGTTACTCTACTATCTATGATGTAATCCATTACTGTCTGTAAATGGTGGTCCACATATCACTGATGCTTGTGTACGACCTCAGTAATTGAGGCATGGTTTTATATTCACTACTGCTATGTTTGCAGGTAGTCTCGCGGGCCAGACTCTCACGGGTGGCTAAAGGTCACGCCAGCTGGTGTCACAAAATTTTGGGGGCCCCCGTTAGAATGGGTACCGCTATCCCATGCAATCATCTCAGAATCTGCCAAGCATAGTATAGAAGAAGGGTAGAACAGTGTTTCTACTCAAGAACTCACTATGGAAACTGTTACCACAAACAAGCCACATGCGTCACGCACTTCCGACGACGAGCATCCAGGATTATCATCAACTGCAAACGGTTTCAGCGTTATCCACAGCTACCTTAGCAAGCGGACCTATCCGAGGTGTATGTGTGTAAAAGCCTTTCAGTTGGTTCACTTTCAGATAGCTTATCATAGCAGCTGGTGAAATTATATCACCCAGCCATATGAAATGGGATGCTTATGGTGCCCTTACTTCCATGCAGTACAGCAACAGGAAGGAACTCGAGACTGTGGACTCTTTGGGATTGCAACTGCATATAGTGTGGCAATGGGTGAGAACCCCCACAGCATTGACTACAACCAAAGTGTAATGTGAAGGTTGTAGCACTTGGTTCCATTCTAGTGTGTAGGTTTATGTAGTAGCTCTGACACTGATAACTGGAAGTGTTCCGCTTGTTCTATGCACTGATGTCATACTGAGATTCTGTTTCTTGTTAGATGTAGCCATTAAATAGGTCAACACACTCTACATAACTTCTTAACCACCGTTAGAGTCCCCGACTATAACATGATGTATGGGGGCCCCAATCTCACGAAGGGGGCCTCAAAATGTTAATATATTATGGCCCCATAGGGCCCCAAAACGTTAAATTTTGGGACCCGGGGCCCTGGAATTTGAAACATTTTGGGGCCCTGGGGGCCCCAAAATGGGGGGGCCTTATTTTCACATAACACCGGACTCAGTCAGTGGCCCGCGAGACTAGTTCGCCGGATCTACAGCATGACGATCAGCAGTATAGAGTCTGTACCGTACCTGAGGTCCTCCCAAACACTCTCCTGAGCAGCCTCGCCATTGGATCAACGTACAGTGGAGGTATCAGTCATTCTTCTAGGAAACGCCCATAAACATCAACCGATTAACTGTTGATTATAAACTAGTCTCGTTCACAGACGTCATGTCGCCAGTCAGGTGACGAGACTAAATATAGGGACTTAGAAGCCCAAGTGAAGGCTATATAAAACCCAAGCGCGGGTTTCATGAGGCTTCACATGGGATTCTAAATCTCGTGGATCCCTAGGCTTTGGTGTCTGACCAATTTACACTATAGCCTACTGTACTAGCTAGTTGCTGTTGCAATGGCATCGTTCGACTATCGGTACTGCAATGGAGGGATCAAGGCGAAGTCCTGTCAGAGGCTGTGTTCGCTGATGAAGCGCTAGTACACGTGAACTGGGAGGAGCCAAACTGGGCTGGGCTAGGCCAGAGGGAATCTCGTTATGT
The DNA here is from genome assembly GCA_949130485.1 of Agelas oroides. Taxonomy (NCBI): domain Eukaryota; kingdom Metazoa; phylum Porifera; class Demospongiae; order Agelasida; family Agelasidae; genus Agelas; species Agelas oroides. The sequence goes on from OX422185.1 coordinate 1,995,965, forward strand.
ACAGACTTGCTCATGAGAAAAAAATTACGGGTTTACCCCAAATTTAGATTTTAACCCTCTCTTTACGAGATTTAACTTAACCGAATTTCCGCATACAAGCATGCATTCAGAGAGTACGCAGCACATCAAGGGAGAGGAGAACAAGTAAGCATGGTATCAGTATAGTATTAGGTGATTAAGTGAAGGGGAGTAAGGAGTGATGAATCTGGGGGTGATAGGGTTAGGTGTGGTATCAAGGCTAGAGGAGAGGTTGAGGTTAGGGGTAGGAAGAGGTTGAATGTAGTTGTTTCTAAGGGAGTGTGGAACTGTGGAGAGGAGTGGGTCAACAAAACTTTTAGAGTACCCCCTACAGAATAGGTGGTGCCTAAAAGTTGAGATTGTTCTTTCGTAGTTATCCTGGCTTGAGTTGGACCTAAGGAACCGAATTGCCTCACCCTTCACCAAGCCTCACTCTCGAGGAACTGTCTTTCCAGGGAGTCCATGAAGAAGTTGGCGTAGGAGGGGGCCATCTTGGTGCCCATTGCCATTCCCTGTATTTGTTGGTAGATGGGTGTCTGATGGCTTCATGAAGGGCCAGAACCGGTGGCAAGTCACAGGCGTAGGAAAAGATTTTTTGACTGTTTGAAACTACACGTAGAGTAGTGAGCAATTTATATATAACAATTTATGAAAACTTGGCGACTTTGAAAATCAAAAACTGTCTTGGGTGTATATATGGTATTTCTTCAAATAGACACCGCCCTCGAATAGTCGCCACCCTCGATTTGTAACGAATGCCACTACATACCGAGAAACAGGCGCGCACCACCACGTATCGGAGAGTGGTAGACCTATGTAGGGATGCGCAATATAACTTCACCACAAACACTTATTTAAGTGCACAGCCTTCTTCTTTGAGTGCCCGTATGATCAGCAACACTCATATGTTCCCCAAAAGCCTTGCAAGAAACAGCTAAATGCAAGTGTGCGGTAGCGAAAGTGCCATTTTTTGTATTCTGTTCAGCCACTTTGTTCAACAACGGTATCTCGAGAAAGGTTTAAGGAGGCAAGCCGGTCACTTGGTGGAAGTTAACAAAACATAAACCTGGGTTGTAGTCAGGACCAGGGTTACTCCTAGTTTCAGGGTTATGGTTAGGGTTTGCTTTAGGACAACCTTGCGTTGCTCAAAAAGGGTTGAGTAGCTCATTAATATATATTCATGAACCCCAAATTGCCACTCGATGGACGCATCTACATGCTCATTCTAGGTAGTGGCCTAACCACCAATTTATCTCAAATCAGTCGCAGGAACTAGCTGTTGTCATAGTTCAGTAGAGTAGTACATGTAGAGCATCATAGCTCCATAGCAGAAACTATATATAGATGTTGTCATAGCTAGGTAGAGTGGTACATGGTAAGCTAGCCAGCTCATTAATATCTTCTATATAAAGAAACAAATGTCTCCACAAATAGACATCGTTTTCAAGTGGTAATGACACAAAAACAGAAAGCAGAATTAAATAGTTGTCATGGCACCTGGTTGAGGAAAGAGTGGGTAAATAGCCTGTGATTGAGATTCCATCTAACTGTAACTTGTATTGCACAGCACACACACACACACATGCACGCATGCACATACACACACACATGCACACACACACACACACACACACACACACACACACACACACACTACTCAGTTTGCCATCAAGTTTTCAGATAGAACTCAGCTGATGTAACAGTTGTACGAGTGTATGCTACAATGAAAGTCATCCTAGTGTTGAGTAAAGACATTCTACAGCCAGACAGTGCACTCATGTACTGTCACCAGCCTCATACCCAGACCACATAAATGTGACATGGGTATGAGGCTAGTGCTATCATGATTGCTTATTCCTTAATAGCCAAGATGTCCTTTAATATTTAAAAGACAAGGGCGGTGGAACACAACTGGGGGGGGCACGGGGGCTTTAGCCCCCCAGTTCTTGACCTGGAACCTGGAAGTAGGCCTGATTAACTATGATCAGTAAAGCTCACCTTGGGTCGTGAACTCGTGCGTTCAATACTATCATTGGGGCGAGCGCAGCGAGCCCCACACTTGTGGTGAAAACGGAAAATTGTCTATATATATGTATATATATATGTATATATATATATATGTATATATATATGTATATATATATGTAGGTATGTTTGGTACGTGCGTATCCCGTATATGCATTCTGCCCTATTTGTGCGTGATGCAATATTCCCACATGTTTGCATGCACAGCTAGCTAGCTACATTTTAATGTCGGAAAAAAGCTTTAGGTACGACTCAATTATTGAAACCAGACTGTGGCTAATCCTGACCACCATGACAAGGAATTATTATTGACAGAACGTAAGAAAACATTTCAAAAATCATGGAAATGTTAAGAGAGTAATCCATTGAAAATGTTCATGCAGATGCCAGAAACATTAAGAAATTGACCCGTCCTCTACAAAACCTTCACAAATGTCAGAAAGGTTCAGAAATTCAACCATCTTCTAGAAAACCTTCCATCTTCTGGAAAACCTTCACAAATGCCAGAAACGTTCAGAAATTCAACCATCTTCTAGAAAACCTTCAGAAATGCCAGAAACGTTCAGAAATTCAACCATCTTCTAGAAAACCTTCACAAATGCCAGAAACGTTCAGAAATCCAAGTGAAAGTAGAAGTGGACTGCCAGGCAATACATACCTTCTTCGATCTTGTGCAGCGAGGAGATGAAAACATCCCCACCAGTGCACAAGTCTCGAGGAGTCACGCTGGCTCCGCGCGACTACCACAGTACGACGTTCATGTATCACAGAGTTAGTTCAATTTTCCCAATTATAGCGTTCATTTAGAACACACGTGGGCGGAGCTCGCTCCTTGCAGCTTGCTGGTTTTGGTGGGAAGGTGCTTGCAACTGACTTCTGGACCTCTGAGGCAGTGTTTCAGAAGTTGCTATCCCGTCATTTATTTGTAAGGGACTGACTCACTCATGACACTAGTCAATGTTAGTCAATATGAGTACGAAGGCGGATTCGAATCTCTTGTAGAGGGTATTACACATGGGATACTGTAATATTTTCTGTGAACTATTTACTCCAACTTGTCCTCTCCCGCACCATTCTGTCACATTCACTACATAAGTATCTGATGATTGTGCATGGATAAACAGAACTTGCTGTGTCAGCCTATGTGTACTATTGTGTAGGACCTGTATATAGCAGCATGCAATGTTTAGTTAGTCAAACAGTGCAGTACGTCTGCAATATTCCTTGAAAAAGGTCTGCCAAAGTCCACATTCCGTCAGCAAAATTTATCATACCCACTACACACAGTTAACCATCCAGAGCTATGGATCTTGAGCAAGAACTCAGCTAATGAGAAGTGATGTACGATGTACGTCACTCTCTTTCCCTGCAACAACTGCATGTGGAAAACTGATCATCTGCTTTTGGATTGCAGCAGTGGTGTTTGTCAGTGACAAGTACACAACAAGCCAGAGATGATTGTGATAGGCATGGCTGGAATCAAATACAGGTGAGAATTTGAAACTGTTTCTTGTGTTCAAGCTGTCAGGTATCCAAACATTGCATGCCCATTCATGTATATGTGCTACTATACAGGTAATGTACACAGCTATTTCTGATAAGTGTGCTGTTGTTGTTGCTGATAAAATTCTGGTGCTGCTTTTGGATAACATTGCTTGTGCAGAAAAAGTTATAGACTTTGAATAATAATATAGTCACTCCCCCCCCCAGCCTCATCTCCAACCCCCTTCACCACTACCTCCTCTGCAGGCTGTATGTTCCCCGGTGATAGGTGGTCATGGTAAAATTTGTTTCCATTAAGAAACTTTTTGTGTAAGGTGTGGCCTTCATATTTTCTTTTTGAATTACTCTAGATCTGAGGCGTTAGTGTTATCATAATTATACATGAACACGTGTATTGGACAAGTTTTGTGGTGTCCCCCTAAATCAATGTGACTCACACAAGACAAAGTCTCTTGCTCAGACAAAGTTACTGTTCCTTGCTGTAGCTGCATGTGTTGGCAAATTGAGGAGGAATAGAATATATATACCTAGGCTCCTCCCACATGGCCTGGCTATGCAATTTGTAGCCTAACTCATAATTGGATTATCAAATTTCCCTAGGATTTTTTCCCACTAAATTGGATAATGATGGCCAATATATAACACCCTGGTTAGTTGTCATACATGCATAGTTACATGATTGCAGTGAACATCAAGCCTCAAGCTTCATCTCTCTCACAGTGCACTAGTGAACATCAAGCCTCAAACTTCATGTCTCTCACAGTCCACTAGTGAACATCAAGCCTCAAGCTTCATGTCTCTCGCAGTGCACTAGTGAACATCAAGCCTCAAGCTTTGTGTCTCTCACAGTGCACTAGTGAACATCGAGCCTCAAGCTTCATGTCTCTCACAGTCCACTAGTGAACATCAAGCCTCAAGCTTTGTGTCTCTCACAGTGCACTAGTGAACATCGAGCCTCAAGCTTCATGTCTCTCAGTGCACTAGTGAACATCAAGCCTCAAGCTTCATGTCTCTCACAGTGCACTAGTGAACATCGAGCCTCAAGCTTCGTGTCTCTCACAGTGCACTAGTGAACATCGAGCCTCAAGCTTCGTGTCTCTCACAGTGCACTAGTGAACATCGAGCCTCAAGCTTCGTGTCTCTCACAGTGCACCAGTGAACATGGAGCATTTATGCTTGCCCCTTGTAACTCCAATCATTAACATGCAGCCCGCCCACCTGCATGACTTAACTGCACTAGCTAGTGCAGTATCTCAGATTATTAAAAAGCTGTAGAAAAATATTATAACAATTATGACACACAGATAAGGTGATGGTTTTGACGACTATACAACAGCATGAGAAAAGAAAACACTATAGATGCACTATCCAGGAAGTCAAAAGTGCTATTAAATGGCACTTTTCACCCTTTTAGCAAGTTCTGATTGGTCAATATCTTCAAGGAGTTCAGTAAGCACTTCCCAGGTGGCCTTCCTTCCTTTGCCTTTTAACCAGGTTACAAACATCTCCCGGCAGCATGCAATAGGGCCTTTCTGCTGGTGATTGGCTTCGATGAGCTCAAGAGTTCGACCTTCAGGGTCAAAATCAAGGAGATCTCCTAGTTCCTTCCATTGCGGTGCCACTGACTCAATGATCTTGATCTTTTCTCCTGTTGTGCTCTTCATGATCTTCAGCTGGGCCACTGTTGGCTTCTTACCTGTGAGGGGAGGTGTATTACATAATATATTATGTGATGCATAGCCATCTGATCAGATAAACAGCAGTAAATATTATGACTAAAATCAAATTGTGTAGGGCCTGGCATTCATGAATGTGTAGTTGAGTCAAGTGGATATACGTGGAGTTTTACCAAGTTCATCAACTGTAATTGAGGCAGGGGTTGATGAGGGCTGAAGATGGAGTTGTCCTGTTGGTGGAGATGCTACTACACCTGCAGAGCAGAAACAAGTGAACAGAGACTGTAACTACTACATTTCTCACACTGGAAATACCAAGTTCACTGGTCTGGTTCAATTACAAGCTAATTAGCATCTGCACAAGCCCACTCACTTCATTGCCATGTTGGAAACATGAATATCTTTCATCTGCACAACCCAGTATGGTTTTACCATGGATAGTAGGGTACTATCTATGGTTTTACTGTTGTACTACACAAGTTCTAACAGGTGTCAGATGCTTTTTAATGAGACATTAGCCATTGCTACTTTGTATGTGCTCCCAGTACTCTGCAGTGTTTATGAATGTGAGGTCCACTAAGGGTGCAAACAAAACTAAACAGAAATGCACGTCAAAAAGCAGAATGCTGATTACCATACCTTCATTTTATCCTGCACAGATGTCAAACACTCAAGTTACTAAAAACTTCTGGTAAGGATTGCAAATTAAATTCCGTGAACCAGAAACTTTAATTTCTCTGCCTACACATATTTTAGTATAAAAGGTGATGGATATACTGAGGGAAGTAATGTCCCAATGAGTAACAGTACCTGCTGTTCTTGAAGTATTGCCAACAGATATGTTGACCTGATCTCTATCTCTGTCAGTTTCCTTGTCCTACAATCAGAAATGAAGGCTTTTATGTATATAGACTTCCACAATAATTATTATAGGTCAAGTATTTCTACAGTAAGAGAAATAAACAAACCACTGAATGTGCAACACACCTTCCAATACTCAAACCAGATGGTGCATTCATGAGGAAGACGGCACTGGTCTTGACAGCGTGGAGACTTCAAACATACAAATGCTTTGGGGTTAATGAAGTTCTGGTGGGGAAGACATCCACAGAAATGGGGCAGGCCATCAGTCTGAAAGCTGCCTGGACAATAGAAACCTAGTTGGAACTTTGCCTTCTTTGTGTGCTGATGGAGGCCAAGAATAGACTTCAGTGTGTCCACAACTTTCTTGAGAACTTCCATGCAGAACTCGTGGATCTCTTTTGGCTCTTCTTCTTCATAGTTGGCAATTCTGATGCGGAACTCCAGGTAGGCTGGGTGAACTCTCAGCTCCACAGGGAAGACACCATCCGTATGAAACAAGATGTGGTTGCGATAACGTATATCTCGGTCAGGCTCCCATGAACTCTGTGAGAGCTTAACCACTAGGGCTGAAAACACTCCTATGGGAATGTAGTTGCCATCAAAGCGAACAAGGAGGGGAGGTGGGCAAACAGCCTGCAATGCTTTACAAGATAACTCAAGGGAGTTGTTGGGATGCAAAAGGCAAGGCATGAAGTAGTAGATTCTATCATCAGAAACGATCTTGGTCAAAATCTTGAAGTGCTTGAGGAGCTCAATAACAAGCTCATTGGTGATCAGAGAGCTGCTACACTGGGAACAGATGCGATCTAACACCTCGCTAGCAATCTCACCTGTTTTCCTTATTTCAGCTGCTAATGTGTGGTGAGTTCTACCTCCACCAAAAGAGACAGCTACAAGATGGTAAATACTTTCAAACAACACATTGGGATCACAAATAACTAGCTCATTCAGTCCTGGAACATCCTCATAGAATAGTATTGTGCCAAGGTGTTGGTGGATGTACCGAAGGACTTGTGGAACATCTTTTTCATCCAGGCCACATCCTCTAGCCAGGGCTCGGCAATCTTCCAACCTACACACTCCTGGTGAATTCTCATAACGGTGGCGCAAGAGCAGATGGAAAAGAAGCCAAGAAGATGGAAGCTCAACTGGAGCAAAGCGATCATCAATAACCTCTCTCAGAAATTTTTGCAGATGGTATATTTCTTCCTCTTCACCACTGTAGTTATTAACTGGTATAAAGACAATGTTCTTTTCACCCTCATCTTCCTTTGGGTATGTTAGGAAAGCTTGTCTATGTAAGTCAGTGTTGCTGAGAAGCTGTTTCAAACAATCATTGATTTCTTCTATCTTGTGTCCTCCTTGCTTTTCCTGATCCTTCAGCTGATCAAGGTGGGTGGCAATGAGGACTGCAGCTGGCTTGCTAGGTGGTGATAAACCTTTTTCCTCCCCTATTCCTTGAGGAGAGATGGTAGAACTAAGGGTAAGATAGTAGAGGCTGGACAATAGCTGGAAAATCATCTGCTTTCCAGTGTAGCTGGATATGTAAGTGATTTTGCTATCGGTACCATCGGGCTCACAAAATCGAATGGAGATTGGGTCATTGAGGTCAAAGGTGAGGTTGAAGAAAATCAAGTGGAGAGCTGGCCCATTGAGGATAATGGGCATGATTTCATGAAATTCAGGCTGTCCACCTGTATCCATGAAGTAAAGGGTTGTAGTTTTCTCGATATCCTTGATGCTGCGTAACTTCCTACTTGAAAGAACCTCTCGCATTAATTTCTTGGTATCATCAAGGGTGTCAGCTTCACCTTTCCTTGATGTTGGTGGATCTGGAGCAGATATGGATGAAACTGCAGTGGTGGCAACGGGTGTTGCAGAAGCTGGGATGGCAGAAGCTGAAACCGGTGTGGGAGGGACCGGTTTTGGAGGAATGGCTGTGGGACCACGTGCTGCTGGACTTTGATGATGACTTTTGCCAATGGACTCTAGCACTCTCTGTGCTTCATCTAGCAGGTCATGTTGAGGTTTCCAGTCTACATCTGATTCCATGACGACTGTGACACATTTTCTGGTCTCACCAATGATGACACTGAAGGGTTTCTCGAGTCCCCCACTTGGACTACCTACACCTGAAGTGATGAGGTTTTTGATGATATTCAGAAGTCGCTTCTTGAGGGTAGTTTTACCCACTCGTGGTGGCCCAGTAAATAGGCATTTGAGGGATTTGTGCTTGATTGTGGGTTGATGGCGATACTTTTCAAGCAAATTTTCCAGCTGGGAATCAATTTCTATAAGCATGAAAATCAAAATTAATGAAATCTGAAAATGTGTTATTCAAGTTTGATAGTAAATGGTTCACCTTCATCATCAGATTCTTCAGTTTTCTCTTCCTTTACACCCAATGCTGGGGGCTCTTCACTAGGAGAGTTGTCTGTAAATAACGATAATACTAGCCAGATGATTCATCATCATGAGGCCCGTCTGAGCGAGCAGCACACTACTGATTTTCTATTTGTTATGGTGCACAGCAAGATTTGCCACTGTCTACTGTCACATGAGCATTATAAGCCAAACTTGATAACGCATATTAAGTAGCTATATATACAGTCCTCACCACTGATAGGTAGGTATCACATATGACAAACAAATTGGAGTCATTTCTCAAGCCAGGGCAGCTACTGTGGCTACACATGCGTGTAAGCTTCATGCTGAAATCATGAGCTGAATCTCCGGCATCAATGAGTGCTGCTTATACATGGCCCTTACTTGAAGCAACCTCAACCACCATCCATAAATGACATAATTCGTACCGTTTGTGAGCAGCCTGATAGTATGTAGCTCTACGTACAAACCACAAGTAAGTTGCAATGCGTGCTTCAACTACAATCATCTTCACTTCTGGTCACTGATATTGCAGTCTGGAAGTAGCAATGCATTGCATTTGGCCTACTGAGTACACAAGAATGTTCAATCTTCGTGAAATATTTAAATGCACTCACTTAAAATTTATGGCATGTGGTTGCAGGTCAACAAGCAAACAACCATACACACACAAGTGCAACACAGTCTCGCTAGTGTGGGACTTGCTCAGGCTTCCTCCAATAAAAGGTACTATATAAATGTACACCTGCAAATACTAAATGTAGGCTGGACATTTCCTGGAGCAGGAATCACAGAATATAACATGCATAACAGCAGCACACTGTTTACTTTTTAGATACAGTATTCCACACACCAAACTTCTACCAGGCTATCCTGACTTCAATGTATGCAAGGAAACTGGATGGAGCCATGGTAAAACCTAGTATTAAAGAATATAGAACACCTTGGCAAAAAAGGAGTAGGTAAGATTGCCAGTGTACGAGTGGCTTAGTGCACTACACATGTTGGTGGGGGTATGTTGTGAACTAAAGAAATTGCTGTAAGTCCAGCAATATTTACATATGGTTAGTAGCAGCCAACAGTGTGATATGCTGATTAAATATTCAACAATGTAGCCTTTTTCCCAGACTCCAGCTGGACCACACTTCTTGTTAGTGCTGAGTCAGATAAATCATATTTGTCTTTCACCACATACTTATCACATGAAAACTTGATTGTGGTGTATAGTTCTTAAAATACAAAAAAAAGAAGCACTTGCACACTCTTATACCTACTGACAGAGTGGAATGGGGTTAATGTGCTACAGGACAGTATGGAAGTCAGCCACTGTAAATAGTATCTTCTATGTGAGTATAAACGTGTTCCATAACACTGACTTCTTGCCAGTTGCCTATAACAGTGTGGCTAGACTCAAGTGCGATACTTTAATGTCTTGTACCAGTAGTTTATGTATCCAAGGACCAAGATCTGTTGATTCATATAGTTAGCTTAGCTCGCTTAGCTGCTATTGGGGTATGCTTGATGTGCACGTTGACTCTGAGGAAGAAAACCTGAAATTTTACCAAGAGCAGCTAGGTTGTTTGTGAGTTGTGCACCAGTTTTAGCCTCGTCCCCAGGCCACTGGGAGGAGGCCACACAAGTTTATAGCTAGTTCATAGCCAGTTTTATAGCATTTTGAATATTGATTTCGTTTCCAATTTCTATTTCCATTTCGATTTTTAGTTTCCATTTCCTGCTTTTCCATATACCCTTACTAAACCCTCATTTGTATGTGGCTAAGCCAGCAATAAGGAGATACACATGACAGAAACAATGTACATGCACTGGTAATTCTAAGGGAGCTAATCTCCCTCTCAGTGTTCTATCTAGGACTTTGAGTTTGGGAGGGGAGAAACTGTATATTTAAGCATTGTCTAGGGGTTCTGGGGGCATACTCCTCAAGGATTTTAGGTCCTTTGATAATGTTTCTGATGCAAGCTGAGAGGTAAAATCACACCTAGAACTATATTTTTTGCAAATTTTTAGACACTCTTTAAAATTTTGGGGAAAGAAGCTGCAGTGTTTGTGCTTGTGGCGGAAGCATCTCCCCCACTACATTGAACCCTATCTGTTGGAACTATAATAAGCAGTTAATATGTATACATCAATCATGTGTAACTCTAATTCATGCACCCTCCACATTGCATCATACACAGATTATGAGCTAACTAGACTACTTCAGTAAAGACCCACAAGCTGACCTAATGTTGATAAGCGTTAACATTTGTATCGCTTTCCGAAAATATTCACCCTGACATACCACAACCCCCCTGTACATATGCACCACATTGACCCCACTCCCCTTCTCACACACCTACCCACACATGCACACATACAGTAGCGGTCAATAAAAAGGTTCCGTTTCGTTTCCGTTGTACAATCGTTCTACGGTGTGACCGTTTGTGTTCCGTCTCTGTTTTAATTCCGTTCCGTAGTATTGAAAATTCCGTTTTCTGGTTGCGTTTTCACACGTGTCAACACAGGTACTATCGTTTTGAGTTGAGAGATCAAGGAAGACGCTGTCCGTGAGAGTGAGTGCTACCGTTGAGAGATCGTTGTCAAACTGTTTTGTCAGGATGGTCTACACCGCGTACAAAAAGCAGCGCATCCTACATTTCTATTCGAAAGGCTACAAGGCACCAACTATTCAGAAGTTTCTTGCTTCTGATAATCTCGTGTGCAGTCGCGTTGGCATCGCAAAGTTTATCAAGGTGTTCAAGCGTATGGGGTCTATTTGCAGACAGCCTGGTTCGGGTAGACCATCGAAGGTTACTCGTGAGGTGAAAGATCTCGTCGAGCAGCAAATGCGCCTCGATGACGAAACGACAGCGTATCAGCTACATCAATTGCTCACTAACGCTGGCTACAGCATCAGTTTACGCACCATCCTCCGCTGCCGTACATCCCTTGGATGGACATTCAGAGGGAGCGCTTATTGTCAAGTGATCCGAGAGGCTAACAAACAGAAGCGATTAGATTTTGCTCGCAAGTACCGAGATGACACTTTCGACAACGTTATTTGGACTGACGAGTGTACTGTCCAGATGGAAAGTCACAGACGATTCTGTTGCCACAAGAGGGGAGAAGCTCCAAGACCTAAGCCAAGGTTTGTGTACCATTGCACGAGGAGAGCATGACTGAGTGAATTAATGTTGTGATGATGTCATACATGTATGTATTCCTCCACGTACTATGCTACATGCCAACTAGAATGTTTGCATGTGTTTTTGCTTTCTGTAGACCCAAACATCCAGTCAAGGTCCATGTATGGGCTGGCATTAGCAAGCAGGGAGCCACAGGGATATGCATATTTCAAGGAATTCTTGTCAAACAGCTGTTCATGGATTTTCTGGACAAAACCCTCCTTCCATTCGTCAAGGACATCATTCCCCAGCATAGGTTTATGCAAGATAATGACCCAAAACACACTTCAGGATATGCCAAGGATTGGATCGAGGAGAAGGAGATCAACTGGTGGAAAACTCCACCTGAATCCCCAGATATGAATCTGATCGAAAATCTCTGGCACAAACTTAAAGAGTACATTCGTCGTGTTGTCAAGCCAAAGAGTAAGGAGGAACTTGTCGAAGGAATCAAAGAATTCTGGAGAACTGTCGATGTACGGAAATGCAACAAGTATATAGGACATCTTAGAAAAGTTATACCAAAGGTTATAGAAGTTGGTGGCAATGCCACTGGATATTGATTACTGTAATTGCTATTCTGAATTACAAATTTTGTAATCCAGTCAGACCACTGTGTGAATGTTTGAACTGCAGGGAGTAGCAAGCATGGGTGTTGCCAATCTTACTAAGTACTTGTACATGATCAAGATCTTGCTGATAAAGATAAAACAGTCAGCTGTACACAATGTGAGTGGTAAGATGCATGTACATACACAAACAGGTTGTGATACAAAGTAGTGGGTCAAGTGTTAATTCTGTCCAGGCTTCTTAAAGCGAAGTCGTTTACATGCTTGCCCTATCGAATCTACGCAGTCTTTCCATAGGGGCTCAAACTCTATTGGCGAAGGCCAAAACTGTGGAAACTGTGTAAACAGAACCTGTTTCAGCTGCGATAGTTCATTCACAGGAAGGCCTGGATGGTCCCTTCCTCCTGCCACAGTACATCTGATCAGAACATCGTCACCAAAAATGGCATCTCATGCTAGCTTTACAGCCAGGGTCTTGACCTTCGATACACAGCGGAGATTCGGGTATTTCGCAAATATTTCACTGGGTGCCATAAGTTTCTCCTTCTGGATTATGTTTGAGGGTAAATCTTTATCAGGATTGGGTGCCTTAATAGGGAGAGGAGCAGCTTGAAATGGAGCTGTAGAAGTACCTTGTTGGCCGGCAGTTGGTGTTGTATTTACAGAAGGTGCAGAAGGCTCAGGCCTGATGGCTGGTGTGTGGTGAGACTGTAGCACCAGGTTGACTGGGCTACCTCTTCTTGATGGTGTTGACTCGTAGTGGCTTGACTCAAAAGCAGTGTTGTTCAATGAGGATGGAAAAATACCATATGGTGTTTCGAACTCTTCCTCAAAAGGTGGATACTGGTAGGAAGGGTGATGGTAATGGTGGGTCCTGGGATATTCGGGGGTAAAGGGACTTGGTGGTCCACTTGCTCTCTGCCAAAAGCGATCCCTCTGCTCGAGATAATCTAGTCTCTGAAGTAAAGAGCTATTCACTTTTTGAATGGATTCTTGGGCTGCCAAGATAGTCTGCTGGCCCTCTTCTAACACCTGGATCTTTTGTTTTAACTCCTCCACCTCCATTTCCAAAAGCAGTGGGTCTGGAGAGAAAGAGTGTTGTTTACACAGTTGTCTGTAGCTATAGAACTTTCATAGCATATTATGGGTTGGGCTACATATGTAGGATTGTTGGAAATATGAACGTACCAGTTTCAGAGAAATCTGAGATATTTCCAGAGGACTTGTGAAGGGAATTTTGGGGGGAGGAATAGAACTGTCTGACTCCTCTGCAGTTGGGCTCGTGCCAACTAGCTCCATTTCTTGAGGGCTGTGGTGGAGCTGCTGACTTCAGCGTCTGATACTGTCCAGTAGATCAGGCAGAACACGCCATAGTATTAATAAACGCAGTGAAGTCACTTAAAAGCGGCGCGCAATAGCTAGCAACTTACTCTGATCAGCCTGTAGCTCCTTGAGAACTCGTCGAAGCGTCATCCTTGACCGCTGTGATTCTTCAACTCTGCTGTGATTCTTTAACTCCGCTGTCTTCTGTTGCCAACCTGTTGTGCAGCGTTTTATAAATCGAAGGTGCGAATTTTCGTTCTGTTCTACGTTCCGTTCCACGTTCCATCTAATACCGTATTAATTTCGTTCTTTCTTGTTTTTTTTAGGAACGGTCGAACGGAAGAACGATCGTACAACGGAAACGGAACGTAAACTTTTTATTGACCGCTACTGTACTCAACCACACACCTACACATACATGCACATCCACTCACACACCTCCATACACACCTACATACCAGTTTCTTCAGGGGATTGTTTCTGTTCTTGCTGCCTTCCAGTGGACTCACTTTCCTGCAGTAATCCATCACATCAGAACACAACAATACCCAGTCATAACACTGATATAGTCTGAATATAATACTATATTAATTAATATAATGCAGTACAAGTGTGAAAACTTCCACACTATGAAAAAAAATTGGTGCCTGAATGAACATTATCTAGACTTTAGTCTAGCCCTTAAAGCAGTTCCTCTCCACCCACTTCATGCATTAAGGGAAGACATATACTCCTCAGTCACCAAGGCCAGTTCAATGATGATTCATGTGTGGAACTCTCACATGTGAAACAAATGGCAGCTATGATGTGTCTGTTAGTGTGGGTGCTTCTCCACTTGACACCACAACAGTTACTATCATCAATAGTACAGTCTCATGTACTTACGTCCAACATGTTTGGATCAGCAGCTCTCTTGAGGTATGCCACTACCGCCTCATAACCTCCTTCAGCTGCCCAGTCCAGGGGAGTCCTCTGATGGAACCAAAACAACAAATATTTAATAAAAACAAAAGAACATAAATATTCAACAAAGTGACTGTCATGGTGGTATACAGCTAATTCTTATGCAAAGTCTCAATCCACCTTGTAAATTACACATTCCATGAATACAGGACATCATTTATAGAACTTGTGAATCAGGATAACTCAGACTCAAGAAACAGCACTAATCTCTTATCTACTCCATGAAGAACAGGATACTAGACTGTATATCTCCTTTTTCCTGTATGTTATGAAGCTTCCAAACAACAGTATTGTAAATTTATGTTCTGATTTACAGACTTAGTGTCATACTACCTGTGCACTGTATGATTACATGAACAATTGCAAATATTTGTACTACAAGACTGTATAGTTGGTGAGTTTTGCTAGCTTGACTTCCAGGAAACGAGATATCCAAGAGGTACATTTTGGGAGTTAGTTATACAATGGATACCAGACCCCTTGTAAGCTGCATGGTTTAGGTGAGTTGTTTGATGGGAAGAATCAACTTTAAATGCATGGTCCATCATGCATGTAATTAGCTTAGAATAAGCTGGGTGTCAATTGAATGTGACTCACAAATGTGCTTTGAAGCTTCCCAATAACAGCATAATGCAATGAACACCTTCATACAATGTGGTGAGATTGATGATCATACTAGCTGTACATTAAATGGATACACATACTAATTACTCCTATACTGTGTAATTTTGCTGCCTGGTGTCCAAGCAGACTGACTGTTATTCTAACAAGGTATATAACTCACATGACTTTGCAAATTAGCTACACAATCGTGGACATCATATCCTCTAATCAGCAGTACTAATACACTACCAGTATTAGTATACAGGCTCATTCACTTACCCATCACTGTCTTTAATGTTTATATCAGTTTTTTTTTCCACAAGCAGTCATGCTATCTCCACACGGCCACTGGCAGCAGCCAGGTGAAGGAGAGTCATCTGATTGTAAGTTGTGCATAATGCATCATTTTTGCTTGCCTGAGAGCTAATTAGTGATTTCCTCTAACTGATTGTGTTTTGGTAAATAGTTACACAATCATGGACATACCTGTCTCCTGCAGGCATCTGGGAACAAGGCTAACTCATAACCTAATTAGCAGCATCCATCCTCAGCCAGTACTACACTCCCATTCACTTCCATCTTCATTGTCTTTGATGAAATAATCCACAATCAGTACTACAGTCTTATTCACTTACCCCAAAACCATCTTTGATATTAAAGTCCCCTCCTGCACCAACGAGGTATCGCACCGTATCAACATGGCCTCCTACAGCAGCATTGTGTACGGGAGTCCACTGAGGGGGAGAAGGAACCAAATTTGAACATGGTCCACCATGAATGTCCAGTTAGACTAGTATACATGTACAAGTTCTGGAATGCAATGAAACAGCTGTGTGCTCTGCAGCACACAGCTGTTTCATTGCATTCCAGTAAGACAGTGGTCCATTGTGGAGTACACACTCTAATTTGAAGTGCTGCAAAATGAATGATTTCGTTTTCCTGACTTCCATACGCTAATTAGTTACACCCCAAGATGCAACTTAAAGGAACCGCATAAATAATATAAACCAATATAATACACAGGCCGGAGGAATCGTTGACCATCCAATCTGAGTTGATATTTGTTAATGGCACGATGCACTTACCCCATGAATGAAACTTTGGTACACCAACAACTCTCCCTTCACCAGCTACACCCTGTCACCCCTCACAGCAACTCCCGAAGCGATTTTTCCACTTACGTGATGTCACATGTTCAATATACTACGTATAAAATCATTGCATGTATCGAGCGCGCTACCGTGCTTTGAGCTGATATTACGCACGTAATGCGCGAGTATAAAGGAGGTGAAGGCGTGCCTTGCTATTCACAATTGATAAACTGATGTCTGGCTCCTCCCTTGAGGGTAAAGAAACCACAAAACTCTGAACTCTAAGGCTTTCCACTTCAGGAAATTTTTCAGCACAAAATCCTGATCTCTAAAACCTACTTCAGGTCTTGTAGCTAAGTAGCAGTGGCCTACCAGCAAACATTACCTCTTATAAGCATTAAGCATCTTGGGGTGCGGTTACTTTGCTCGTAATATAACTCACAATATTACTTTACAATGCCAAGTTAGCCTAGTATACAGCTTAATGTGAAATTGACCTAATGAAGGTGACACAAAATGTTGTCAACAACAGTAATGTAAACAGCCAATACACACCTTAATTAAGGCTGTGGAATGTGTTGGGACTGAGAGGCTACAGATTGTGTGAGTGCATATACTAATTGTAAGTTGTGCATAATGCATCGTTTTGCTTGCCTGAGAGCTAATTAGTGATTTCAACAAGGCATCTAAATGGTTGTGTTTGGTAACTAGTTACACCATCATGGACATACCAGTCTTTTTGCAGGTACCTGGGAACAAGGCTAACTCATAACCTAATTAGCAGCATTTATCCTCAGCCAGTGCTACACTCTCATTCACCTACATCCTCATTATCTTTGATGTAATAATCCACAATCAGTACCACAGTTTTATTCACTTACCCCTTTATTATCTTTGATATTAATATCCCCTCCAGCATCAACAACGTACTGCACTGTATCAACATGGCCTCCTGCAGCAGCATAGTGTAGGGGAGTTGCCTGATGGGGAGAAGGAACCAAATTTGAACATGGTCCACCATGAATGTCCAGTTAGACTAGTATACCTGTACAAGTTCTGGAATGCAATGAAACAGCTGTGTGCTCTGCAGCACACAGCTGTTTCATTGCATTCCAGTAAGACAGTGGTCCATTGCGGAGTACACACTCCAATTTGAAGTGCTGCAAAATGAATGATTTCGTTTTCCTGACTTCCATACGCTAATTAGTTACACCCCAAGATGCAACTTAAAGGACCTGCGTAAATAATATAATTGCACCCCAAGATGCAACTTAAAGGACCTGCATAAATAATATAAACCAATATAATACACAGGCCGGAGGAATCGTTGACCATCCAATCTGAGTTGATATTTGTTAATGGTACGATGCACTTACCCCATGAATGAAACTTTGGTACACCAACAACTCTCCCTTCACCAGCTACACCACTGTCACCCCTCACAGCGACTCCCGAAGCGATTTTTCCACTTACGTGATGTCACACATTCAAAATACTATGTATAAAATCATTACGTGTATCGAGCGCGCTACCGTGCTTCGAGCTGATATTACGCACGTAATGCGCGAGTATAAAGGAGGTGAAGGCGTGCCTTGCTATTCACAATTGATAAACTGATGTCTGGCTCCTCCCTTGAGGGTAAAGAAACCACAAAACTCTGAACTCTAAGGCTTTCCACTTCAGGAAATTTTTCAGCACAAAATCCTGATCTCTAAAACCTACTTCAGGTCTTGTAGCTAAGTAGCAGTGGCCTACCAGCAAACATTACCTCTTATAAGCATTAAGCATCTTGGGGTGCGGTTACTTTGCTCGTAATATAACTCACAATATTACTTTACAATGCCAAGTTAGCCTAGTATACAGCTTAATGTGAAATTGACCTAATGAAGGTGACACAAAATGTTGTCAACAACAGTAATGTAAACAGCCAATACACACCTTAATTAAGGCTGTGGAATGTGTTGGGATTGAGAGGCTACAGATTGTGTGAGTGCATATACTAATTGTAAGTTGTGCATAATGCATCGTTTTTGCTTGCCTGCAGCTGAGAGCTAATTAGTGATTTCAACAAGGCATCTAAATGGTTGTGTTTGGTAACTAGTTACACCATCATGGACATACCAGTCTTTTTGCAGGTACCTGGGAACAAGGCTAACTCATAACCTAATTAGCAGCATTTATCCTCAGCCAGTGCTACACTCTCATTCACCTACATCCTCATTATCTTTGATGTAATAATCCACAATCAGTACCACAGTTTTATTCACTTACCCCTTTATTATCTTTGATATTAATATCCCCTCCGGCATCAACAACGTACTGCACTGTATCAACATGGCCTCCTGCAGCAGCATAGTGTAGGGGAGTTGCCTGATGGGGAGAAGGAACCAAATTTGAACATGGTCCACCATGAATGTCCAGTTAGACTACTATACCTGTACAAGTTCTGGAATGCAATGAAACAGCTGTGTGCTCTGCAGCACACAGCTGTTTCATTGCATTCCAGTAAGACAGTGGTCCATTGCGGAGTACACACTCTAATTTGAAGTGCTGCAAAATGAATGATTTCGTTTTCCTGACTTCCATACGCTAAT
Organism: Agelas oroides; assembly: GCA_949130485.1. Lineage (NCBI taxonomy): Eukaryota > Metazoa > Porifera > Demospongiae > Agelasida > Agelasidae > Agelas > Agelas oroides. The sequence continues at coordinate 2,014,761 of OX422185.1, forward strand.
TAGTTACACCCCAAGATGCAACTTAAAGGACCTGCATGAATAATATAAACCAATATAATACACAGGCCGGAGGAATCGTTGACCATCCAATCTGAGTTGATATTTGTTAATGGTACGATGCACTTACCCCATGAATGAAACTTTGGTACACCAACAACTCTCCCTTCACCAGCTACACCACTGTCACCCCTCACAGCGACTCCCGAAGCGATTTTTCCACTTACGTGATGTCACACATTCAAAATACTTTGTATAAAATCATTACGTGTATCGAGCGCGCTACCGTGCTTCGAGCTGATATTACGCACGTAATGCGCGAGTATAAAGGAGGTGAAGGCGTGCCTTGCTATTCACAATTGATAAACTGATGTCTGGCTCCTCCCTTGAGGGTAAAGAAACCACAAAACTCTGAACTCTAAGGCTTTCCACTTCAGGAAATTTTTCAGCACAAAATCCTGATCTCTAAAACCTACTTCAGGTCTTGTAGCTAAGTAGCAGTGGCCTACCAGCAAACATTACCTCTTATAAGCATTAAGCATCTTGGGGTGCGGTTACTTTGCTCGTAATATAACTTACAATATTACTTTACAATACCAAGTTAGCCTAGTATACAGCTTAATGTGAAATTGACCTAATGAAGGTGACACAAAATGTTGTCAACAACAGTAATGTAAACAGCCAATACACACCTTAATTAAGGCTGTGGAATGTGTTGGGATTGAGAGGCTACAGATTGTATGAGTGCATATACTAATTGTAAGTTGTGCATAATGCATCGTTTTTGCTTGCCTGCAGCTGAGAGCTAATTAGTGATTTCAACAAGGCATCTAAATGGTTGTGTTTGGTAACTAGTTACACCATCATGGACATACCAGTCTTTTTGCAGGTACCTGGGAACAAGGCTAACTTATAACCTAATTAGCAGCATTCATCCTCAGCCAGTACAACGCTCACATTCACCTACATCCTCATTATCTTTGATGTAATAATCCACAATCAGTACCACAGTTTTATTCACTTACTCCTTTATTATCTTTGATATTAATATCCCCTCCAGCATCAACAACGTACTGCACTGTATCAACATGGCCTCCTGCAGCAGCATAGTGTAGGGGAGTTGCCTGATGGGGAGAAGGAACCAAATTTGAACATGGTCCACCATGAATGTCCAGTTACACTAGTATACATGCTCAAGTTCTGGAATGCATTAAAAGAGCTGTGCGCTGCAGAGTACACACTCTAATTGGAAGTGCTGCAAAATGAATGATTTCGTTTTCCTGACCTCCATATGCTAATTAATAATATAACACATACAGGGGAGTGTACTGATGGGGAGAAACAAACAAAATTGAACATGGTCAATCCATCAATGTCCAGTTAGCCTAGTATACATGTACGTACTGGAATGTGGTCATAAAGCTGTGCATTGTATGAGTACACACACTAATTAGAAGTACTGCAAATGAACGGTTTTGCCTGACTTCCATATGTTAATTAGTGATGCAACATACTATAAGATTTTGAGAATAGGTTGTACAAGATGAGTTCACCTAATACACAGCTGGTTTTGAAATTGACCTATCGATGGTGACTCAAAATGTTTTGAAGCTCCTTAACAACAGTGTGATGGAAACAGCCAATGCACTTTAATCAAGGCTGTGGAATGTGCTCAGTTTAGAATACAGCTGGCTATGATATAGCCTAATGAAAGTGACGTGTTGAAGCTTCCCAATAACATCAATGTAAACAGCTGCGACACACACCTTCATACAGACTCTGGAATGTGGTGGGGTATAGTCACACTAGTTGGGCATTGTATGAGTACATTCACTAATGATTTCATAAGTAACAATATTATGTTATTACATTATGTGTTCATGGTATATAAATGTAGAAACTGAAGGTTATTCCATCGTGTATTTCAATCACTTGGCCACGTTCAAAGTGCCATACCGCTGAACTTCCATTAAGAGTGGGGCTCATATGCACTTTGTAGATGCGTGAATATCAAATGAGTCTACAAATCGTGCATGAGCTCCATCCTTAATGGAAGTTCAGCGATACACCACTTCAAACGATGCAATCGACATTATGATATTCGACAGAATAATTTTCAATTCCTACATCGGACTGCCACAAATGAGAATATTATGTGTTCATGATTGTGTAACTAATTACATGTAACTAGTAATACAATCCTGAACCAGATGGTGAGAAACAAGTGAACAACATGGTCCCCCATAAATGCCCAGTTAGCCTACTATAAAATTGGCTACAAAAATTATTGTAATGAGAGTGATACTTGAAAGCCTTTCAGTGTACAATCTTCATACAGATTCTGGAATGTGGTGGAATATGTGACACTAGTTGGGCGTACATGCACTCACTAATTAGCAAGGTATCCAACTGACAGTGTACATGTAATTAGTTATACAAGCAGATACTGGACCCTTTGTCAGGTACCTGGGAACTCAAACTCTAATCAACATTACAGTCTCATTCACTTACCCCATACTTATCTTTGATGTTGATGTCAGCTCCCTTTTCTGTAAGATAGTGTACAGTGTCAGTATGGCCACTGCCAGCTGCCAGGTATAGGGGAGTCCGCTGATGGGGAGAAAGAAATGAACAAATTTCAAGTATAGTCTACCATAAATAGTTAGCCTACTCACCAATTAGCAAGGTATCCAACTGACAGTGTACATGTAATTAGTTATACAAGCAGATACCGGACCCTTTGTCAGCTACCTGGGAATTCAAACTCTAATCAACATTACAGTCTCATTCACTTACCCCATTATCATCTTTGATGTTGATGTGAGCTCCTTTTTCTGTAAGACACTGTACAGTGTCAGTATGGCCTCTCTCAGCTGCCTGGTGTAGGGGAGTCCACTGATGGGGAGAAAGATGTTTTAAGTATATATAGTCTACCAGAAATAGTTAGCCTACTATAAAATTGGCTGCAAAATTAGTGTAACGAGAGTGATATTTTAAAGCTTGTCAATACGTAATCTTCATACAGATTCTGGAATGTGGCGGAATATGTGACACTAGTTGGGAGTACATGTTCTCACTAATTAGAAAGGCATCCAACTGACAGTATACATGTAATTAGTTATACAAGCAGATACCAGACCCTTTGTCAGGTACCTGGGAACTGAAACTCTAATCAGCACTACAGTGTCATTCACTTACCCCATTATTATCTTTGATGTTGATGTCAGCTTCTTTTTCAATAAGACACTGTACAGTGTCAGTATGGCCTCTCTTAGCTGCCCAGTGTAGGGGAGTCCGCTGATGGGGAGAAAGAAGTGAACAAATTTCAAGTATAGTCTACCAGAAACAGTTAGCCTACTATAAAATTGGCTGCAAAATTAGTGTAACGAGACTGATACTTTAAAGCTTGTCAATGCATAATCTTCATACAGATTCTGGAATGTGGTGGAGTATGTGAATAGTTGTATGTACTAACCGTAAAAATAATTTTTGCTGGTGTGACTTCCCAAGTAGTGTAATTATTGATTTCAACAAGACATTCTAGTTTGTGAAAGCAGTTATACCACTACTAAACAGTTGATGTCAGTCAGGTACTTGGGAACAAGGTTAACTCACACTCATACAAATCCACAGTCAGTAGTACAGTCTCATTCACTTACCCCACCACCATCTTTGCTGTTGACATTAGCTCCTTTCTCCACAAGGCACTTCACTGTGTTCACATGGCCTTTGTCAGCTGCCCAGTGTAGGGGAGACATCTGATGGGGAGAAAGAACAAATATAACATTGTCCACTAGTCCAGTTAGTCCAGTATACAGCTGGCTGCCATACTGAAGGTGTCAGCTACTCAATAATGGCAATGTTAGCATTGATACGCACCTACGGACCAGCTGTGCAGTACATGAACTAACTGTAAGTACAGGTTGCTACATTCTGAGCTTGACCTGTTTGCTAACGCCTAGTCATATCTAAAGTACATAGCCATTAATAAAGACCTCTCCCTCTGAATGCTGTGGATTAAGCTACGAAGACCTCTCCCTCTGTGTGGATGGGAATATGTTAGTTGCAAGTTCTAATAGTTTCATCTTATAACTATGGCACAGAAATCTGCCATCTTGTCAATAATAATGAATTTGTAATACTAAGCCTTGGACTCTTGCTATATAGCACAAATTAAGGGCGCATTACCTGTATTGATTGTATTCATAGGAAACAATCACGACTTGTAACTAGACCACAGGAAAGTGTCATGTCTTACATTCTTATTACAGTCAGCATTGGACAATAACAATGGGTACATTTATAGTACTGATAGGAGGGGACATTACTTGTAATGTAAGATGTGACCATGTCATCTACAAGCTGTGTCACTACAGTTCTTGAGTTCACTTGCTCCCAGCCATTACAAACATACACACAAACTGTACAGCTGCTGAAACTGTAGCATATAGCTCTATTTGGTTACCATAAAATTGGGATAATAGGTACCCACACAAAATAAGCACCCCATGAATATAGGCACCCATTTTGATTACAGCAACCATATCGCTTTACTAAGCACCCATACAAAAATAGGCACCCCACAAAAGAGGCACCCGTTACTGCACAAACGGAAGTACATTTGCTGAGTCAGCTTACAAGCATAACAGCTATCTTTCACTACTGTCTATCTCCGATTGTAAGCAAGCCCTGATAAAAATTAAACTTGAGGCAAGGCCTCTTGATAAATCACATCTAGGAATTAGCAAAACCCTTGCATGGATTCGTTAGTTTCAAGCACTTTATGTTGGTGGGCAGGGGTTGGTAGCGATCGATCGATTCCCAACTGAATCTGTGGTTCGAGAAAGCTACAAACATGGGACAAAAATTAGCAGAAAAGGAACCTCTAGGCCAAAAACATATCACAGCTAATTTGTTCCCACACACCTGTATGCACTAGAATACGCTACTAGAATATTACATTTGTTTTTAGCACCCCATGAATATAAGCACCCCACAAATATAAGCACCCATTCTGGCTGCTAATTTCGAAAATAGGCACTGGTACCATTATGTAAAAACGTTTCTATATAATGATACCTCAACCTTAACCCGAAGGTTAAGGTACCATTATATTAAGGTTAACCTTAATATCCTGATTTTACATACAGTATTTGTGGTGCTTTGATCAACATCCAAACAGCAGCATACATGTAAGTGATGTCAGTTTTATTGTAAAGTCATTCTTGTAACTAGGTCATGCTGTAGAGGTTACACAACTGGTTTAGCTACATGCTCTAGTAACAAGAGTGTGGAGATTTAATGGATACTGTAAATCGGGAAACTTGCGTTGTTGAAAAATTTTCGCAGTTGCATAAGGCTACGAAATTTAATCGCACGAAATATTTTCTACAGCGATTTCTTTTTACAACGAATAACTAAAACATTGTGGTGTGAATCATAGAGCGCGCCATTCCACATGCTCATGCTCAAAGTTCACACTTGAAAAGTAGAGAGCAGGGAACTTCAAGTCTGCCTTGTACCAGGTCAGCTGAATACTTCCTGCGCCCAGTTACTGTACATTCTATAGTATCTCCCCGTTGCAAAAACAGCGAACACACCCGTGACAGCTTTCGAGGCAAATGTCTGTTCCTTCCTCTTTCACAGCCACAGTGTATCGATCGGACGCGTTTTTGGGCTCTCTTTCACACACCAATGCCTCTCCAACTGCCCCCTCCCATACTTCTTTATATATGTGGTAGCCTCGAATACAATTCCTTTCAAAAAAACTCTTCCATGGCAGTTACTCTCTCTGTACATTCTTCCCGACTTCACACCTGCTCTAGCATGTGCACGTGTACGTGCTGTGCAAAAGCCGATTATGCAATACTAATAACGTTGTAAAATTTTCGTGTTAAAATATTTGCATAGGACGTCGACCCCACGAAAATTTTTCAACACGAAAATTTATCCAACGAAAATTTCCTGATTTACAGTATAGGAATAGGATATCTTGTTGTCACATACTAGTGCAGTCTTGTTTGTGTCAGTACATTTGGTTGTGATATCCAGTATGCTCTGGAGGTTACCAGCAGTGTGTGTGCAACCTCCACAACATGCCCTGCTTTACATGCCTTAGTATAGAGGATATCTTGCTGGCTACTGTGCCACTGCATTTAGTATAGTGTTGTGTCTTGAAATCCAGGTTGCACTCAAAACTGAAGACAGCAATACAAGTTCAGTCAATAATAATATCATGTACCTCCATACCAGAAGTTGGGTTAATAAGAATATCACTTACCTCCCAATAGTCAGAAAATCTAGGATGTTCAGGCACTGTTGACATGGTGTTGATATCTACAGGAGAATAAGAGTCATCTGATCACTTCACAACTACTGGTATACATTCACAACTCACAACACTCAGTGAAGCCATAATCCCAACAATATTAGAACTAAAGCTAATACAGAATAGTTATTACTTTGCCCTAGGGATGCATGGCCTTTTACTTGTGAGCATCAATCATTTTTAAGTACTGGCAAATATAACCATAAACTTTGTACATAGGAATTGTCATTTAAATATCATGGTCATTTGCACATTGGTATCGGCCAGCGTACGCCCTGTCCCACACCAATATGTAAGACTAGTTATACATAACCAACCACTATGCCACACTAGAGCCATAAATGCTGTACCTAAAATATTAAAGTCATAAAGCTCACACATAATCTTCCTAGGGATGGTCGTTTTATATGCCTGTGTACAGATAAGCCCAACACCAATATGACCCATCACCTTGGCAACACAGTCACTCAAAAGGTATTTGGGCAACATTTCATTTGTTGCCATGGTAACAGTTTACAATCAGCGTAATCACTATCTCAATGTAAACAGTCAAACCATGTACAAAGACAATTGTTGGAATCTGTAGAAGTGCACATGAAAACATGACTGACAATTCAGAACATGATCATAAAGCACCACTTGAGCTGAGGACATTCTACATAATGCAGACAATGGTCAGTTAGCACCATGTGGCAACACAACAGCTCTGAAAAGTGGGTCACATTAAAAGTTCGATAACAGGCTGACATTGGACAGTATGCTACCATTCATCTCTCTGTGCTGCTGATCAATAACTAGCTAGAAGGGAATGTGGCCCTATCATTGATGAAACCATTACCTTCTTAAATCCCTGTCTCTACTGATTTGTGTGATTATACAATAATGTGACATTCTTGTCGGGCTTGTACACACTTTGTACGTGCAAAACTGTCCAATGCATCTACCAAGGCATACAAGCTGTGGCCATAACAAAAGTTCAGCAATACAGTGCTTTGAGTGTGGTGGTACAGTCAAAATATGAGGAAATCATTTTCAATTTCTACATGGGACTGCTACATGTTATTCACAAAAATTTTGCTGCGTCTCTATTGATATATAAAGTTACCGCAGACCGGGAAAATTTTGCTGTTAAAGAATTTCGTGGTTGAGGCCAACCATGAAAATTTAACATGAAAATAGACGCGGCGAAGATCAACAAATAAACGTGCCCGCAAGTCCACACCTCCTGCTGTAAATGTCGGATCTACAACTACTCCTGACCGCCACAGCATTACAGCCCATGATACCTGGCTCTCCCGATACCTTGTAGTACACTAAACACTAGGAATGCTCCAGGTGCTCGTCCATATTGGAACCGTCAACCGTTAAAAAAAGGTTTGCAGAACGAGCTGCGTAAAATTAACAGCACAAAAAAACTTACGCGAATTGGTTGACGTGAAAATTTCCCGATTTACGGTATATCTCATAACTCTTTCCATTATAGGGAATCTGTTTGTACTCCTTACCTACACCCTTGTGAATGAGAGTCTCCACAACTGGATTGGATCCAACAAAAGCTGCAAAACACAAAGCCCTACTCTTCATTCGTCTTTTCTTCTTGTCATTATCACTGAGGAGCCTCTCCAGCTCATCAAGGTGGCGGTGGAAGGAGTCCATATCATTGTTTCTAATGGCCTCCTTCAGTAATTTCTCCTAAAGTGTTGTACATGAGGCACATAATTATACCACAGTAACAGTAGTCAAATGAGAGGCCAAGGCCTGGTCTATGTGGGGTAGGGAGATTCCATCCAGCTGATATGCACAAACTATGGAGTCAAAGTAGTTGTAGTGCCCATTCTTACAATATTATCAAACAGTAGCCTCATTCCCAGGCCCTCGCCCAGCTTCCCGTCACTTGCAGTACGGTTAACCCAGGCCCTCGCCCAGGTTCCTGTCACTTGCAGTACGGTTAACCCAGGCCCTCGCCCAGCCAGGGAACAAGGCTAATCAAACAGTACATGCAAACATAACAACAGTTCACATGGGATCCTGTAGAGATGGTGAGATTCAAGCTGGTTGTTAGTGTACCTGAACGTTGATATTGTTGACGGTGGTACACATGCAACAAGTGTTTGGTACTGACAATTACTATATGAAGATGAGGGGCGTGGTTACGAGATAGTATTTGTGCCCTTTGGCCTATGAATTCTGGTGAGAACACTGGTCACACACTGACAGCCCTATATTCATGGCTACTATTGGATCTTCAAGCACAATTACATTAATTTTAAGAAGTCACATATCTCGGTACTGAAAATGCCATCATTTCTACTACCTACCTCTTCTTGTACTCGTGGATCTGGTTCATCTTCTTCTGAGTCTTCAACAGACCCTGATTCATCCTCCTCTGAGGCTTCAAAGAATGAGCTTCTGACAGAACTTAATTTGTCCTCCTCTAAGGCCCCAGAAGAATCCACCCTCTCTGTCACTTCATCTGCAGCAACAGGAGAAACTTTCTATAGTAAAGTGCACAATAGGTTCTAAATTGTCCCACAATTTGTCATCATAATGATACTCTTTGCCATCCACACTTTGCATGTATTGCAGTTTTAGCTACTAAATTAGTAAAAGAGATGGTTTGTTGACAACCACAATTTTGGAAACACACACTCGTCATCACCAATAATTTTTCCTGTAGCTTGAAGAGTTCCACTACCACTGTATGCACACCTGGTAGTATATTCTCTCAATCAACTCACAATCAGTCTTCGTTCTCCTGGTTACACTGGGGACACTGCGACCCACTGCATTCTCCCCCCTCACCCTCACATCATACTCAGTGGAGGGAGTGAGGCCATCCAGAGTTGTGGAGAAGACATTGTGTCTGACCACCTGTGTCTCAAATGAGGATGCAGGATCTGAGGCATTTCGATATTCCACTACGTAACCAGTGATGGGGCTGCCCTGGTCCCTTTTGCTCGCATTCCACTGAACAGATATGGAGGTGGAGGATGTTGCCTCAACAGACACAATGGTAGGTGTAGAGGGTGCTAATGTGAGTGTGATGTCAGGAAAGTATAAGTACTGTAATCTCCCGAAGTGAGGAGATAGGTGTATTTTCGACAAGTGTGATACTTCTATTGAAAGTACACCAAGCAATTAGCCCTACAGATGTACGCATGTAGTGATTCTGCTAGCCTCTCTCATGATGCGCTTACTTACGCAACAGCCATAAACGGTATCTCCCTTTAACTGCTGCTTCCATGTCTTTCATAGCGTGGCTTCTGTAATGCTTCTCGTTCAACACAACTGCATGCACTACGACACAAACAGGCAGGTTTATTTATGAGAGGAAAGCGCCCTTTGTAATCACTTTACTCGAAAAGGTGGGGTGGACATATTTTCAAGGGTTGGCCCATTTTCGGAAAATTGGGGTACACTATATTTCACTAATATCTCCTTCAAAAGATATTACACTAACCTTTTGGCGCAGGTGATATTTTTCTTCTCAGTTTTTGTGCTAAAGATGTGTATCTGCCCAGGGCTTGCACAGCCTGTGCAAGAGACTTCCAGGAGACCTTTGGTGCACTGTGAAGCCATAAATCCAATACTTCTTTTCTGCAACGCTCAGTATCGAGAGGGTAATTGTTCTGAATTTCCCTCAGTGTGGCTGGCCTCAGTCCCAGTTGTACCCCCAGTGGGTACCAGTCTTCACCAGTGACCTCACTGAGCTCATTCTCAATCTCCCTCAGTGTCAGACATGTAGACGCAGCTGGTGAGAGAGTTGTACATTCTTACTACAAGTGCAGTGCAAATGGCACTATTATAAACAGAAACTACAAAAGCAACAAAAGCTAAACCTTAAGACTGCTATGATTTGGCAGTGTCACAGATGTATAGAATTCAAAGACTTGTAACGAGGCCAGTATGGCAAAAAGTGATTGTAGGAGAGGGTCTGGTCTTGCATATCAAATTGGTGCTGTACTTGTACTGTTCCCTTACAGCCTCAAGCTCTTTGAAGCCAGACTCATGGTACTACAAGTGTAGTGCAAGTAGAGCCATAAAATGGTTATGACTGTTATGAACTGGGTGTTTGGTGGTATTACTCAAGCAATCAAAGACTCATAATAGCCATGGGGGCTGGCAGTCTGCACCTTTGGATATTAAATGAGCTGGTGCTGTACATAGGGCAGGCCCGGCGGAAGCAAAATTGAATTGGTCCGGCCAAGTAGTACGTGACTGCAAGCGTAAGCACGCAGCAGCTAGGGGGTCTTTCGGGGGCATGCCCCCCAAGGAAATTTTTCAAATTTGATGCTCTGAGATTGCTTCTGAGGCCATTTTTGGACCCTTCTTCAGCCTTTAATCTGTAGCTCTTGGCAGGCTTGATTCTGATTCAATTTGGCACGTCCACATGCGTCCAATATATGGTCTGGTAGCCTACTGGTTCGAACATCGCGTATATTTCTGCACCATAGAGATTACAGTACGGCCGTCCGTACTATATCATCTATGTCTGCACTAACACGTAATTAGGGCGCTGACAGGAATGCTTCACAATTTGCGCTTTACCAAACTCACGCTTCGGAAATACAAAGGTTGATGGGAGGTGATTAGGCTCATCTGGAAGGTCTGGCAGGTTTAGAGGAGCTAAAACCTTCGACAATGCCATGATTGGTCTGCTACGCAACCACGTGGCTACATGTAGTTTTAGCCTCGTTCCCAGACCCCAGCAGCACGAAATTCGCGCAGCCGCGCAAGCGCGAACGCTGCAACCAGGGCTGAACTATGGTATTCGCGCAGCCGCGGCAAGCGACGAACGCTGCAGCTAGGGTCGAACTATACTACATTAGTCCAGCATCGCCGGCACCTTTCGTGTGAGCACAGATGATACAGTACGGACGGCCGTACTGTATTATCTATGGTGTGAGAGTCTGGCTCCGCGAGACTACGCCGGCACTTAGCTTGCAGGCGACAAGCACGCATATTTCCAGCCTGCACGAACATGTAGTCGCTCGAAAAATCTTGAAAAGTCTCAAACATTGGTCCGGCCATGGCCTGAGCAACCGGACCGGCTCCGCCGGCCCTGTAGGGTATATCCTTCCGTGTTCACAGTCCTCATACAGGTCTACATCAAAATTACCTAACATGTCAACTCACCCATACTTCCCGGCAACGCCCAGATCGATCTGGTCACTTGACATAATTAATTTATGTCACGTGACCAAATTTACTCGAAGAGGACACGAAGACGGAAAATGTCTACAGTATCCTAAGTATAGCGCGACTAAAATGCCAATCAGAGTGTCGGAGTAAAGCAAAAAATCAAGGTACAACGAAATTCTTTGGATGCTAACTATATAGCGAGAGAGTTGTGGTGCAGCAGGAAAAAGGAGGACACACATGACAGTTGAACTTTGCAAAAATGAGTGATTTAGGTCATCTGCTAGTTTATTTTCTTCATCTTCCATACTGGTTGGTAGTCTGCGGAACAGAAAGGGACTCAGATGTTCAATTCCAGTATCTAGATAATAGTTTTGTAAGCCACACCCTTCATAGAGAAACTAAGAGTCTGGTCACACTGCAGCTGATTAGTTGTGTTGGGATAGCCCAATACACCAATGTGTAAAACCTCTGCAGGATACACAGTGTAACCAGTACATGTACTGGTTTACGTATTGTATGCTGTGACCTATAGACCTTATGCAATTGACGTGATCACCTCACGTAACCAAACGTGTAATGGATTGTGGATAGACTACGCGGCCATTTTGAGTGGCAAAAATGACCATGGTCTATGGAGCATAAGTACAGCAAAGCACTTTGTGAGCTCCTTTCTCACCAGCGCAAGAATTGATTTTACATTTACACCCAGATTGCACAAGGTCTCAACAGGATCTAACGCTCACTGAGGCAATTAAGCTTACCTGCATGCCTCGTTAATGCAGTGAGCTTGCAAAGTGCTTCACTGTACTTAAGCTCCATAGACCGCGGTCTTCCTTGTCACTGAGTTTTGGACCAATGTGGAGTGTGTTCGTGCCTATAGACCACGCCCTCTTTCATTTCGGCGCGCGCGGAGCCGGAGTCGGATATCCTACATGATTATGTCACTGATCGGCAAGTTCAAACTCGCTGTGTGCTGTCTCCGTTCGAGTGCTCCTCTGGCTCCCTGCTTGCTACCCCCGTTCGAGTGCTCCTCTGTCTCCCTGTTTGCTGCCCCCGTTCGAATTCGAGTGCTCCTCTGCCTACCTGTTTGCTGCCCCCGTTCGAGTTTGGGTGCTCCTCTGCCTCCCTGTTTGCCTCCCCGATCGAGTGTTGGTGTAAGAGTTTGTTCATGTCATTGCCTCTGTTTTTGTGTGTGTAGGCTGGTCCCATATTTAATAGTCTCGCCCCAGACCCTTCCTGCGGATCGCGGGATACTGTAAGGTAGCTGTCACGTTTAATTTGGACCCCCCTAAAATTGGTTCCCCCCAGAACGAATTTTTCTGAAATATTTGGACCCACTCTGAAAAATTTGTTCCCACTATAGGCCAGCCACACGAAAGAAAATCAGTGACTACTAAGGACATTAGTGGAGTTCACAGTTGCATATCTAGAAAAATGAATGATTGCTTTTCATGAGTATGCCTCAGCGGCCCCACGCAGTGTTCGAAACGTGTGTTCGCTGCAAACTTTGCACAATGTATGCAGAAACTGACTGTTGCGTGCAGCCGGGAATGAGACTACAGTACATTGCGTACTGCTGAACTGACGGGTCTGAGTAGTTTCCAGAAACCTCGGAAACCTCCTAGATATGCCACTGCTCCAAGTTTTACAAGTGAAATATGTTCAGGGTCTATGTTCTTTCATCTGTGGGAGGTGGTCCAAATTTTTCAGAGGGAGTCCATATTGCAATAAAATAAGTTCCGGGGGGTCCTTATTTATTGAAAAATTAGTTCCGGGGGGGAACCAATTTTGGGGGTCCATGACATTGCCTTGTCCCCAGGCCCCACCCAAAAAGTTGGGAAAGGGGCCTGGTCACACTTGCAAACTTTCTTGTATGTGCTCAGTCGGCATATTATGTAACAATTACATGCCTTACGTGGTCACATGGTATCCAGGTACTGTTGACGAGAGTAGATGGATAGATCTTACTATGGATCGACTACAGACGAATCCTGTGAGGCAAGAGTAGTAGCCTAGCAAGCGTAACTACGCTCTAAGTTTCTGAAATCCGAGGTTTATGAAAAGTCTGCTTGCCTCGTTCCTATTTTCAAATGGTCTTGAAACGAGAATTTAGTAATTGGTAATGGACGAACGTGATTCCTCTACTCCTACTACGAAAACTGCTGACACAGCACATAAGGGAATTTTTGCAAGTGTGACCAGGCCCCTTTCCCGATTTTTTTGGTGGGGCCTGGGGACGAGGCTACTGTAAGGGAGGCTGTCTTTTTCCAATGCGGTAACGCCCTAATGCGTCATGTGACTTCTGCTCGGTTCCACATGGTTCTTGGCGGTAAATTACAAAGTGCGCTTTGCAGTAGCCTTGCTACTGTTGGAAGCTGTGGGGTACTCTAATAGAACTTCAGGCTGTCAACGAATCCTTCGATATGTTTTTGTCTGCTCTCTAAAGACTTCTGGTATAGATCTTATCCGCGTGCTCATTTTTGATTACGTCATTCACTTCCGGATGGCAAAAGCGCACGAATGTCCATTAGCTGCTGTGTGTACGGGTGTATGCGAAGAGGCGTGAAGGGAAGTAGCGTTCGGTTCTTTTGATTCTCCGAGGCCCCAGACTTGATGAGATTGTAGGAAAAAGCTATCAAATGACAGAAATGGTAGGCGAAAACTTATAGTAAGTTGTGGAAGTCAGTTTATTACTGCTACTACCCAAGGTAGCTACAGCTTGTAAAAGCGTTTGAATGGCTTATCTACTCGGTAGTGAGCTAGGATCGCTTCTGCGTCATGGGAATCCGTACTGTTCTCTTTGCCTTTTGCCATCGTTCACAACAAACCGGCTGTAAAACAGAGCGCCCTTCCTTCCTTTTGCAATTTGCCATCCGGAAGTTAATGACGTAATCTCAAAATTATCGTTCGTGGATAAGGTCTATAGTAAGAAGGGAGAGAAAGGAAGCCTAAGCACCACAGCACCATTAGCATCCTTCTCATGAGTCTTCGACCTACCCTTCCATTCACCTGTAATCATACTGAGCTTTCCTTCAGTAAGAGCCACTACAAGAGTGTCGTACCTGCTGAGAATGGCATGCAACTCTGGCCTTGTGTGACCGTTTCAAGGTGCAGTGATCCGAAGTGATCATCAACTAGTTTTGACTCATTTCCATGCCAACCCACTCGTTGTTTACCACCATGACCAGGGCTTCTTTTTTCAATGTTATTAAAGTTAAATCACACGATCCGCATGGGATTGGGTGGAAAGACAGCCTCCGGAATTGTCGTATCGCTGGAGCTTATCTATAACGGAACCAAACAATAAGACTATTGTAAAACGGTAGCTTCTAAGAAGTACAAAAGCAAAGTGTTAACAAGAGGGGAATTAGCACCAGAGAATAATTAGCAGAAAACAGCCTAGTGCACTACAATATTTACACTATCACCTATGGTGTAAATTATAAGAATGTCAGATCACTACAGTTTGTGATCCGCTGGAAGTGTGTGCTCTCAAATCAAAGTCACATCTTAGTGAGGACTCCCTTGCCTATAATGAAGCCAGAGTACTGCTGTACAGATTAGTTTGATGTAGGTTCATGTGCTTTTCTCTCCACAGGCAAATTTCTTTCATTTCCACCGATATGTCTAGACCTTTCCCAGCACATATCTTTGAGAAGGATCAGTCGGTCCTCATCAGCCCAAGGGAAGAATGGGTTTCTGATAAATTGGCCCATCCCATAGCAGCATCAAGTCTCACTTTACGTGATCATTTTTCTATGGATACTGTTCCGGAAAGCTTGTGGAACGATATGAAAAACGTGTTTCAAGATTACTATTACCAAGTAGCAGGTTTACCCGAGTATATATCTACTGCGCCCATGAAAATTAGAAAGGCGATGGTGGAAACCCTGGATAAGGTGAGGGTAACGAAATATTATACTTTTCCATCATGATCAGGCCTTTCTTTTCGGTTTCTTTAAGGGGGAGATTTTGAAAAGGATTTCGCACACAGAACAAGAGCTTCGATATGTCATATGCGACCCAATTATGGAAATGATTTGCCAAATGTGGAATCTGAAGGTATGTGTAGAATTTGGATGTGATGTGTACACAATTTTAGGAACCCTTATGTGAACACTATTAGCTCCATAAAAAAAAAATACTATTCTTCTATAGGGGCTTTCCAAAACCCACCCACTTTTGGGGAGTACCTCTGATTGTCCTGAATTTTAGATATGACTTAGTACTCATTAGGAAGAGACTAAGTTGAAAATTTGAGCTGGATAGCATGTTTAGTTTCTGAGATCTGCACACTCAAAATTTCAGTTTTCCCATACATTTTAATAGCTAGGACCCAATCTGGCCCCAATCTCCATCTAAATATACAGGAAAGTTTCAAACTTGAAGCCTGCATATCCAACGAATGAAACATGGTATAAAGCTGAAATTTGCAAGTCAGTCTGCAGTCATAGAGTACTAACTATGGTAGGTAGATCAAGATGCTGGGAGAAAATTTAATGGAGGGGGCGTGGTTTTGGAAAGCCCCTATTGAGAGACAGCTATCTGAGGGTGTGCTTTTAATGTTTACACATTGAGATGTAGGTTTATATTGTTCATAGGTGGTGTTAGAAGAGACGGTGAAAAGGAGTGTGGAAAATACTAATATTTCGTCAAGTACACCCATAATGCAGCCCAATACACGAGACAGTATCAGTGAAAATGCCCATCCAGACTATACATGCTACCGCTTAGAGAACTATGATAAGGAATCGATAGCTGATGATTGAAGCAAAGTTGGCATCAAACGCTGCACATGTTGAGGCACAGGTGAGCTGGTAACTTGCTACCATGTACTTGCACTGACATGGCTACTAACTCTTCCAGGCTATTGGATACTTCATATCCTTACCAACCACTCATCCTCAAAAGCCACCACTTGTTATCATTGTGACGGAACGATGGACCAGAGTCCTCTTTTTCCCATTTGTAGATGGTAACAAAGGTATGGCTATTAGATAGGCAAGTTTTAGCCTGCCTACGCAGCTCGTCATTTCAATAGGTAATGTACTAACTGCAGTGCTTTGATCATAGCCTGTTCACACAAACTATTGTTTCACTTGTAGATCTGCTAGTCAATGCCTTTGCATTCAACAAGTTTGAACTGTGGAGACAAAGTACAGGAGAGGGGGATCTTAATCCAAATGGAGAGATTATGAATCCTGTTGTGCTAGACTTACTACTTGTACTAGCGTGTCCAGATGCGAAGCTATTAATGTGTCAGATGCTGCTTCCTGTTGAATTTTATCCAGTCAAAAAGCAATTTTTAATAGGGGCATTAAAAAAACCACAATCTGCTGAAGAGGTAAGCTCCCCTTTTTTGTATGGTGTTTGATTGGTTTTGGCTTTTAAGTGTCTGTTTATATGCCAATCATGCATGCAAAGAAACACCAGGAAGAGATACAGAAAATGAGACAGAAATATGAGGAAACGCTACAGATGTTAAGGTCTGAAATAGAAGAGCTGAAACAAGGGAAAAAGCAGCAGGTTGGTTGAGTGTGGCTGGGTCCATTGTTGGAACCTTTTTTATGTTGTTTTGTATTATTTTTCAAACAGCAAAGTAGTAAGCCAGAGCTTGGGGCAGGAGCTTCAGAGGTGCAGTAGGTTCGTGTTGGATACATTTTGCTATATACAACTGATCAGGATATTTTTATGTTTGATTCTTATAGGGAGTAAAGAGACAGAAATCATAATCAGACTCACTTTTCAGGGTTATTTGTGTTATATCCTGCATGCCTCTTCCTGCTGGATTTTATGCAGTCAGAAAACAATCTTTAAAAATGTTGCATAAGAAAGTTATATAGAGTTAATGTACATAGTAGGTGCGTGAAAGTGCACTAGTGTGCAAAAGAGGGAACTTGGATCGTGCATGAGAGTATCCTTGGATCAGGTGAGTGCACTGGATGATTAGAGAGTACGAGGAATGCACCTGGATAATGAGAGTGCGCCAGGATCCACAACACAGCAGTAGACATGGTAGTTCCCAAGAGTTTCCCAGGCTTGTGCACTCAACATGTGCAAGTAGTGCACCAGCCTTGGAAACCCACAATGTCCAAGTCTTGGATATGTACATGTGGGCCAGGCCGGCTGACGCAGCAGCGTAGAGCGGCGCTTGCGGCATGCGCCAAGCTGTTACATCATCACGTGATTTTTATTTTGCGAGCTCGATCACATGACATGTCATGTACCTGTACTGTGTTGAAAAAATTATGGAGTACTCACTGTCAACACTAAGCCACTCTCCCCCTGTGAGTGATGATTGAGACTTCCTACGAGCGACGAAAACTTGACAGAAGACGACGACAAGCGGCTTCATACGACGCTGTAGCACAGGGCCGCCGAGAGCTCTTGGAATAGTGCTGAAGAGTTTGAACACATATTTCTGACAAGTTGTGTTGGTGGTGGGGAAATGCGTGTTGAATGCAGACATGTTCAACAACGTAGCTAAGTGGTTCGAGAGCATCTCTGGAAAGAAGCTAGCCGGTCCCAAGGATTTGGCGTAAGTTGGCGAATGAAATACATTGATCAATCCTAGCCCACTTGTTTTTACACACGCCCACTGTGTGGAGTAGGGCTCCCATTGGGTTCTATGATAGTTTTATGAATTGTCTTTGCGTGAAGAGTGTGCAAGTCACAAGTTCCTGAATGTCTAGATGATGGTTTGAAAGCTTTTTTTTTTTTGACCATAGCAAAATTCACAGTAAATACTACTGCAAGCGTTTCAATCCATGGACTATCATCAGTGCAGTAGTATCATCACACTCATGAAGGTTCAGAAGGTTTATGTGAACTCCCCAACTCCCTTGTGGTACAATGTACTTTCTGCAGAAAGCACACTGGAATGTTGCCCATGTTCCCAGGCTTCACACGTAGCATTATGAAATGTGTGCATTTATTAGTGTCAGCACTGAACGCTATGTGAGACCTGGGAACGAAGCAGTTGTGACCACCCTAGCCTCGTTTCCGGACCTTCGTACGTTTTCCGTTTGCAGTCGGAGTTTCTGTACGAATCTCGTACGGCAAGTGGCGAATGCATGAAGGCCTGTAAACAAGGCTAGTGTTACGACCCCCAACCAAATTACAGGAAACTTTTACTTCATGATAATTTTTAAGCCTAGCTTGCTCGTTCCACCCCAGCCTTAGGCCTCCATCCCAACTCCTAGTCTCGTGATACATGTAAACTACCTTCCACATGTGATGGAAGTGATACTACATATGGTATTGAGGGGAATGTTACTCTCTGCACAAGAGGAGTGAAATCAGGATGATTACATTCCTTGTGTGCATGTATGTCAGTTTGTGACATGTCATAATCTTGTCATGGGACTTACATTTATACTGTTTATGAGTGCAGGTATTTCCATTGTAAAGAAATTTGCACTTCTTACACAAATTTGGATTCTTTACATGTCCAGATTTTGATCATACAGTCAGTGATCAAAAGCTGGACAGTGGGACACCTTGGAATGAGGCTACATTGTACATGAATGGTTTAAAGTGGAGCATGAGAATAGCTCATCTTGTCATGTGATGTTAGTGCCATTGCTGATGGAAGTATATAAGACAGTTCATTGTAATAGTGGATGATTATGAGATGCTCATCTGACAATAGCTGGTTCCAGCATGTGACTTCCTGTGTGTGTGCAGCGCAGTGAGCTCATTTGGCACTTTCACTGAATGTCAATAAATATGCTTATTCTGTATAGCTGTACTTTAGATACTTTGCACCTGAACCTACTATTGTCTGCCAGTGCATTAACATTGATAGAGCTAGACCCAATAAAATGAATCTGCTAGCATCTGCAAGTGAAGGTAGATATACATGTACCAGAGCATGTGACTTCCTTTGTGTGCGCGTAACACAGTGACCTCATTCGTCACTGTGTTAACATGCATGCAAAGGAAGGTTGGTCACTTCCACTGGAGGTTGAGGAAGGAATTCAAAGGAACATAACATGTACTTTAGATTGACATGTGCTTTAAACCCGAACCTACTGTTATCTGCAAGCACATCAACATTTGACCCTAGACCCTATAAGAAATGGCTGTCATGTTCTGCCTGCAGAGTGACCTAGCTCATTCACCACCTCCACTGGGTATATGCGGTTGGTATCATCATAGTTGTTGTGGTTTGTCTACATAATGTGCGGTCGTCATTTGTTTTCATTCTTTTGGTCGTTACTGCATTCCATTCGGCACTGATAAAATTGTCTTTTGTCTATATGTCAATATGATAACTGTTGCCATAGCAACACAATTTGTACCCCTAATTTTGTAGCCAACTTGGTGTTCCAAGACACTAATACATTCCCTAACCCTAACCATTGTTCCTAAATCATGTAGCCATTGTCTCTAAATTAAGAGCTTTGGTTTCTCTTTCAACACCGAAAGTGAGCCTAATTTCTGAGCCACTAGGAGAGGCTATGAGAGGCTTAGTAACACAGACACGGGTGGTGGGTATCTTAGCTGTACCATATGGTTTGCACACACACTACTCAAGACTGCTTTGTAATGATAATAGGATACCGTGTACACTGTCAGAAAAATGTAAGCTGATTGGTCAGTAAGTATAGTATCATGTACATGTATTATCGGCAGTTGTGTCTGTGACGCAGTCACATGACCATGTAATAGGATTTCTCTGCTGTTGTACGCTTGCAAAGAGTACATTGCACGGCTTCATGTAAATTAGGAATAGCTTCTGTATTGAGAGGCATGTTGTGTTTGTATAGCCTCGTTCCCAGGCCTTCCAACCGTCCAGTTTTTGAACTGGGAGCATATGGTATGGACATGGGTCAGTGGTGGATTTACAAGAACTGCATGGTGTGTGCACTGGCAGGCTGATTTGCTCTGAGCTTGATCATCCTAGTTGGTGCAACCGACCATACCCAACTTTCAGGAGGGAATCAGCTTGCAGTTATAGTTATATACACCTCTGTGACACTCACCTGCCTACCACAATTGAGGCACACCAATTAAGCTGTGGAAGAAAATTCCTAAACTGGATCAAGGGTTCACAAATTGAGCAAAAGTTAACGATATAGGAATATTTTCTGTATTGAGAGGTTAATTATTGTGTCCTAGCTAGCTAACCATTTTGGCTTGTTTCATGAGTCGGTCTACACTTGCAAAGTTTAGATTGCTTCTTGCAGCTTTTGGGGCTTCCACGAAATTTTATTTTCATAGTAATTTCAACGTACAGTTTTATAATGGTTTATAGTCACCAGTGTCTGTCTGTGGTACACACAAACCCTACTCTATCATCAGTACTGTAATATAGTAGAACCGCATGACAGTGCCATAAAATCATCTGATTTGTGCTGTGTTACGCTGGCAGAGAGTGTTATATGTCTTCATGTAATTTAAGAATATTGACTGATTACCTAGCTATCCCACTATTTGCAGTATCACATTTTGTGTTAGTACTGTATGTTAGCTACCTCTGTCATGTGATTGGTCAGAACACATGAACATGTGATGTAAACAGTGAATATCTATAAGCTGCTGACATGAATATTTTAATCACTTGCCATGAATTTAAACAGGTGACCGTTACTATGGTGATGCCGCCAAATTTGTGACTAGCCAACTCAAGTGTTGAAGCCATTCATAGCCTGCAATGTATACACATACCACAGTCATTAGTTCTCTTGTACGGCCATGTTTATACAAACACTGGTATTTAGCTGGTGGTCATGTGATGGGCGAAGTGCCTGATTCACAACATGTGATTCCTCCTAGTAGCAATCATCGCGCACAAAATGTTGTGTGTGCCTCACGAGTTGCATTGTAATGTTATTTATTTCGAAAACTTGTCTCCAACGAAATGATAGCCTCTGATATGAATAGCTAGCATACGCTGGTCATCATGTGATACATAAAGTGCACTGTGTACGTCATGTAACTTGCACATAGCTGACTGGAATGTAATGACTCGGCAGACATAACCCAGACAAACGTCTTGTAGCAGCATTTTGCACTACTGTGCGTGAACTCATGTGAATGTATAGAGTCAGTGGGGAAGCCTTGCATACCATGCGAGAATCTGTACTACAAGTCATGTGTGCTACACTTGAATGAGCAGTGAAACCCAAGGATCTTATGGTGAAGTTATTATCACCATAGTATCAAGCTATAATGGAAAAAATGTCCGTTGTTTGTTGCCGTTGGGATTCCTGTACTCTAACAATACAGACAGCAACCAATTGATGATACTTTCCGGTATATACATATACAGGAAAGTGTCACCAATTGGTTGCCGTCTGTACTGTTACGTGATGTTGTTATTTACATGTACATATAAGTGCAAATAGGACCTCGTGCTTGTTTGGTGCAATGTCATTACAAACCCCCCTGTTTACCTTTTGTAACGTGTGAACAGTAAAATGGAGATGATATATCTTGTTTGTGATATCACAATATTCCAGTTAAGGCAGCAGTAACAAGTTAATAACAACCAGATAGACACATATGTAGTCAGGTGGTTTGTAATTATGTACAACAGACCAATCAGATTGTGGTTTTTCATTTAGCTACAACACTCCCTTAAGCCTTGATGTTCTTCCACTCCCCTTCTCACGGTACATTTCCCCTTCTCACGGTACATTTCCCCCTCTCACGGTACATTTCCCACCAGTACCTAGATGGAATGGCATTTTGGCCTAAACTGACATGTACTATAGTGTTAATGTTGTGAAGTGTAGTAATTAGCACTGAAGTGAGTGGGGGGGTTACCACACTGTGATAAATGAACGATATTCATTGCACCATGTGGTGGTGTACAAGCCACTACACCTGTCTAGTTGGTTGTGTGCAATGTCTTTTGCCTGTTTTGTGCTTGTGAATGCTGACCGGTGAAGAGGGAGGGACTGGGAATGAGATCATATTCTGGGGTACACTAGCACTCACCTGACAGTCACCCTGACTTGTAAACTCGTTTTATCGTCTTCTGTTTTGAACAAGCTCATGTTCAGGTCAGTCTAGCATGTGACACAACTTGTGTGCATACATGAGTTCTTCAGTGGTTGACTTGTCTTTTGAACAAACTCATTTGCTCACAATGTCACTGAGGTCACCACAGCACATGACACACTTTGTGTGCACATGGGTTGTTGATAGGCTGTATTCATGCTGTATAGTCGTTGACTTGTCTTTGAACAAACTCATGCAGCACTCGTGGTAATGCCCTCTCTGCTGCACTTCACCTTCATCCTGTGCGTTGTGCTTGAGATGACTTGATTTAGTTCAGCAGTTTATGTCATCTTCTTGCCAGAAATTGTTCATAGAACAGCTGTTCTGGTATAGCCTGTCACCCCTCGATAACAGTATTCATTACACCCACCGGAAGCTAATCGTGCACATTTTAATTGAAACTAGTACTTCGATGAGGTGGAAGTTGAACGTAGCGTAGTGTGTCGTGCTACTGCAATTGAATGGGCCGTGTTTGTCGCGACCGATCTCGAGAAGTATACAAGCTACGAAGATGCGATATATAGCTAAATGAAAGCTCTAACTTCGCTACAGATTTCAAAGGAAGCAGAACTGTAACATCCAAGTTACAGGCACCAGAACAGACCGAAGGTAGAAACTTCCGATATAAAAAGTTCGGGTTTTTCTCCAAGCTTGTTCAGTCTTTAGTGGTAAGCTTCAAAACTACAGCGAAGCTAGGCAAAGCCTAAGGCTCTCCAATGTTTTTTACCAGAAGTCTGTAACTGGCGATATAACACGGAGTATACAACATGTCGTCTAGGCCGCTTCCGGAATTCCTGTGTGGTCATTCACGTAATATTGCAATAATTTGCTACGGTCGGTAAAGAGTTAATCTTGTGGCAAATGCTCACCACGTGTTTGATTAACATTGTACAGCAATGGTTTACTGACGACCATGTGACAGACACGCATGTAGATATTAGTATTGTGTTGTGTTAATAACATTTTCTCTAATGACCATGTGAGGCTACAAGCTGCAGTGTTGTTAACACTGTTAGATGACACACTTACATCCCATGTGTGAAGTAGCTCATGTGACATGCAACTCGTGTCAGCGTACATTCATAGCACAATTCACACCTACTTAAATCACATGGCTTAATTAACTGTTTTGAAATGTGGAAAGCCGATCTAGTGTCCTGAGCAGTATTTCTTGTCACATGGAGCAGTGTGGTGCTGCACATACAGTGTACAGCGTACAAATATGTCCTAATTGCATTTAAAACCTCAGACGCTACAGGGCATATATTTTGTCCCAAGCCCGTATAGTTAGTAAATATTTATTTTTACAATTTAAAAACGAACCATTAAGGTGCTGTATCGCTGAACTTTTGTGAAGGCTCACACGCTCTTCATGAATGTCCGATATATCTACATGTGTGTGGTGTAAACGAACCCTGCCGGTAATCCAAGCTCAGTGATACGCTGCTAACCTTCAATTTTCACACCGGACTGCAAGATGCATGCATAAAAACGTATATTCCTTGTTTTGGTTGTTTGGGCTTTCATAGGTCAGCCATAACAATTTTGTATCACCATGGCAATGTAAGCAATGTTTACTAATTCTTACCATTCCTTTATGTCAAGGGTTTTCACATGTACACGATCATGTGACAACTTGGCGTGACAAGCTGCTGTAAACATCACATGATCATGCAGGGTTGCACAAGAAACTTTATGGGGGAGCCTCCCTCCCTCCCTCCCCTTCTAAAGATTCTTAGTTGATATCCTGTGTTCCCAGTCCTTGGGTCCCTTCTGTACGGCAACCGATGAAGACTCAAGACTTCCATGTTACGTACATAACCTTTATGCCAAAGGTCTTCACGTGATCATGATCATGTGACAGCTTGACATGACAAGATACGGTAATTTACTAAACATCATATGTTCGTAAAGGATACAGAAAAACTTGACCATTCACCTCTACATCTAATTCCCTCCTCTCCTCTCCTAGTGGTTTAGGCTCCCCTGCACAATTGAGACTAATCGACTCATTGTTTCAGGCTGTTGGTGTGTGTGAGTAACCCTGACGTTTGGGGTCACCTGCTAATCGACTCATTGTTTTAGCCCTGTTGGTGGTGTTGATATGTGTGTGAGTAACCCTGACGTTTGGGGTCACCTGCTAATCGACTCATTGTTTTAGCCCTGTTGGTGCTGTTGATATGTGTGTAATTAACCCTGACATTTGGGGTCACCTGCTAATCGACTCATTGTTTTAGCCCTGTTGGTGGTGTTGATATGTGTGTGAGTAACCCTGACGTTTGGGGTCCCCTGCACAAGTAAGATACATGTACAATATAAGTGTTTCTTCCTGTCTAGTCTGCCCTCACACACGTACTGCACGTGCTAGTGTACTCAGGTGACTGTAAACATTTCACAGCTGTCCACAGTTATCAAGTGTGTGTGTACCCAGATGTCTAGTGTGTACATGTGTTTGTATATCAGTCACATGATGCGAGTTGTAGAGCCATTTCACTCACTTCAAAGAATGTTTCTAAACTACGAACCAACGCAGCCAACAACGGTAATCCTCATAGTTGTGAATTACATTTAATTACATTTATACTGAACATTACTAGGAATACACAGGCACCTACCTCACATTGGCGGTCACGAGCAACCGTAGTCACGAGTTGCAGGTTGTCTAAGTATATGCTAACAACAATGCTAACAACATGAGATTGTGTGGCATGCAACTGATGATGGTCTGGGAACGAGACTATTGGAATGCCGTACATGCATTATAATGTTAGTGTTACTTGTATGTGACAGTCCCGTTAAGGGCGGGGCCCACACACACTTTGTAGACTCATTACATATTCATGCATCTACGAAGCACATATGAGTCCCGCCCTTAATGGAAGTTCAGCGATACGGCACTTTGAACGCAGCGATGCGATCAAAATATGCGATGGTATAACCTTCGGTTTCTACACGGGACTGTCACATATATATGCATGCTGGGAGCTTATGAACATTCGTGGTGCTCATAAGCTCCTTGTACTAAGGTGCTTAGCAACAAAACATGTGCATTGATTTTTTGGCTCCATAGTGGAGCTGCTCACTCTCTCAACCATCCTGCGTTCATTGCTTGATCATTGGTGAGCCAGTTTGTGCCAGTGTGTGACTGCGCCGCCTGTCTTCACAGTCTGTCATTGTCTAGTTTGGCTATCTCTATCAGTCTACAGGCACCTGTTAATAGTACAGTCAGTCACATGATGCCTAGCTTTAATTTGCTGAGCCCAGTTACAAAGCATCTAAATTAATCACCACTCAACGTTATCACAATGTTTGTACAAGAGCTGACATAGTCATCATGAACTGTACGCACTCGTACATTCACCGCCCACTGCTTTCACCACTGTCATAGTTTACATGTCACCACACGTTGTGTCCCAGAGTCTGTCCTTCACAGTCTGTCATTGTCTAGTTTGGCAATCTTGATCAGTCTACACACACCTGTGTCGGACCTCCTCTGCATGCACCTGTTATTAGTTACAGTGAGTCACATGATAGCTTCACTTACCCCAGTTCAAAGACAACTCACCTCTCAGGTTATCACAATGTTTGTACAAGAGCTGACATAGTGCCCTTGTCATCATGACCCATACCCACTGGGTACATACATATACCGCCCACTGCTTTCACCACTGTCATATATGTGGCAGTCCCGTGTAGAAATCGAAGGTTATTCCGTCGCATATTTCGATCGCATCGCTGCGTTCAAAGCGCCGTATCGCTGAACTTCCGTTAAGGGCGAGGCTCATACTTGCTTCGTAGATGCATGAATACCTAATGAGTTTACGAAGCGCGTATGAGTGCCGCCCTTCACGGAAGTTCAGCGATACGGCGCTTTGAACGCAGTGATGCAATCGAAATACGCGACGGAATAACCTTCGATTTCTACACGGGACTGCCACATATAGTTTACATGTCAGCACTTTGTGTCCCAGGGTCTGGTCACACTAGTGGTAGCAGCCCTGTGCACATGATCTGTTGTTGAGAATACCTGTTTTAGCGTGCCCTTAGAGGTAGTTTGCACTTATCTTCAAAACATGGTGGACAAAAGGTGGACACATGGTACGTTCAGAGTGACACAAGTGTGAACACAACTCAGCATGATCCCACCTGAAAGTCATTACAGCTAAGAAGTGTCGTATAACATGGACTCTACCTATATAAGACACACAGCAGGAAATGAACGGTACCATTTACATGGGGACATTATAAGCAGATATTTAATTTACTATTCAGGACTGCCACATATGTCCTACGGTTGTTATGCTAACATACACAGTGTCCATGTACATATAGGCTGTAGCAAAACATGAGATCTTACATACTTAGGGCATGTTGCTATGGTAACAAGTTGCTATGAAACATTGTGTACATGGTTACCTATCATGTGAGTACATTCACAAGTCATGTGTTAATTCCTATCAATACCATTCCAATGGGGTCATACAGCACCAGTGTCCACATGTGTAGTTGTGTAACATACTGCACACGTGTACTGAGCATGCAGAGTGTTGGCTAAGAGTATTCATGAGTCATGTGTTGGCAGTGATATTAGTGTCACATGATGGGTGACCTCAACTGCTTTGTGTGTGTGTGTGTGTGTGTGAGGAATACTTATAAAATAGGCAGGTCAGTTTCCTCTTCCTCTCTCCTACCTCCCCTCCCTCTCTCTTCCTTTTTGCTGCCTAGTAAGTCCTCTCTACCCTAGGAAATCACTCATACCAACCCAAATAATAATAATATTTAGCATTCAAGCAAAGTAAGCTGCTTTGCATTCTAAACATTTTCACTAATCCAAACATTTCAGCTATCGAAACACGCCCCAGTGTGTTTGGATAATTGACTTCCTAATCTACTACAGTAGGAAGTCACTTATCCAAATTCTAGTTATCCAGTCTTCACTATCCGAACACCAAAATTGTGACGTTTGTAGATATTTTGCTGTGCATTAAATGGAAAATTCTTTGTATACAAATAGTATATGTCCAGTTGTCTGAACACCCTTTGATCGTAGTGAAACCCTCTCCCTCTCTCCCTCTCTCTCTCTCCCTCTCTCTCCCTCCCTCTCTCTCTCTCCCTCTCTCTCTCTCCCTCTCTCTCTCTCTCCCTCTCTCTACCTCTCTCTCTTTTCCTCTCTCTCCCTCTCCCTCCCTCTCTCCTCAAGTCAGTATGTTACAATACTACATGTATGTTGGTCAAGGTGACATGCACACATGTACAGTGTGTATGACCTCAAACACAGCCGCCCACTCACCAACACTAACAGTATACATGTACTTTGTGGCTTTGTAAAGGTCAGTCATCACACGTGGCGTGTACATGTGTACACAACCACAAACTAATTATAACCTGCAACGCTGTTGTGTGTTCTTACATGGCACATGTGTTCATGAACAGTGGCTTCTCAGTTGACTCTTGCATAAATGAAGAAGGATAAATCTGTTACCAACTTGAGTTCGGAAAAACTTTGCCAATGCTTCGACTGAATGGTCCAGTCTTTTTACCTTGAAACTTTGGCAACATTTTTCCAAACTCAAGTTGGTAACCTTCCCCTTCATTTGTGTGTACACCTAGGTATGTAGATGACATGGTGTCATTCACGTGATGAAATGGACCAGGCCTTCCTTCTCTGTTATTACATGTAAACAATCGAAAGGGGCCTGGTTACACTTGCAAACTTTCTCGTATGTGCTGTCTCAGTGGGAAGGCCTGGGTACAAGGGTTACCATATACACAGTGTACTACACTGGTACTATGATTTACACACAACTTTGTTGCACGTTCTTATATCATAAGATCTTGTGACTGTGTGTGTGTGTGTACAGTTTACACATCGTTACTATCTTGTGACCGTGTGTGATTGTATACTGCAGTTATCACAAGCGTTGCTACTGTGTGTGTGGTTGTGTACACATAAGGCAAGGTTGACGCTAGGGTCAGTCACATGGGGTAGGAAGTGACAACTTCTAACATGTGACCAAACTTTAACGTTTGATCGTACGATACCAACTTGTGCTACAAGCAATATACACATTTTACAGCGCAGATTATGCATCTCTAGTTCTGTACACGTGTGTTTGCAGTCTTGGGTAGAAATTGGATATTGTTATTAATATTGTGTTACTGCGAAGTGCTGTAGCTCAAGGCGGGATGAATGTATATACATGTACATGTACATTGTAAATGCATGCATATAAATACCGGACACTTTTATGCAACACATATCAATCCCACTTTAGCAGAAGGTTTGTGCTACAGTGCTTTCAATGTGGTAACACGATTGAAATATGTGACCGAATGATCTTTGATTTCCACCTGGACTGTTACACACGTGCATGTGTGTAGTAGCTAGTACACTGAGTTTTATCAGTCCTAGTGTACTAGCTACTACAGAACACATGCACGTACATGTACACTGATAAAACTCAGAGCAATTGTGTGCATCTGTATTAATCTGTTTGCTGTACTGTTCCTCCCTCTCCCTCCTTCTCTTCTTACCCTCCCCTCCACCTCTGTTCTGCCACAGGGCACAGGAGCGTCATGCCCATGAGTTGCTTCACCCGGGCAGCCCGACTCTTCCTGACCTACAGCCGTCACGTGTTCGTATGGTTGTGTTCAGAGATGACAGAGGAGTGAAAGTGCCACTGTTTGACTCACAAGTTCACTGCGATCAGGAGGGAGAGAAGGTAAGCTGAAAGAAGAGGGAGAGAAGGAGGGAGGGAGGGAGGGAGAGAGAAAAGAAGGAATGTAGGGAAATAGGGGAGAGGGAACTTAAGTTGTAAGCACGATCATAGTTGAAATTTCTCATCTGTATCCCCTTTTCCCTCACCACACTCTCACACTGTACCAGGAGCCTACAACGACACGGTCGCTCTGTGACCTACGTAGCAGTGAAAGACTGGAGCAGTCCACCAACAGTTGCGGATGTCCTGAAACGTGTTCCACTGGCTGGCGACCGGGAAGAAAAAGACCACCACTAACACGAAGACCTGTGAGTGTGTGGTGTGTGTGTGTGTGTGTGTGGGGGGGGGGGGGGGGGGGGGGGGTTAGGGAGGTGGGGGGAGGTACAGGTACATGTATGTGTGGGGTAAGTTTTGTCATTTGCTCCTCCTCCCCTACTATCCCTTCTTCTCCTCCCTCCCCCCTTCTCCCTCCTCCCTCCTCCCTCCTCCTCCCTCCTCCTCCTCTCTCTCCCTCCCCCCTCCCCCTTATTATCTGCAGTCATCTGACACGGAGCTACTAGGAGAAATGATGTTTGGGTCAATGCCAATCAAAGTAGCTGGCAGTTCCATCAAAGTTCACTACATCAGGTGGGTGGAGTCAGGTCACGTGACTTAGTAGGTGTTCACTTCAGTATGCATTGTGTGGTCATGTGACTTAGTCAATAATAACGCCAAGTTCTACTACTGTACTTGAGAAAATCCTTATAAGGTAATGAATGGTAGTTGACACCCACTTAATTATCAACCACTGTGCAGCTGCCAACTCCCACTTGCTAAGTACATGTAAATATGAATCCCTCTCTTTTTGCGTTTTTGCATACATACATGTACATGTAACTCCACTCTATCCCCCTCCACCCCCCCCCCCCCCCCCCTCCCGCCATCCCATACACACACACACACACCTCCCACAGATCAACTGACCAACTGATGGTGACCAAAGTGTTCTCCTACCAGCGTCGTTTCATGGGCAGCTGCAGTCTGACTGACTTCTCTGATAGCTGCCCTCTCCCCGGGGACATGTCCAGCCAGGTCATGGAGCACGCTAGCATCCCACGAAACCACTCATTGTACAATAACCTGGGCATGAGGAGAGAGTCACCTGGTGAGGGAAGGAGGAGAGGGAGGGGGGAAGGGCAGGGAAGGAAAGGAGGAAGGGGAGGGAAGGAGAAGAGGGAGGCTGGAGAGAGAGGGAGGGGCCGGAGGAAAGGAAGAGGGAAGGAGAGAGGGGGGCAGAAAAAAGGAAGAGGGGAGTGATGGGAATGAGAGCTATTAGCTACGTTGTACATATACATGTACATGTACTATGTATTGTACACCTGTACTAGGTAATTATAATACATGTATGCAAGTGCATGTATGGTATAAAACGATTTTCCCATTATCTGTGAAATACACTAGCTTGAAACATGTTTCCCTCTCTTCCTCCCTCACAGAGACCAAGCTTCGTTCCAACAGTTCTCAATGTCCCTCTCCCTCGTCCTGGCAGTGCCCTCTCGACTGCCTCCCACCGCTCAGCCTCCACCTCACCACACACCTCCCCACACAATCACTCCCCCACTAGTAGTCTCGGGTCACTTAATGTTGGACCAGTGTCCTCCAGCTTCACACGCAGGTACGAGGAAGGAGAGGGGGGGAGGGAGGGAGGAGGAGGGAGGGTGGAGGGAGGGAGGGAGGGAGAGTGAGGATGGAGGGAGGGAGGGAGGGACGAAATTAGAGGAAGTAGGAGGAGGGAGGAGAGGAGAAGGAAGGGAGGAGGAGGGAGGGAAGGGAGGGAGGAGTGGGGGAGGAAGGGAGAAGTGAGAGAGGGAAGGAGGAAGGGAGGGGTTTGAAGAAGAATAGGGGAGGAAGGAGGAGGATAAGTAGAGCATGCCAGCGTGTCATTCATGATCAGTTACAAACTGTACATTTTTACATATACATATACATGTAAGTCAGTTCAGTTAAGGTTCATGTTTGTTTGTGTTTTTTTGCAAGGATCATCATTTGCGTTTCCCCTCGCTCCCCTCCTCTCTCAGAATCCAGCGGTCACGCTCCACCAGTCTGGAGAATGCCTAAGAGCTGTACCGGAAAGTTCTCAAACCTTTGGACCAGCAACCTCGCAAGGGAAGAAAGTTTGCCATTGGAGTCATTGTCTGTCTCAGTGAGCTCAAGGAACTGGAGATAAAGTGAGTTTGAGTCTGACAGGAGAAGGGTGAGAGGGAGAAGGGAAGAGAGGGAGGGATGGGGTTGAGAGGAGGAGCAGGAGGAGGAGGAAGGAAGGGAGGGGAGGAGAGAGGAGAGAGAGAGAGGAGAGAGAGAGAGGGAGGGAGGGAGGGGAGGAGAGAGATGAGAGAGGAGGGAGGGAGGGCGAGAGAGAGAGAGAGAGGAGGGAGGGATGAGAGAGAGAGAGGGAGGGAGAGAGGGAGGGGAGGAGGGA